>CM060341.1:5145002-5192502 GCA_030674155.1 Stramonita haemastoma
CTAAGTACATACCAGCAGCTATAATTACTGTCTGTACATATGTATGTATGTATAGCTATCTGCACATAATTAGTCTGTATGTATGCATGTATGTGTGCAAATATCTGTGTGTATGTAAGTCTATCTGTATGACTGTATGTCTGCATGCATGCATGTACATACATGTCTGTACATTTGCCTGCACACACACAGTCACAGTCTCACTGTCTACCTGTGGTGAGTTCCTCCAGCAGCTCCAGCAGCCTCTCCTGGGTCTCATCAATCAGCTTGTCTGTCTAGATGTCTGTAGGTATGTATGTATATAATAATAATAATAATAATACATGGAATTTGTATAGCGCTATCTCTTGTAAGAACAAATCAAAGCGCTTGCATTTGACCTACAGAGCCACAGATCATGCTGCCACCAGGCGCAAAGATCAACGACGAACAACGATGATCAACTGTTGTTGTCTTGTTGCTGCTGTACACTTTAGAGCGCAAAGCCTGGGCAAGTATGTATGGAGGGCAAGCTGTTACCCATGCAGCAGACCCCCCTTCTCCACGGCACTGGAATGATCCATTGGAAGGGCATTGACCGATACGAATGGTTCCAGTACCGTCGCAGGAGCCACCGGAACGTTGCCATATACCTACAGCCCCGAGCCGCTCTGGGACTCCAACTCCCCAAT
The DNA here is from genome assembly GCA_030674155.1 of Stramonita haemastoma. Classification (NCBI taxonomy): domain Eukaryota; kingdom Metazoa; phylum Mollusca; class Gastropoda; order Neogastropoda; family Muricidae; genus Stramonita; species Stramonita haemastoma. Next base: position 5,145,674 of record CM060341.1, read on the forward strand.
TTTTCCCCAGGGATGGTGTCTAAACACGACACCTGTGTGCATGCTGGTTTGTTATAATTTTGTCATCCGCTCCTACCGGCACACGATGGCCTACTCTTCCGAAAGGTGGAACGGGGTTTTAACGTGTGCGCAAGATGTTCTGCGTGCATTCACACACGGGGCCTCGGTTTCGAGTCTCATCCGAATGACTATGAATGATTATATAACCATGCACATATGTATGACTACAGCCAATGTACCTGTGGTGAGTTCCTCCAGCAGCTCCAGCAGCCTCTCCTGGGTCTCGTCGATCAGCTTGGTCCTCTGCACCACCAGCTTGCGCAGGGAGAGTATCCGTTGAGGATGAAGCCCACCAGCTTGTTCTTGTAGTGGCTCTTGATCTGATCCTGCTCCACAAACAGCCACAGCAGCTCCGTCAGCGCTTTCAGCGCGTAGCCCTGAGCCAGGTCAGAGCTCAGGGTCGTCTCTTCCAGGTGCTGCAGGTGATCCACTTCCTACAGGTGAGAAACACAGAGACAGAGAGAGAGAGAGACAATGATTATACTTTCTGCAGAACAGACACAGACAGAGAGAGACAATGATTATACTTTCTGCAGAACAGACACAGACAGAGAGAGACAATGATTATACTTTCTGCAGAACAGACACAGACAGAGAGAGACAATGATTATACTTTCTGCAGAACAGACACAGACAGAGAGAGACAATGATTATACTTTCTGCAGAACAGACACAGACAGAGAGAGACAATGATTATACTTTCTGCAGAACAGACACAGACAGAGAGAGACAATGATTATACTTTCTGCAGAACAGACACAGACAGAGAGAGACAATGATTATACTTTCTGCAGAACAGACACAGACAGAGAGAGACAATGATTATACTTTCTGCAGAACAGACACAGACAGAGAGAGACAATGATTATACTTTCTGCAGAACAGACACAGACAGAGACAGACAATGATTATACTTTCTGCAGAACAGACACAGACAGAGACAGACAATGATTATACTTTCTGCAGAACAGACACAGACAGAGAGAGACAATGATTATACTTTCTGCAGAACAGACACAGACAGAGAGAGACAATGATTATACTTTCTGCAGAACAGACACAGACAGAGAGAGACAATGATTATACTTTCTGCAGAACAGACACAGACAGAGAAGAGAGAGAGAGAGAGAGAGAGAGAGAGAGAGAGAGAGAGAGAGAGAGAGAGAGAGAGAGAGAGAGAGAGAGAGGATCAGAAACACAGGCAATGATAATATGGTGGGGATAGATGGGTTCTCCAGAGGCCAGCATGTTGAGGGCGGCGCCCATCTCATCTCCCTTGCCGTTTTACCTTCCCTGTCCCTAAAGAGCGCAGGTACCCATTTACATCTGGCTGAACTGGGGGACTGTACTGAAGCCAAGGCACGCAAACGGTCACCCATCCACTTGGTAACCACGCTCAATGCTGCTTAACCTTGGCTCGGGGAAAGCGAGCCCTCTGACCAGAGCTATTCCATCCCCCATTTAGTATAGTGCGTGCGTGTGTGTGTGTGGGACTAGACTGACCTGTGTGATGAGGGTGCCCAGGCGTTGCAGCACCCCTTTGACAGCCAGGTAGATCTTCCAGTGGGCCGGGGCGATCAGCCGCTTGTACAGCGCCAAAAACTCGTTGGCACACTCCCCACTGCGCCCCACCTGCTCCAGACACCTGGGGAAAAACACAGACACTTTAGTTAGGACACATGCAGTCAAACCATTCAGTTTACCCCACTACCTGGGGATCAAGCGTACAGTTTAGATAGTACCTGTGATTTGATACCATCATTCTTACTTTTCTTTTCTCACTTTGTCCCCACAGCTGTCAGTTCACCCCACTACCTGGGGATGAAGCGTACGGATTAGTTAGTGCATGTGCTTTCAAAAACAATCATTCTTACTTTTCTTTTCTCACTTTTGTTGTCCCACTTTTTGTGTTCATGATTTTTTTTCTTTTAAATTCAACCCAACAGGGTATGTGTACTTTAAGGAAATGTGAAATGTTGTATCATCGAGGAATGCACAGCAGTCCGTTTCCCCCACTTTCAGCTCCTTTTAGCTGCTAATTAATTCATCCCATCCCACCCCCTGCTAATTAGTCCATCCCATCCCATACCCAGTCCAAAACCTCACAGCTGTCAGTCAGTTTCTCCCTCTTTCATCTGCTCTCAGCTGCTATCCATTCCATTCCATCCCAGCCCCATACTTGCCAATTATAGCAGGAACTGACCACACTTAGAACTAGCTAAAAGAAAGGGGCAGGGTAATTTTAGCACTGGGCCCTTTTAGCACTAAATGATGCTGAATTTGCTGGCATGCTTTCTTCTTCTCTCATTCACTCTTGCACGCTTTGAGCCCCCCCCCCCCAAATGACTGGTGAGTGGTGGTTACTCACCCGGTGAGCATGTCGATGACCTCTTTGCGGTGGGAGGCCAGCTGGGAGATGGACTCCACCACGCTGCATGCCGTCTGTCGCGCGGAGCGGGAGGAGGGGGAGAAGATGGCCGTGTGCAGCCACGTGGTCTGCGTCAGGCGTACAGTCTGTTCTGGCGTACGCCACATCTTCTGCCGCCATCGCCCCACGTACTTCTCCCGCAGGTAGCGCGCACGCACCTCCTTCCTCTCCTTCCACTTCTCCTCCTCCGTGCTGCTCACTGGGGGACAGAGGTGTGGAGATTGGTGTGAAGATGTTTGTATCTCTATCAGTATATAGCCTTTGATATATATCTCTATCAATATACAGACTTGTGTGAAGATGTTTGTATCTCTGTCAGTATATAGACTTTGATATATATCTCTATCAATATACAGATATCTCTATCAATATACAGATATCTCTATCAATATACAGACATCTCTATCAATATACAGACATCTCTATCAATATACAGATATCTCTATCAATATACAGATATCTCTATCAATATACAGATATCTCTATCAATATACAGATATCTCTATCAATATACAGATTTGTGTGAAGACTTTCACATCTCTATCAATATACAGATATCTCTATCAATATACAGATATCTCTATCAATATACAGATATCTCTATCAATATACAGATTTGTGTGAAGACTTTCACATCTCTATCAATATACAGATATCTCTATCAATATACAGATATCTCTATCAATATACAGATATCTCTATCAATATACAGATTTGTGTGAAGACTTTCACATCTCTATCAATATACAGATATCTCTATCAATATACAGATTTGTGTGAAGACTTTCACATCTCTATCAATATATAGATATCTCTATCATGAGTGCTTATCCTATTATCCTCGATTATTATAAAAGAATAAAATAAATATTATAAAAGAATAAAAAATAAATAAAGAATATCAATGTATAGATATCTCTATAAAAATACAGATATCTCTATCAATATACAGACTTGGTGAAGACTTTCCTATCTCTATCAATATATAGATATCTCTATCAATTTATAGATATCTCTATCAATATACAGATTTGTGTGATGGTTTTCATATCTCTATCAATATAGACTTGTGTGAAGACTTTCCTATCTCTGTGTGTTATTCAACAGAAAATCTTTTTTTTAATTGCTAAGAATCACTTTTCCATTTTTTCACATAAAAATCTTGTTTTAAATTACTAAGAATCACTACCAGAGTTGCTATGTGCCTTATTAATCACTAAAAAAAAAAAAAGTGATATCTACTACATATTTCAGAAACTACAAATAAAAATTACCATTCTTCCAGATATGTACTAAACTCAACCCAAATGATAAACAAATCTGAAAAAAATATCAATAAATAAACAGAAAGAAAATGAAAATTTTAAAACCCACAAAAAAATCTTATTTTAAAATCCAAATTTGTGGGCAGAGGTGCTTAAAAACCATAAATTAAAAAAAATATGTATATATACAAACAGCTAAGTGCTTGTCTTAAGCTACACATGAACTCTTCATTTCATGGACTATACAGTCACGAAAGAAGAGGATACCCAAATATTTGTTTAAAAAAAAAAAAAAAGCAACAAAGTTGTCATATTCAGCTTTATTGAAAGCCATCAATATAAAAAAAAACCAACAACAAAACCAACAAAACTAGCCACAAAAGAAACTGATGCAGAAGCTATGCTATACCATCATTACAAACTGTTCATATTCAGCTTTATCTGAATCCATCAATATAAAACAACAACAAAACCAACAAAACAAGCCACAACAAAAAATGACAACGAAGCTGTAGCACTGGCCCTGACCTTTGGTGGGCAGGCGTTTTTTCCAGTTGGCGAAGGAGTAGTCAGGGTCTCCCTCCAGCCAGCGCCGCACGTCCATGTGGAAGCGAGCCATCTGCCCCTCCACAGGGTCAAACTCCTCCTGCACACACACACCACACGCCAATGTGGGGACAGCATAGCCTAGTGGTCAGAACATTGCGCTGGCAATTTGACCACCCAGGTTTGAGTCCCGTCAAGGAGATTTTTCTCCTGGAGTTAACATCAGTGCTGACTCCACTCTCCCCAAAAGTCCTTTCGAGGCCCCATGTGCGAACGCACGGAGAACATCTTGCACATACGTTAAATCCTGTTCCGCTTTTTGTTAGAGTAGGCCATTGTGTGCCGGTGGTGGGAACAGATGACGATATTTACAAAACTGCACACACACAGGGACTGGATGAAAAAAAGCACATGAGTGCTTATTCCATTATCCTCAATATAAGATAAATAAATAAATAAAATAAATAAATCCATTTCCCCACTGTCAGAATGCGGCTACCTTCATAATGGGCAAAAATGTCGCTTATATATAATGCAAAATCTCACTATTGGTGAACATAAGAGCTATAGCCCAGGAATGAAAAAGAAAAAGAAAAATTGCAATTTGCAACATCTGCCTAGCCTGGTGCACGCACACGCACACACACATATCCACACACGCACACACAGAGACACACACACACAACACACACACAACCCCCCCACACACACCCACCCTAACAACCCCCCTCACACACACACACACACACACACACACACACACACACACACACACACACACACACACACACACACACACACACACACACACACACACCTGTTGATGTTGAGCAAAAAACCACACCTTGTCCAAAGTGGGAGCAAAACAGAGCACACTTTGACATTGAGCATACACCTTACAGGAAAGACGATAATCCACATATTGTAATCAGTTCCGTCAGATCGCACATTCAAAACACATACCCAAATCATCTAAAAATCTATACAGATGGATCACTTCTTAGCAATCATCAAGCAGGTGCAGCCTTTGTCGTCCCTGAATTTAAAACTGAAAAATCTTACTACCTTGGAAAAAATCGATCTGTTTACACAGCCGAACTAATGGCAATTTTAATGGCTTTAAACTATGTCAATGAACTACCTTTTCTTGTCAACCAAATTTTATTTTGTGTCGATTCAAAATCAGCCCTACATTCACTTAGATCTGCTTCAGTAAAACCGCATTGTAATATTGTGACAGAAATTCATCATTTAATACATTGTCTTATTTTAAGAGGAACAGATGTGAGTTTCTGTTGGGTTCCGTCTCATCTTGGCTTTTATTGCAATGAATGGGCAGATCGCTCTGCTAAAAGGGGTGCAAAACAAGAGAAAGGATCAACAATTTTAATATATCCACTCTCAATTTATGAGACTTACAATCTATTGGAAAAAGAATCCAAGAATGAAATGAAATTATTAGTTAAAGATTTTGGTAGCATTTCTAAACATCATATTGTAAAGGCTTATAACTTAAAAAATATAGTTTCGAATTTTCCACATTATAGTATGGCGAAGCTCAGACAAGTAATCTCGCTACTTTATAGACTAAAGCTAAATGCATATAAAACAAAATTTGTGACAGGCGTTACGTGCTGTTGTGGTGAAAACATTTCAATTTTTCATTTGATTTTTGAATGTAAAGTTTTAAAAACTTTTTTGCCCAATATTCCCGATTGTTCATTAGAAAATGTTTTCAGTGATTTTTCATTAATGTTCAGAATTTGTGAATGTTTGCTTCAAAGTCCAGTTGCCCGTTTAGTTTAGTTTGGACTTTAGCTTTTTCTTGTTTAATAACATTTCAATTTTACCGATGGTTATTATTGCCTGTTAAAACACACATAAAACACACACACACACACACACACACACACACACACACACACACACACACACACAGTCACACACACAGTCACACTCACACACACAGTCCACACACACACACACACACACACACACACACACACACACACACACACACACACACACACATACACACACGCATGCACACACGCGCAAGCGCGCACACACACACACACACACACACACACACACACACACACATGCACGCAAGCGTGCTCGCACGCACACACACACACATATTGTAGCATTTATTTTACTCAAGATTACTTGCTTCTATTGTCCTTTTTTTATGGTTCAAGCATTACTGATAATTAGACTTTTTTTTTTTTTTTTTTTTTTTTTTTTTTCTAGATATATATATATATTATATATATATATATATATATATATATTTTTTTTTTATCCTCCATTCACCTGTCCACACAAACACACCACCATTCCCCCCCCCCCCCCCCCAAATTATTTGTCTAAAATCACTTTTTAGTGGATAGACGTTAAAAGGAAGACACACACACACACACACTGACAAACACACAACACACACGCTCAAACTCAGAGACCCACCACCACCACCATCCCCCCCCCACACACACACACACAGACACAGACAGACATACAGAGTGCATACGGACCCTTTTCTTGCCGAGGAAGGTGACGAGGTCCTGTTTGATGAGGCCCTGCAGGATGCGCAGACAGGGCAGCGTGATGCTCTCCATGATGATGGGGCTGCGCATGTGCATGCCCATCAGGAACAGACGCATCACTGAACACACAACACACTCACCATTATCATCACATGTCTGCATGAACACGCACGCACGATGCTCTCCATGATGATGGGGCTGCGCATGTGCATGCCCATCAGGAACAGACGCATCACTAAACACACAACACACTCACCATTATCATCACATGTCTGCATGAACACGCACGCGTGCGCGCGCGCACACACACACACACACACACACACAGTGGGACGGGATGGCCTAGTGGTCAGAACATGGCACTCGCAATCTGACAACCTGGGTTCCATTCCCTTTCAAGGGGATTTTTCCCCTGGAGTTAACATCAGTGCAGACTCAACTCCCACCAAAAGTCTTTTGGATGAGACTATAAACCGAGGCCCCCTGTGCAAATGCATGCAGAACATCCTGTCCAAATGCTAAATCCTGTTCTGCTTTTCAATAGAGTAGGCCATTGTGTGCCAGTGGTAGTGGATGACAAAATTTACAAAACTTCATACACATGGGGACTGGATGTAAAAAAAGCACTAGTAATTACTCCATTGTCCTCAATATCAAAGAAAAAATAAAATAACATAAATAAATAATCACACACACACACACACACACACACCACTTACCACATCGAACGCGTTGTTCCCAGCAGGTGTCCTCCTGTTGCAGAGAGCTTGACAGCAACATGATCTCATGTCGCACAGATGATGCCTGTGTACACACACACACACACACACACACACACACACACACACACACACACACACAGCACACACACACACATCAATGTGATGCCTGCATGTATCAAATTTAACTTTTTAAAAAGACACATCTGAATTCAACAATGCCCATTTTATTTATCTACATGTATGTAGTAATACTTATTTGCTGAAAAGCTGAACCCACTGTGAAGTAATATGGAGAAATGTATGGTCTGGAATGGTGATAATGTAAGTAGACTGTATGCTAACATACATGAGGGTCTATGAAATAATTGATAGTGTAAAATGCATAATTCGACAATTCAAACAAAACTGTACAGAATAAATAATGTAAAAGAACTGTTTGATAATTATATACATAACATACTTACGCTATTTCTGTATCTCCTACACACAAATGCACGTCAAAAAAGCGTTATCACTATACACTAAATTAAACAACAAAGTTGCTCAAATCAGCACATAACATTCTACCCTCCCTTTCTAAAAGATCACACTTTCCTTCTTTTTTCGTTTGTTTTGAGATCAGATTTTCAGTTTTTCCTGTCATCAACTATGATGTGATAGAATCACATGTGTAGCCTCTGCAGTACTGAAAAGAGAATCTTTGTTTTCCTTCAGCTATTGTGATGGACATGAATGACTGACCATGCATTATTCTCTCTCTCTTTCTCTCTCTCTCTCTCTCTCTCTCTCTCCCTCTCTCATTTGTAATTTCCTTTCTGTGCTTCTTTCCTCTCTTCTCTGGTTTTCTTTTTCTGGAGTACTTTGATCTTTCAGCTTCACATCTCTTCTTAATCATTGCTTGCACACTTTCCTTCTCCAAACAACTGGCCCACTACTGACTTTCTCTTCTTTACACCCGCTACCCTTCTCTTTCAAGTGTGGTTACCAATTGGATGGGTGACCGTTTCTGCGTCTTGGCTTCAGTACAGTTCACCCAGCTGTAAATGGGTACCTGCCCTCTTTAGGGTCAGGGAAGGTAAAGCAGTGAGGGAGAGGAGATGGGCGCCACCCTCAACATGCTGGCCCCTGGAGAAGCTGAGGTCTGTGACACCTCGCTCCCCTACGACCACATAGGTTATGGGACACCTTTACCTTTTTACCCATCTTTTCTGCCCCCCCCCCCCCCCCCCCCCAAATCTCTCAGACGCACAACGCACCATGTCGGGGTTGGACTGGTGACCTTTGACAGCGGCGGTGATGCGCGTCATGATGAGGTTGTTCATCTCCTCGGTGGCGCGGCGGTTATCGCGGGTCAGCAAGCACAACAAGGAGCGAACCTCCAGCCTGACAGACAGGGCCCCGTGACGCAGGTTGTAGTCTATAAGCTGCTGAATCATGCCCTAGAGGATTGGAACAGACATCGATGAGGGTTTGGTTTTTTCTTTTTAAATATCTACTTTTTTTGTCTTTCTTTCTTTCTTTCTTTTTTTTTTCTCTACGCAATTTTTTCTATCCTACTAAAATTTTATTGTTAAAAGCAGGTAGTTTGTTTTTTTTCTAAATCATTTTTTTTTCTATCAGTGTGTTGATTGAAGCCTACACTCTATGAAAGGGGGACAACTGTCTACTTCGTAACACAGAGTGTTGATTGAAGCATACACTCTAGTCTATGAAAGGGGGACAACTGTCTACTTCGTAACACAGTGTTGATTGAAGCCTACACTCTAGTCTATGAAAGGGGGACAACTGTCTACTTCGTAACACAGAGTGTTGATTGAAGCATACACTCTAGTCTATGAATGGGGGACAACTGTCTACTTCATAACACAGTGTGTTGATTGAAGCATACACTCTATGAATGGGGGACAACTGCCTACCTCATAACACAGTGTGTTGAAGTCTACACTGTATGAATGGGGGACATAAGTCTACTTCATAACACAGTGTTGAAGTGTACACTCTATGAATGTGTGACCACTGCCTACTTCATAACACAGTGTGTTGATTGAAGCCTACACTCTATAAATGGGTGACCACTGCCTACTTCGTAACACCAAGCGCTGGCTAATGCAGAGCAGCACCCCTCCCTGCTGTACTGACCTGGCTGCAGAGGATGTGCCTCATGTTGGGGTTGTTGACCAGGGCTCTCAGCAGGGTGATGCAGTGCTCCACTGCTGCACTGGCACACCCAAAGCAGCTGCTGCTCTTCCTGACAAACACACAATAACGTCATACCCATCATTTTTCAACTGCCTTTTTTTTTTTTTTTTTTTTTTACTTTTCAACTGCCTTCTTTTCTTTTCTTTCTGGGGACATATTTGAAACACTGTGTTTAGATTTCAAATGGAAAAGAAACAACGAGTGTCTCATTCTGATTTTGAAAACTTTCGACCTATTGTCCCTATCTAAGAGCTGTAGGAATATTTACCATATGAATTAAAAACTGACAGTCAATCAAATCACATGTTAACGCATTGCCCTGTGTGTCACTCACTCACTCACTCACTCAGTCCCATGTCCCAAAGGACGTAGGGGGGACATGAGAGAAGACGCAACGGAGATCTTTTTCCATGCTTCACGATCCTGTGTGGCTAGTAGGAGGCGTTGCAGGGGTTGGGCAGTCCAGTCTTTGATGTTGTCAACCCATGATTTCTTTTGGCGGCCTCTTCTTCTTTTGCCCTCGACTGTTCCTTGCAAGATGGTTTTTGCTAGGGTGTTGTGTCTTGTGGTGTGACCAAACCACATCAGCTTTCTCCTCTTTATGGTGGAGAGCAAAGGCTCTTGGGGGCCCACACGCTTTTTGATTTCCTCTTTCACATAGTTATTGGTCTTGTGTTCTTTGTATGATATTTTGAGGAGTCTTCTGTGGCACTTGTTCTCGAATGCTTGGATTCTTCTCTCTAACTCTGCTGTCAGAGTCCATGATTCACAGCCATATAGGAGGATAGATATTACGAGGGATTTGTAGAGGTGGTATTTGGTGCAGAAGCTGATGTTGTTGCTTCTGATGATCCTCTGGAGTCTGACTAGAGCAGATGTTGCTGTTGCAATGCGAGCTTTCACCTCATTGTTTGATGTGCCATCTTTTGTTAGGATGGAGCCTAAGTATTTGAATTGGCTCACCTCTTCCAATATTTCTCCATTCATCTTTATTTCCGTGCTGTCATTACTCGCGCTGTTGACCATGATCTTCGATTTCTCTGTACTGACCTCCATGCCGTATGCGCTCGCTCGGTCTGTTAGACTGTCTGTGAGGATTTGCAGTTCTTGTTTGCTGCTGCCCATGAGGTCAATGTCATCTGCAAATCTGAGGTTGCAAAGGGGTCTTCCACCAATGGAGATGGAAGTGTGGTGGTTTTGCAGTGTCTCTGTCATGATGTTTTCAAGGAAGAGGTTGAAGAGTACAGGTGAGAGAAGGCAGCCCTGGCGGACTCCAACCGTGGTCTTGAAGAACTCGCCCACGTGGTTGTTCATGAAAACTGCACTTCTTGCATTCTCGTACAGAGCCTTGATGACTTCAATTAGGCAGTTGTCGATGTTGAAGTGCCTGAGTACTTGCCAGAGTATCAAAAAGTACAGTCAGAGGCTGTAGACACTGGTAATAAGTATGTAGTGCAGACCTGTAACCAGTGTCAACTGTGTTCACCAAAGACACAGACACCCAATCTCGCAATTTGACGACCCGGGTTTGAGGGAATTTTTTCCTTGGAGTTAACATGAGTGCTGATTCCACTCTCCCCAAAAGTCCTTTGGATGAGACTATAAACCGAGGCTCCGTGTGCGAATGCACGCAGAACATCTTGCCCACACGTTAAATCCTGTTCCGCTTTTCGTAAGAGTAGGCCATTGTGTGCCGGAGAGAACAGATGACAAGATTTACAAAAGTGTATGCACATGGGGACAGGATGTAAAAAGCACATGAGTGCTTATTCCATTATCCTCAATATAAAAGAATAAATAAATAAATAAATAAATGTCACTAACCCCTCCTTGTCCTTCTTGCTGACTGCAGCGCTGATGGTGGCTTTGCATCCTGGCACTTCCTTCACCTTTGGCCTGGCCATGACCCCTGGCATGTTACCTTGAACCTTGGAGGCCACAGCCTCTCTCTGCTGCTGGTCGTACTCCACCAGTTCTCGCCGACACGCCATTACTTTCTGTGGACAAAAGAATAAGTATTTAGTATTTGTGTCAAAGATCCATACTTATGCATCAATTGAGCTATTCTCTTCCCCTGCACACCATTTTTTTGTGTGTGTGTCAAAGATGCAGACTTTTTTTTTTCCCCCAAAGATGCAGACTTTACATATGTGATTGTATCACATCGTAGTTGATGACAGGAAAAACTGGAAATCTTATCTAAAAAAAAAAAAAAATTACATTTTAAAAAAAGGAGCGGACTTATACAACATTTTAGGTATTCTCTACCCCTGCACACCAACTTTTCTTTCTTTCTTTTTATTGTTAAAATCCCCATTTCCCACAGTCTGTCTGTGTGTGCGTGTGTTCTGCACTGACCTGGATGATGTTGCTGAGCTCATCGAAGGCCGACTTGCACTCCCCGCAGTATTTCTGGGCCAGCAGCTGGATGGCCTTGTTCACGTTGCTGGCCGGCACTGCGCTGCTCTGGCTGTTGGCTTCGTCCTGGGGGCAACACAGCAACACCAAGGTCAATGGCATGGGGGGGAGGGGGGGTTAGACACTGGAGTATGTATTGCCCTTATGCAGGTGTGTGTGTGTGTGTGTGTGTGTGTGTGTGTGTGTGTGTGTGTGTGTGTGTGTGTGTGTGTGTGTGTTGTGTGTGTGTGTGTGTGTTGTGTGTGTGTGTGAGTGTGTGTGTGTGTGTGTGCGTGCCTGTATGGAGGTGTGTTTTGTCACTATGAGATACAGGCACAACTTGTCGTCAGTATGTATATTGTGAATAATCGTAACACGTGAATGGAAGTATCCGCACTTGCAACCATGAAAAATACACATCCACAGATGTGTGCACTCACACAGTCACACTCTTCTCTGTTACTCCCTCATCTTTCTCTCTCTTTCCTCCCTTCCCCCCTCCCTCCATCTCTCTCTCCTTCTTGCTCCCTCCCTCCTCCCTTCTTTCTCTCTTTCATTCCTCATCCCTTTACCCTTTTACTTCCTCTCTCTCTCTCTCTCTCTCTCTCTCTCTCTCTCTCTCTCTCTCTCTCCCCCCCCCTCTCTTCCTCCTCCCCCTTCTTTCTCACTTCCTCCCTCCTCCCTTCTTTCTCTCTTTCATTCCTCATCCCTCTATCTTCTATAAGAGCTTTGATTTGTTTTTACAAGATATAGCGCTTATAAATTCCATGTATTATTATTATTATCATTATTCATCCCTTTTCCCTCCCTCTACTTTACACCCACTCCTCCCCCCCTATCCCCCCCCCCCCCCCCCCATACTTTCTTCAAAGTTTCAACAGTGACCCCTCAAAATGACACAGACCCGCTGAGACACGGAGAGCCTGTCCGCGCTGTGCTCGGTGACCTGGATGAGGAGGGACTCCAGGATGGGGCGGTGCGTCTGCAGCTGCTTGTACGTGCGGTCCGCCTTCTCCAGCAGAGAGTTGATCGTCGAGATGGCCTGAAACAACAACAACACAGGTTAGGTTAGCTCGCAACACTCACTCATTCTCCTTTCTTTTGGAGTGGCCTGCAACACAGGTTAGCTCGCAACACTCACTCACTCTCACACTCCACAGCGCACAAATCCAACATCACTCAGTCAAGAGCGCTAAATTTAGTGCATCCTTTCCTATTACCTAGTCCAGCAGAGTTGATGGTCGAGATGGTCTGAAACACGGGTTAGGTACCAATTAGTGGGATACTGTTCTTTGAAGATATCATCTCAAGAAATGTGTGGTTCACATTCTGTTGATGCAGGTTTTTTATCGGAAATCTTTCTTATGTATTCTTTCTGTCACCTTGTTTGTTTTTTTTCTACCTTCTTGGTCCATTCTCCTGCCTTTTCTTCAAGAAAAACTAAAAGATAATTTTCTCCCAAGCCAAAGTTGAATGTGCTGGGCCTGACTTGTCAGGTGCTTAAGAGCAGCGCAACACATTTTTACAACAACAAAATGTTGCTATCTGAGCATTCTATGAAGAACAAAAACAATACGTCTGCTATACTAACTTTTTTGAAAAAAGACATTTACCAGGTGAAAAGTAGAAAAGTACCAACCTCAGAGCCAAATCAGATTAATGAAAAATGACAAGGAAAAGTGAACACAGCAGGAAAACAATAATATTACTGCACAAGAACTTCTAACTCTATTCAACCAAGCAAGCAATACACACACATTTTGATTGTCTGATTTTAAACAGAATATGACACTTAGAAAAAAAAAAAAAAAAAAAAAACCAACTCAATGTGACCATGAAACAGTCATTTGCTACAAAAAAAAAACAAAAAAACCCAACCTCGTCAAAATGGAGAAAGAAAGAATACACTATTCAGACAGAAAGGGACAGAGGGAACAGGCCAAAAAGTAACAGAAACCTTTCACTCCACACACTCTCCCACTTCTCTACAGGCTTTTAGCTTTCACTTCACACACTCTCCCATGTTTCTACATGGCTCTCTCTCTCTCCCTCCCTCTCTGTCTCTGTCTCTCTCTCCTCTCCCCCCCCCCTCTCTCTCTCCCTCCCTCCCTCTCTCACCTTTTTCCTGTCCTCCTCATTCTCGATGGGGTCCACAGCGCAGCAAGGCTTCCCCAGCAGAGTCAGGTCAAACTTGGCGTACTTGCAGAACCCACAGGCGTTGCACAGGAACGGGTCTTTCTCGTCATAGTTGATGGCCCTGTGCATTCATCACAGGGAAGACTCCTTATTGCTTAATGCAAAGTGAAGAGCTACCTCAACTCTCTTTCATTCAGTAAAACAGTAACCAAACCATCTCATATGTGTTAGTTTCAATGGTACAGCAGAGTCTCTTTCAAAACATATCACCAACTCTCTCTCTCTCTCTCTCTCTCTCTCTCCTCTCTCTCTCTCTCTCTCTCTCTCTCTCACACACACACACACACACACACACACTCACACACACACACACACACACACACACACACACACACACACACACACACAAGCAAATTTATTGCTTACTCAAATGTACCATCTGGAAATAAAATTTTGACTTTTAACTGACTCACTCACTCACACTGACCCACCCATCTCCCTCCTCCCCCCTTTCTCTCTCCCTCCCTCCCCCTCCTTCCCTCTCCCCCCCCCCCCCCGCTGACCTGCACTTGTGGCACTGGTAGACGTTTTCCCCACAGTTTCCACACACTCCGGGAGTAGCGGGACAGAGGCGGAGCATCGGGGACACTGCAGGGTCTCTGTGGTGGCCTGCAGGTTGTCGTAGAAGTCAGCGTACTCCAGCATCAGGTTGCACGCCACGATGGGGATGGGGAACTCCACCTGTAGAAACACACAGGTATACTGTTTACAACAGTTGTGACACTCCATCATGAAATGAGTCGCTTACCACCACACCCACTTTTTCTGCTATGGGACGGGATAGCCTAGTGGTCAGAACATTGCGCTCGCAATTTGACGACCTGAGTTCGATTCCCGTTCGAGGGGATTTTTTTCCCCTGGAGTTAACACTAGTACTGACTCCACTCTCCCCAAAAGTCTTTCGGATAAGACTGTAAACCGAGGCCCCATGTGCGAACGCACGCAAAACATCTTGCGCACACACTAAATCGTGTTCCGCTTTTCGTAAGAGTAGGCCATTGTATGCCAGTGGGAAGAGATGACAAGATTTACAAAACTGCATACACATGGGGACTGGATGAAAAAAAAGCACACAAGTGCTTTTTCCATTATCCTCAATATAAAAGAATAAAACAAATAAATAAATAAAAATGACGCTCCACCACCAAATGAGTCGCTGAGCACCTCACCCACTAAAGGCAGGTGGGGGTTGGGTTGTTGATTTTGAGACTTTGATTGATTATGAAATCATAGCAATTATTCTACCTTGTAGTGAAATATCAAGGTGTAATTTTGTTTCCTTTTGCCTTTAAACATATTTTTAAAATATCGAAGTCCTCATTCTGGCCACCTATTAGGATGATTGACTTGTCAGTTTCTCATTTTGTCATTTCCTGCAGTTTATCATTTCAAGTTGTAATAATTTTGATTGAATTGTCAGATTTTCAATCTGTTTTTTTTGTACTGTATAGCCATTTCATTGCAGTTTAATACCATGTCAATAACTAAAAAGTGACCTCTGGTGCAATACGACTCATGTGGTGGAACGTCACAATTCTGCTATAGATAGCCCAATTGCTCTATACATATCCCGTTTGGGCCCTGAACTTTTCCCCTGTATGAACATAAAAAAAGAAACAACTAAGTAACCCCCTCCCCCCCAAAAAAAAAACCTTCAAATTTTAAAATTCAAGAAACTACCAAAAAAGCAAAGCAAAAGAAATGACCACAAGAAAACATACAAAAAGCCAGCCAACAAACACTCCTCTGCACTTACCTTGATGTCAGTCTGCCCTGCAGTCAGTGTCACCTTCTTGGCCTTGTGCCACAGTCCTGGTCTGTCACCATCACAAAATATATAATACAGACATTAAATTCAGAACTAACACAAAAGAAATACATACAGGTGTGTATGTGTATGTGTATGTATATATATATATATATTTACTTCTTTATTTATTTATGGATACATGCACCTCCACACACATCAGATATACATGTACTCACTCAAACAAAAAAGACACAACACGCACAAACATGCAGAGAGTGTGTGTGTGTGTGTGTGTGTGTGTGTGTGTGCATATGTGTGTGTGTGTGTGTGTGTGTGTGTGTGTGTGTGTGTGTGTGTGTGTGTGTGTGTGTGTGTGTGTGTGTGTGTGTATCTCTCTCTGTGACTATGACTGCTAATCAAGTGATACACATTCCAATGCAACATGTAGTACAGATTCACAGCCCCTATAACCAAAGCCCCGACGTGTGGGGGTGTGCCCTCTGCACAGCACTGACCTGTTCTTCAGCTCCACCACAGCCTGCACTGAGCGGTTGTTGTAGTAGATGTTCAACGTCCTCACCTGCGCACACCAAACCACAACACCTTCACTGTCTGTCTGCACCAGGTAAAAAGGTAAAGGTGTCCCATCACCTTTGTGGTCATAGGGGAGCGAGGCATCAGAGACCTCAGCTTCTCTCCTCTCCCTCACTGCTTTACTTTCCCTGACCCTAAAGAAGGCAGGTACCCATTGACAGCTGGGTGAACTGAGGGAACTGTCTTAACATTGGCTGGGGGAAAGCACAGCACCCATCACTGTCTGCACTAGGTAAAAAGGTAAAGGTTACGGTGTCCCATAACCTTTGTGGTTGTAGGGTAGCGAGGTGTCAGACCTCAGCTTCTCTAGGGGTCAGCATGTTGAGGGCAGCGCCCATCTCCTCTCCCTTGCTGCTTTACCTTCCCTGACCCTAAAGAGGGCAGGTACCCATTGACAGCTGGGTGAACTGTCTTAACACTGGCTGGGGGAAAGTGAGCGCTCTGACCACTGAGTTATCCCCTCCCCTATCACTGTCTACACTACCACCACCAAATAAATTTCACTTGTTTGAGATAACAAACTATTTAAACTGAACAGTAAAATGCTTTAAGTACTATTATTTCTGAAAGTGCGAGGGAGAAAAGGAAGACACCAGGACAAGGGAAACAGCTATGCAGACACAGAAAGAGGGAGAGTTAGTGAGAGGGAAAGCTGGCAGAATACTAACGTTCAAACAGGATAGAAAGAAAACAAAGACAAATTTACATAAAGACTGAGACAGATAAACATGTAGCAGAATACATACACAGAAACCAGGCACACAGACAGACAGACGCACAGACATGTAACAGACCACATACACAGAAACCAGGCATACAGACAGACAGGCAAGCAGACAGACAGACAGACAGACAGGCTGTCTAGACAGACAGACAGACAGACAGAAAGAGAGACAGACAGACAGACAGACAGACAGACAGAGAGGAAGACAGGGGAAACACCACGGACCATTTTGGTGCGCTTGAGGTCGGAGATGCGGAGAGAGATCTTGGAGATGGTGTGGCTGCCGACCAGTTTGACGATCTGTGTGGTGGTGGTGAACTTGGAGTCTACCTTCACTGCTGACAGCTTCAAGTTCTGCACACATAGTGTAATCCTTCATCATCATCGTGCGTGCGTGCGAGAATGTGCATGCGTGCGAGAATGTGTGTGTGTGTGTGTGTGTGTGTGTGTGTGTGTGTGTGTGTGTGGTGTGTGTGTGTGTGTGTGTGTGTGTGTGTGTGTGTGTGTGTGTGCATGCATGCGTGTGTGTTCAAATTCATTTAACGTCTTTTCACAAATTGTGATATTAGACGGACAATGTTGTTATGTGTGTGTGTGTGTGTCACACACTCTGTGTGTGTGTGTGTGTGTGTGCTGTGTGCTGTGTGTGTGTGCTGTGTGTGTGTGTGTGTGTGTGTGTGTGTGTTCGCCTTTTGGAAGAGTAGTAGGCTAGTGTGAGCCGGTTAGAACGGTTGACAAAATTTATGAAACTGAATGCACATGGAGAGATATTGTAAAAAAATTATTTTTAAAAAAAGCAGACAAATGCTCATTCCACTATCCATGAAATAAAAGAGTTTCAATTTTTACAAAAAAGGGTTTCACACACACATACACCCCCCCCCCCACACACACACACACAGACACACACACACACACACTCACTCACACACACACACCACACACACACACACACACACACAGCTGTATATACTGACTGTGTAGGGGACCTCAGGGTTGCTGCAGACCAGGCAGGGTCACACACACAACACACACACACACACACACACACACACACACACACACACACACACACACACACACACACACACACAGCTGTACACACCCACACACACACACACACACAGCTGTACACACCCACACCCACACACACACAGCTGTACACACCCACACACATACACACACAGACATACTGACCGTGTAGGGGACCTCAGGGTTGCTGCAGACCAGGCAGGGGTCACACACACACACACACACACACACACACACACACACACACACACACACACACACACACACACACACACACAGCTGTACACACCCACACACACACACACACACAGCTGTACACACCCACACCCACAGCTGTACACACCCACACACATACACACACAGACATACTGACCGTGTAGGGGACCTCAGGGTTGTTGCAGACCAGACAGGGGTCACTCTCCAGGTAGTAGCCATCAAAGTCCACCAGCCCTTGCAGCATGCTGCACACACAATCACATCACCAGCGGTCACTTTCCCCCCACTTTCACCTCCTCTCAGCTACTATCCATCCCAGTCCAGCCCAGCCCAGTTGGGGCCAGCTGATGCTATTTATAGCAGGAGCTGACCTCACTTAAGATTAGGTAAAAAGAAGGGGCATGCTAAATTTAACACTCATGACAGAGTACTGTTGAATATGCATGTTGTGCATCACCATTTTTGGTGGGTTTTTTGTTGGGTTTTTTTGTGCATCACCAGTTTACTTTCTGGCCTCACTCACTTTCTCCATAACAGTGCTTCAAAGAAGAAAAAAGAATTTTCACACATAAAACAAACTGATTAAAGCATCATTCCTCATAATACTAAATACATACATATGCTTACAGTAAAAAAAAAAAAATTAAGTCAGTTTTCTCTATGTATACTTCCAAACACATCACATAGCTGACATGCGCACACACACGTGCACACACACACACACACATCTATCCATCCAGCCACATGCCCCCCCTCCCCACACACACACACGCGCACACACTAAGGGGCCAGGCAGGAAAGAGCAAAAGAGAGAATGAGAGTGAGAGAGAGAGAGAGAGAGAGAGAGAGAGAGAGAGAGAGAGAGAGAGAAGAGAGAGAGAGAGAGAGAGAGAGAGAGAGACAGAGACAGAGACAGAGAGACAGAGACAGACAGACAGACAGATAGACAGAGACAGACAGACAGAGACAAACAGAGAGACAGACAGAGACACAGAGAGAGAGACAGAGACAGACAGACAGACAGAGACAGAGAGAGAGACTGACTTGTAGATGGATGCATTGGGGTGGTGTGCCAGCACGTGGTTTTCCCCTCGCAACAACGACACCGCTTTCTCCAGGTAACTCTGAATCTGTCAACAACAACAACAATTTTTTTTTTTTTAATTTTAAATTAAAAAAAATAAAACTCCCTCCCTCCCCCTCCCCCCTGAATCTGTCAACAGCAACAAAAATAAAATAAAATAAATTGTTTTAATCTTAAAAATATTTTTTAAAAATACCACCCCTCTGAATCTGTCAACATCACCAGACAATAAAAATAATTTTAAACACACACACACCCTATGATTACTGCTTCTTCATCTCCACAGCAATGTCTTTCATTCAATATATCATCCAATCTTATCAAACATGATCACAAAATATCATAATCAAATGACAACTAGTCCAGGTTGGAAGTGTGTGGTACAGTTTGATCCCCATTTGTGCCTGAAACTTTCTGATCTCACAAGGGAACAGATGATGGAATTTATAAAACTACATACACACGGGGACTGGATGTAAAAAAGGAAATGGATGAAAGAATTTACAAAACTACATACACAAGGTGACTGGATGAAAAAAAGAAAAAGGGAACCAATAACAGAATTGACAAAGCCACATACACATGGGGACGGGATTAAAAAAGCACACGAGCGCTTATTCCATTGTGTTTTGTTCTTCTTCTCCTATAGTTCGCTTCGCACCGTCAGATGTGTCTAGGAAAAATAATGGCATGTTCTTTCTAGCTCCTTTCGTGGGCTGTACAGCTTGGTCTGTAGGGTTATCTCTGTCAGCCACACTTTTGTGGGTTTTCAAAAAAAAAAAAATTTTTCTTTTATTTCAAGGATAATGGAATAAGCTCGCATCTGGTAGAGTCTATGATGCAAGCTTATTCCATTACCTACCCTAATAATCAAAAAGACACAGAAAAAACCAACAAGAGGTGGTCCCCTACCTTCTGCTCGGAGAGCTGGGCGTCTTGAGGACGAAGTATCCCAGCAGGTCCACAAATGGGCGGCTTTACGCCAAAGACGGGCAGCTCTTCCCACAGACCCAAAGCAGGTCCAGCAAACTCTCTGCTCACTGCACGCAGAGTTCTGAACCCAGCAGCATGTCAGGCAGTTAGTTGTTAGATGAGAGAGAGAGGTGGGGTCGAGAAAGCAGGGAAGGAGGGAGAGAGGTGAGGGGGGAGGGAGAGGAGGGGAGGGAGAGGAGGGGGGAGGGAGGAGAAGGAGAGGAGGGGAGGGAGAAGGAGAGGGGGGGAGGGAGAGAGGGAGGGAGAGAGAGGAGGGAGGGAGGGAGGGAGAGGGAGGGAGGGAGAGGGAGAGAGAGAGAGGAGAGAGGAGAGAGGAGAGAGAGAGAGAGAGGAGAGAGAGAGAGAGAGAGAGGGAGAGGAGAGGGAGAGAGAGAGAGAGAGAGGAGAGAGGAAGACAGAAGAATGTGAAGGCAAGAAGAACAAGAGAGAGGGAGAGGAAGGAGAGTAAGAAGGAGAGAGAACAGAGTATGACATAATGTCCAACAGCCAACAATGTCTGAATCCCCCTGCACCAAGCAGGCAACACACAAACACAAACACACACACACAAACACATACACACACACACAAACACACACACACACACACACACACAAACACACACACAAACACCCCCCCACAACCACCCCTCCCCCCCCCCACAACTCTACCTCCCCCCCCCCCCCCACCATACTCACTGGTAGATGCGCAGCACCAAGGAGTGGGCCAGCCAGCGGTTGCCAGAGGCATTGGACTCCAGGAGAAAGGTGCGCACAAACTTCACCAGCGTGCCGCTGTCCAGCCGCCCAATCAGAAGCTCCACCAGCTCCTTGCTCACGCCCTCGTCAAACTTCTGCGGCTCTCCGTCTGAAGCGTCTGAAAATAGCGCAGAGGAAAAAAAAAAATCCCAAACCCACACATGGCTTGATTTTGTTATTTTATTTTTTATCTATTTTATTTTTATCTATCTTATTTTTTTATATCGAGGATAATGGGGTAAGCACTCATTGTGCTTGTTTTTCCGCTACAACTGTTTAGAGTATTTCTGATATTGTTTGTGTTTTTGGTTTTATGATTTAGGAGACAGAACTGATATTACATCATCCCATCAGAACTTTTAACACACACTGAAAAATAATTTTTAAAAATTATATATATTTTTTTAAATTTTAAAACCCATACACTATTTAAATCCTACTACTCTCTGTGTGTACAAGCTGTCCCTTCAGATCAAGCAAAAAAAAAAAAAAACCAGACCAGTCCCCACCACCACCACCACACATCCCCATTCAAAACAACTTGAAAGAAAAATCTTTAAAAAAAATTGTTTTTAACCATCCCAAAACAGCAATAAAAACAAAATTAAATCGACAACCAGTAAAAGAAAAAAGATTTTTATCCCCCCCAAAAAGAGGAAAGATTTTTACACAAAAAACTACTAAACTTGGAATGTATGCATTTGACTTCCTAGCTTCTATCTAACCTTCCACTACAATGGCAAACCAAATCCAGACCTAAAAATGTGGAATTTACAAGTATGCAATATTTAAGAACACCAAAAAACACATAATGGGCCTACACTACTAGTAGAGGCAATTCTTATTGTCCTTATACCCCCACCCCCACCAAAAAAAACAACAAAAAACCCCAACCAAACAAACAAAAGAGACAAAAAGAAAGAAAAGCAATCTCACCCAAATCTCTCTCTTCTTCTCTCTCTCAATATCCATATATATACATAAAGAGAAGAAGGTGAGACCACAACTCACATCAGTTGTGTTTCTATCTTCCACTCCACTCTTCTATCCTACATAAATGTTCAATTATCATCTTTTGTTTCAAACAAACCCAGTTGTATTACCAAAGCCAGCGGATTTAAAATCCAAGACCTGGGTTTGTTTCTCTTTAAAATTAATGAAATGCAAGTTAAGGCTGTGCTGATTCCACTGACATATTCATGACTGAGGAAAAATATTTTCTTTGTTCTGTTTTACCTGCAAAAGGCCTATGGGAGTACAACAAATACACTTGTGTGTGTGTGTGTTGTGTGTGTGTGTGTGTGTGTGTGGTGTGTGTGTGTGTGTGTGTGTGTGTGTGTGTATGTGTGTGTGTGAGTGTGCGTGTGTGTGCCTGCGTGTGTGTGTGTGTGTGTGTGTGTGTGTGTGTGTGTGTGTGTGTGTGTGTGTGTGTGTGTGTGTGTGGTGTGTGCGTGCGTGCGTGCGTGCGTGCGTGTGTGCCTGTGTGTGCCTGCATGTGTGTGTGTGTGTGTGTGTGTGTGTGTGTGTGTGTGTGTGTGTGTGTGTGTGTGTGTGTGTGTGTGTGTGTGTGTGTGTGTGTGTGTGTGTGTGTGTTGTGTGTGTGTGTGTTGTGTGTGTGTATGTGTGGTGTAGTGTGCGTGCATGCATGCATGTGTGCCTACATGTGCGTGTGTGTGCTTGTGTGTACATGCAGAGGAGTAAGAGACTGCAGGACTACATCTTCAACACTATATTGCCACTTTCCCATAACCTGAACATGGTCCACCTTATATCCATGAATGAACATGAAACTTCTCTCCCTTCCAAACACTAAAAAATAATAATGATAATAATGATAATAATAATAATAATAATAATAATAATAATAATAATAATAATAATAATAATAATAATGATGATAATGATGATAATAATAATAATAATAATAATAATAATAATAATAATAATGATAATACCACCTCCCCCCCCCCCCCCCCAAAAAAAAAAAAAACCCCACAACAAAAAACCAAACATTTTAAAAACCAAATAAAAAGGGAAAAAAATCTGCAGAACTCTTATGCCTTTAGCGTTACTTGCATTCCTTTAATGTCACAATCTTTTTCTCCTGAAATTACTCACCATTTTTTTTCTTTTTCTCATTTAGTGACACTTTACACACAAATGAAATATTTCAAATAACTTACAACTAAAAAGAAAAAGGCGAGCAGAAATAAAATAACCTCCCAAACTTAGACTGCTTAAAAAATGAATCCTCTATTTCTATTCCTTGAACATTTATTTTGTCTCAGCTGCTATGTTAATAATTCATGTCAGATTAAAATGTCTCTGATACCATTTTCCACAAAAATATAAATTTGTAAATCATTCACACTATCAAAAAAAAAAAAAAAAAAAATCATAATACACGTATCCAAACTTCCCAATCAAATCAAACATTAGTCATCTACAAAGTACACAAATCACACAGAGTCAGTACTGAACACTCCAATGCTATGCATGCGGTGTTATTACTGGAAATGTCAAAATGAAAGAACAAAGCATGCAAATACACATAAACATCACAACAACAGCAAAAACTATCAATAATTCATCTACATCAAATGAAGTCTGAATCTTTTCTTTTAAAATTTATCAGATTCAATCGCCCTCATTCACATTTTCTGCAGCTGTGTTGATTCTAGGCTGTCAAAAAAAAGAGACAAGGCCCCCAACATGAAAAGGGGGACCACCCCCCCCCCCCCCTAAGTGTACTAAGGAAATGGGGATACTTGTTTTCCCATTATACTGCTATTATATCCTGTAATATGTGCACAATTAATCATTGTAACCTCTTGTTCCAATCATAGACCACTGACAGTAATAACACTGACGAGTCCTGCATTGATAGAAGTATAGTCCTTTCCTAGTTGTGGCTCATTTAATCTTTAAAACAACACCACCACCATCATCCAACCCTATGAAAGTAGGTACACATTCATGCATTCCCCTCTTCTTTTGTCAGTGTTCTTCAATTTAACGTCTAGTCACATTAAGTGTGGGTGGTGTGTGTGTGGTGTGTGTGTGTGTGTGTGTGTGTGTGTGTGTGTGTGTGTGTGTGTGTGTGTGTGGTGATGTGTTGGGGGGAGGGGGGGAGGGCTGCATGGAGAGAGAGGGGGTTGAGTGAGTTATTCCAAAGGAAAATTTTGGGTGTTCCATAGAGGGGGAGGGA
This sequence comes from Stramonita haemastoma, assembly GCA_030674155.1. Taxonomy (NCBI): domain Eukaryota; kingdom Metazoa; phylum Mollusca; class Gastropoda; order Neogastropoda; family Muricidae; genus Stramonita; species Stramonita haemastoma. Next base: position 5,170,371 of record CM060341.1, read on the forward strand.
GTGGGGTGGGTAAAAGGGAAAGAACAGAAGGGGTTTATTATAAAATGAAGTCAATATTTTCTAAGATAATTTATACAAGTCTAAGTCAGTGAGGGGGGGGGGTATAGTCTTGAGGTTTAGAGGGAGATTTTCTTTTTGATTTTTTTGTTGTTGGTAATAGTGAACTTTTCACTAATTCATAATACTGACATAACAATGATGAATGAAGGTCACAGATCTATCCCCTATGATTAATGAAGGACAAACAGGAAAAGTGTAACCCTAAAGTCTTGCCCTCCCCCCTCTCTCCATTATCATTCCTCTCCCCTTCCCTAAACACAATGTGCTGCCAGGCCAACTTTTTCCGCCTCCATAAAGCTAGTTAGACTGTCATCATGTTCAGGCTGTCATCATCATCATCACTGTCTCTACAGACATGGCTTCAACCATCTGCAGCCCTGCTCCACTTGTTGGCTCAGGAAATAGTCAAGTTGAATTTCAAAAAGAGCGGAACAGATTGCTGCTACTTGACCTCTAATATCATTACTATCTTGTCTTCCCATCTTGGCACAACCAGCCACCTTTGTACAGCAGTAGATTCCTAAATCAGAAACGTCCACTGAGACGAAAGTACAAATAAAAACGATCAGCAATGTATCCAAGCCACAAGCCACAACCAGCTCGGCCATGTACAAAGCGAAGCACTCGACAGCGAGGAGATTGGAGAGAAACATTTTTTGGAGTTGCCAATTTGAACTTTGACCCTTCTGAACCTGTCCCTGTTTGTTCTCTTTTCGCTCACTGTTTTCTGAATCCAATCTACTGACTTTCACATTACCTGCCATCTTGTTTTCAAATGAAAAGCAACAGAATGGTAATATGGGAACAAGGGTTGGTCAGAATTGAAGCGTTCACCATCAGAAATGTCCACAGAAAATGTTTGGCTTTGCTTGTATACAGGCTTTACAGAACAGCCAAGGCAGTGCACCTGTCCTATTGTAACGTGGCTTTAGTTTATTTTTACACAAAAATCTGGTATCTAGGAGGAAAAAAAACATGCCAGAACCTTGCAATGGAGCAGCCTAGAATCAACACAGCAGTCTGAATCGACCGGTGCAATTTTTTCCAGTCCGCAAATTAGAGTTTGTATTTGCAACAAACCACTAAACATCAGTCTTTCTTTTGTACTCTAGAACATGCTTCTGAATAAAATGATCGGTGTGATGATTTTTGTTGTTTTTGTTTTAAAGAATGTTTATATATACAGTATATATAATACATATATCTCTCAATTTCTTTAACCCCATTCTAGGCAGAAAAGAGCAATAGAACAAAAGGATTAAAAAGAACAAAGCAGTAAGCAATGAAAGTTATTGCCGGAAGAGGGGGTAGTTATTTTGTTGTGGTTTGAGATTAATAGGGGGTTTTTTAGTGCTTGAAAGTGTTTGTTTCGCTGTTTGTTTTGTTTGTTGTTGAGTTTCTTGACTAAAACTGCATGCAATAAGCATTTCATATTCATTTTGACTGAAAATTTACAAGACAGTGCAGTTGGACAGACTTGCTATACATGCATGCATGTGTGCGCTTCGTGCATGGGTGCGTGTTGCGAACTGTATCTGTATGTGTGAGCATGTGCATACAGTGCACTCGTACACTGTTCGAGGAAACAAGACAAATCAGAAACCCTGTCTCAAGCAACAATAACATGTGAATCTCCCAACAACAAGAAGCCTGGCAAAACCTCTGAGTGAGGGATACGACTTGACAATAAAAACAGAGGATATTAGCTTACATAGGGCAACACATAAACTATGTACATCTTTCCTTTCTTGAGGTCTGATACAGATAACTATGACTTCCATGAGGCTGAACACCTTTTTATATCTCAGTGTTTTAGAAAGTTGCAGTCACTCCTTCCCTAAGTAGGTATGCTGGTATGAATCAATCAAGCCTCAAAGAACCAACAAGGTAGTTCTGGACACAAAACAGTAAGGACAGTACTTTCCAGGACACATTTTGCAAGTGAAGGCGACTAGACAGTGCCGTTCAAAAGTCAAGTCTTTGAACAGTCAAAACAAAGCTAATAACTGCCAGTCAAAAACAACACATAACTGCCAGTCAAATAACTGCCTAACAACTTTCACCACTGTGACTGTGACCGAGCCTGAACATAACCTACTCTGTTTGTGGTTCAGTTAAGCACACAGACCTGCTTCTATACCTCCTCAAGAAATTCACAGGCCTTCACTGATCAGCAAGTTCTTCATCAATAACGACCTTTTTCTGATAGCCTGTGATGTATTTTTTTCTGTGACATGAGACAGAGAAACAATACTAGATGCTTCACACTCGCACAATTTTTTTTTTTTTTTTTGGGGGGGGGGGGGGTCAGGAAGCCTTGAAAGGGGCTGTTCATTTTTATTTAAAAAAATTTTTTTTAATAAAAGCCATGACAAAAGGCTGAAATCTGAGAGACAGAATGTTTAGTAGTTCCTTAGCTTGCCAGATGCATTAATGCATCGCTTGTTAGATTATGTCTGCAAAAAGTGCTGGACAGTGAGTTATTGTGTTCATTGCTTTATCATTAGGGCCTACTGGTGAACTTTTCATGCTAAGCATCACAGAGTCCCCAAAATGTTAACTATAGGTTAGCCTGATGACTTAGACCATTTTCTGAAGATAGTATGTACGTGCACAGTAAGCCTGTGAATAGAGCCTGCAGATGACTGCTGACAGTAAAGCCTGTGAATAGAGCCTGAAGATGACTGCTGACAGTAAAGCCTGTGAAAAGAGCCTGAAGATGACTGCTGACAGTAAAGCCTGTGAATAGAGCCTGAAGATGACTGTACAGTAAAGCCTGACAATAGAGCCTGAAGATGACTGCTGACTGTACAGTAAAGCCTGTGAATAGAGCCTGAAGATGACTGTACAGTAAAGCCTGACAATAGAGCCTGAAGATGACTGCACAGTAAAGCCTGTGAATAGAGCCTGAAGATGACTGTACAATAAAGCCTGTGAATAGAACCTGAAGATGACTGTACATTAAAGCCTGTGAATAGAGCCTGAAGATGACTGTACAGTAAAGCCTGTGAATAGAGCCTGAAGATGACTGATGACTGTAAAGCCTGTGAATAGAGCCTGAAGATGACTGTACAGTAAAGCCTGTGAATAGAGCCTGAAGATGACCTGATGACTGTAAAGCCTGTGAATAGAGCCTGAAGATGACTGTACAATAAAGCCTGTGAATAGAGCCTGAAGATGACTGTACAATAAAGCCTTGAATAGAGCCTGAAGATGACTGACTACTGACCCTCCTACAGAACTCCCTCTGCTAACAGAACAGTATTTCTCCATCCCCATTTCTGCCACAGTCCTTGCAATTTCCACCCCCTCATTCAGTCAAAGCTTACCTCGTCCAACCCACCCACACACCTTCCCATCCCCAACCTTAACTTATACCTCCCTCTCTCTCCACACATGCAGGCATGCATGCGTGCACACATGTCCACACAGACACACACACACACACACAGATTAACACAAGCCAAGGAATGTCAGCAAAAAGTCCTCTTCACCTTTCTTTGCGTCGACCTTGACCGGGAAATGCTGGCGGTGCTGGAAGAACTCTCCGCCGCACCCTGACCTTCACCCTGACCCTTGACCCCACACAGCGCCACCTGCAGGGGGGTGAGGAGAGTGGGGGCCACTCCTTCATCCAGGACGATGCTGGCACACACGATGTAGGGCAGGGTGTCTGTGAACAATGAACAAAGACACCATTCATTTCATACAGCACAATGCTGGCACCACACGATGTAGGGCAGGGTGTCTGTGAACAGTGAACAAAGACACCGTTCATTTCATACAGCACAATGCTGGCACACACGATGTAGGGCAGGGTGTCTGTGAATAGTGAACAAAGACACCGTTCATTTCAAACCTAGTATTTTTGCCTCCTAGTTTTTATCTCCTATCTGTCCCTGCCTTGTAACATCTGAAATCCCCATCACCCAGCAAAAGTGTGTAACTTTTATATTTATGTGTGTGCATGCGTGTGTGTGTGTGTGTGTTGTGTGTGTGTGGTGGGTGCGTGCGTGCGTGCGTGCGCGGGTGCGTGCATGCATTCATGTGCCCATGTGTACATTCAAATTTGTTAAAACTATTAATTGTTATTGGTTTCTTGTGTGTTTATAGGTTGAATGCAAGCATTTTGATTTGGTTTTGCAAGATATAGTGCTATATAAATTCCATGTATTATTAGTAGCAGCAGTAGTAACCAAAGGGAGGAATGACATTCTTATATCAAAACATCACACAGATCAGTGACAATACCATACAATCTGGGTTTGTACAGACTTCTTAGGATGAAGGTCAAGAGGAAATTACAGAGAAGTAAAATAATATATATAGTACAAAATAATAAAAAAAACCAATAAAGATAGTATTTTCTCTGTATAGCACTTTCCTTAACAACAATAATACTCAACATGCATTATATGATAAAAAAGAAAAAGGTTATGGTTAAGGTGACCCATAACCTGTGTGATCGTAGAGGAGTGAGGCATCAAGACCTCAGCTTCTCTAGGGGCCAGCATATTGAGGGCAGCGCCCATCTCCTCTCCCTCACTACTTACCTTCCCTGACTCTAAAGAGGGCAGGTACCTATTACAGCTGGGTGAACTGGGGAACTGCACTGAAGCCAAGGCATGCTAACAGTCACCCATCCACTATGTAACTGCACTTGACGCTGCTTAACCTTGGCTGGGGGAAATCGAGTGCTCTGACCATTGAGCTTTCCCATCCCCGTAATTAATAAAAACTTCAACAATAAAAACTAATTTTATAACCCAATGTCTTGTGATACTCTTTCAAACACACAATATTCTATTGTAGCACATGATACCACAAACAGTTTTCACACTCAATAACAATAAATCAGGAATTATCCACCACATTTGTTTTTTCTTGAAAGCAACTACTTAAGTACGACAGAAGCGTTGATTTTACAACCCGCTTTAATCTGTATATAGCTGCACAGTTTTATTCCAGAGATTTAGAAATGTTCCATGGTGATAGCCCCAATGTGGCCTCTGTGGCCGGTGGGGCTTTAAACATCAAGATTGGATAGGATTGGATTAGACCTGTATTTTTGGATTGGATTGGATTAGACCTGTACTTTTTGATTGGATTGGATTGGGTTGGATTAGACCCCTGTACTTACACCCTATGCAGCAGTTTATACAATACTGTTTATGTACCTCCCTTTTTTTTTATCAAAATGACATTTTAAAAAAAGCCTGGAGCGCTGAGTTGGCTTGCAGTGCAATTCTAACAGTATCAAGCAAACAAACAACAAATTTATTTAAAAAAAAAAAAAATTAAACGGTATTAAGCAAACAGGGACATACTACAGACCTTGGTGCTGCCGACAGTAGGTCTGCCAGTTGAAGGGACGAGAGGTGGCAATCTCAGAGCACACCTTCAGATGCTCGATCTGTCAACACATGACAAAATTGCATACACATGGGCACTGGATGTAAAAAAGCACATGAGTACTTATTCCATTATCCTCGAAATAAAAGAATAAATAAATAAAATAAAAACACAGAAAACAGTCAACAGAGTTCATTTCGTAGTAAATAACACACTCCACCTTCTTCTTCTTTGGACGCTCAGAAAGCAACTACTTTGTCTGCCGTTCGAGAATGATTTAAAATATCTAACACTGCAATTAAGTGCCTGACAAGTTAAGCCTAGTGCATCCCCCGACTTTGGCATGGGAGAAAATGATTATCTCTTAAGTCTTACTGGAAAAGAAAATAAATAAATAAATAAATAATACTCATGCACACAGACACAGACAGACACACTGCAGAAACATCATTATCAGCAAAAACAGAGAAGCACTGCAGTGGTTACCAGCGTGAGCAGGGTGTCATAGGGCAGAATGATGCTGTGCGCACGCGCACACACCACACACACACACAGACACACACACACACACACACAGACACACACACACACAGAGACACAGACACACACAGAGACACACACACACAGAGACACAGAGACACACAGAGACACACACACAGAGACACACACACACACACACACACACACACACACACACACACACACACACACACACACAAGCAGTGCAGTGGTTACCAGAGTCAGCAGGGTGTCGTAGGGCAGCACAATGCTGTGAGGGGCCAGGTCCATGGTTTGGTCCCAGCCGCCCTGTGACCCGATGTCCTTGACCTGTGCCAGGTGTGACTCCACCGCATGCTCGTCACGCAGCTGTCGGTACTTCTCTTTGGAGCCACAGATGAACAGCAGCAGCTGCACAACAACAGGGTGATGGTTAGGGTTTTGTCTGAACAACAGGTGATGGTTAGGGTTTTGTCTGAACAACAGGGTGATGGTTAGGGTTTTGTCTGAACAACAGGGTGATGGTTAGGGTTTTGTCTGAACAACAGGGTGATGGTTAGGGTTTTGTCTGAACAACAGGGTGATGGTTAGGGTTTTGTCTGAACAACAGGGTGAGGTTAGGGTTTTGTCTGAACAACAGGTGATGGTTAGGGTTTTGTCTGAACAACAGGGTGATGGTTAGGGTTTTGTCTGAACAACAGGGTGATGGTTAGGGTTTTGTCTGAACAACAGGGTGATGGTTAGGGTTTTGTCTGAACAACAGGGTGATGGTTAGGGTTTTGTCTGAACAACAGGTGATGGTTAGGGTTTTGTCTGAACAACAGGTGATGGTTAGGGTTTTGTCTGAACAACAGGGTGATGGTTAGGGTTTTGTCTGAACAACAGGTGATGGTTAGGGTTTTGTCTGAACAACAGGGTGATGGTTAGGGTTTTGTCTGAACAACAGGGTGATGGTTAGGGTTTTGTCTGAACAACAGGGTGATGGTTAGGGTTTTGTCTGAACAACAGGGTGATGGTTAGGGTTTTGTCTGAACAACAGGGTGATGGTTAGGGTTTTGTCTGAACAACAGGGTGATGGTTAGGGTTTTGTCTGAACAACAGGGTGATGGTTAGGTTTTGTCTGAACAACAGGGTGATGGTTAGGGTTTTGTCTGAACAACAGGGTGATGGTTAGGGCATCGTTACTTATTTTTAAAAATCAAACTGCAGAATTCAATGCAGTCATGATGGTTTTAAAGCTCTACTGAGTGACAGAGGTCACATTACAAGGCAAGATCTAATATGATGATGGTTAGGGTGCCATTCCCCCCCCCCAACCCCTTTTTTTTTTCAAAACTCAAAATGCAGAATCCTATCCAGCCATGATGGTTTCAAAGCTCTACTACATGACAAAGGTCACATCACGATGTAGAATCTAATGTATGATGATGGTTTGGGTATTGTCCCTTTTTAGTTTTATTTTATCAAAATGCAGAACTCAATGCAGCCATGATGGTTTTAAAAGCTCTGTTGAGCTCACAGGCCACATTACAGGGCAGAATCGAATGCCTTACATGCAAATACACTGAACTTATGAGAGAAAAAAAAAAAAACAAGGGTGGGAAGCAAGTCACAAAGTAGATGATAGAACACAAAACAAACAAACAAAAAACATATACATGAAGCATAAGAAATGTATCAAAAACTTTTTTTTTGAAAACAAGCAGACTGCATACACAAACACACACACTCTCTCTCTCACTCTCTCTCTCACCATTCTCTCTCACACACACACACACACACACACACACACACACACACACACACACACACCACACACACACACACACACACACCCAACCCTGAGCACAGTAAAAGCAGAGCCCTACCTTTCTGACTTGGCGTTTCATGAAGGGGGTCAGCTGGGTCTCATGTACTGTGGAACAGAAATCAACACAGCTGTCAATGTCTCCCTCCACACAGCAAAACCAACACTCACTACCTACACTGCACAAGTCACCTTACTTTCTTCTGTTGTCCTCTCCTCTCTTCTCTCTCTCTCCCATCCTCTCTCTCCCTCTCTCTCTCTCTCCTCTCTCTCTCCCTCTCTCTCCTTTCCCTCTCTCTCTCCCCCCTCCCTCTCTCTCTCCCTCCCCTCCCTCTCTGTCTCTCCCACTCCCCTCCCCCCCCCCCCCCCCTCTCTTCCTCTCTCTTCCCTCCTCTCCTCCCTCCCTCCCTCCTGCTCTCCTCCCTCCCTCTCTGTCTCTCTCTCCCCCCCCCCCCCCCCCCCCTCTCTTCTCCCCTTTCCCCCCCCCCTCTCTCTCTCTCCCCCTCCCTCTGTGCTAAAAAAAATATAGCACATATTATGCAATACCCACCACCACTCTCTATTCAATGATTCTATGACATCTGCTGCTAAAACCAACATTTTAAAAGAGTAAAGTGTCCAACCACAGAAAGAGCTTTCCACCCCTACACAGGCATGCTGGTGCTAAGCTAGACTAAGCTTTTTAAAAAAAAAAAAAAAAAAAAAAAGCTAGGCTAGGCTAGGCTTACCTCTGACAGCACAGAGTGCCAGTGTGATGTCAAACATGGCTGGAGGCATCTTCTGACCTGACTCCGCAATCTTCTTCAACTGAAACAGACAGCAAGTAAATCAATAAAACACATGTAACCATGTAATATATCAAACCTTCACAGTTTATAAGGTAAAGGTGTCCCATAGCCTAGGTGGTCATAGGGGAGTGAGGCATCAGAGACCTTAGCTTCTCTAGGGGCCAGCATATTGAGGGCGGCGCCCATCTCCTCTCTCTCGCTGCTTTACCTTCCCTGACCCCAAAGAAGGCAGGTACCCACTGACAGCTGGGTGAACTGGGGTACTGTACTGAAGCCAAGGCATGCAAACGGTTACCCATCCAAATGGTAACCACGCTCGATGCTGCTTAACTTGACTGGGGGAAAGCGAGCAGTCATGACCCCCCCTCCAAACACACGGATACACTGGCAGACACAAGGTTTTCATTACTCCTAAAGAAAGAATCACCATCATGCCACCTATTTTTGCAAAACCTGCACACTCCTTTCACTCATGACTGTTGCTCACTTGTTTGTTTCCCTTTATTGCATTCTACTATGGCTGTCATTATCTTTCTTTCTGCTACTGCAAAATAAAACAGGGACCTTCCACTCATCCACATTTGTTGGGGTTGTGTTTTTTGGAAGTGGAGTGAGTGGAAATGAGTGGAAGGAGTGTGCGGGTCTATCTTTCATCTTTCCTGCAGACTATCATTTCAAGTTGTTATAACTTTTGATAGAATTATCCGATTTTCAATGTTTTTTTGTATTGTATAGCCATTTCATACAGAGTAATAAAATTTCAATTACTAAAATTTGACCTTTGGTGCAATGCGACTCATTATTTTTTATGTGTGGCTTGTAACCTGTGTGAATTTCTCTGTCTTTGAGAAAATAAAGTATTGAAATTTGGAATTTGGTGCATCACAAATGGCCTGTATACATATTCACAAATCCTCCTCCTCCACACTGCATTACCTGGTAAGGCAGTCTGTATACTATTTACAATGATCCTCTATACCTATCGTCAATGATAATCCTCCACACTGAAATTACCTGGTAAGGCGGGACGCAGCACCCATCTCTGTCAGCAGCTGGGGGTACTCCTCAAAGACGTCATTGGCGTGACACTTGACGTACTGCCGCAGGAAGAAGGGGGACATGTCAGGGGGAGGGTGGAGGGTGGGGCTTCAGCAGTTGTCCTGACACCGCCGACATTTCCTCCTGCAAAAAGAAAACAAAAGGGGGGAAATAAAAACATGGCCGTTTAAACTGTGAATCATTTTATTTTCTTAGCAAAATGTCAGACCTATCTCATGAAATCTTTTCTTTTACATGGTGCACATGTCTGCTAAACCCTGTTCATTAAGGTCACTTTGAAATTTAGCACCCTCATATATCAGACATGTTCACACAACAAACAGACTCAAAAACATACACCGTGCATACATTTATTTATACCCACACATTACATGCTTGCACACACACATACACACACACGTACACACACCTGCATATGCACACATGCACACGCACACGCACACACACACACGTTTTTATCTATAGGTATATCTTTTTATTTTTAAGGCTGTTCAAATCATGTTAGTTAAATAATGTTGATGATTTTTTTTCCCCACAGATAGATGGCTTGATGAAAAAAAGCAAATCAATGCTTATTCAATGTACCATCTAGAAAATAAAAATCTGACCTTGACTTTGACACACACCACACTCACAAAATCATCCAATCCACACCCACCTATCAACACTCACCATGACACATACACACCCACCCATACAACAGTCACAGACCCACCCCCCCAAGAAACAAAAAAAAGTGACAGAAAGTTGTTGCTATGCAAGACACTGACTTCAGAGGCGTCGTACTGGCGCCAGTAGGGCAGGAGGTTCTGCAGGACTTGCAGGCAGTAAGGGATGGCACTGCTGGACAGCAGGGCACCCGCTGTTTTGCTGGTCACAAAGGAGGACTGGAACATAGATAGACAGATATATAGACATGAGTATCTTCCTCTGAGTGTTTATTTATTTATTTTTATTTATTTATTTATTCTTTTATATTGAGGATAACAGAATAAGCAACATGTGCTTTTTTTCATCCGGTCCCCGTGTGTATGCAGTTTTTGTAAATATTGTCCATCTGTTCCCACCGGCACATGATGGCCTACTCTTACGAAAAGCGGAACAGGATTTAACGTGTGCGCAAGATGTTCTGCGTGCGTTCGCACACGGGGCCTCGGTTTAAAGTCCTTCGGATGAGTGTGTGTGTGTGTGTGTGTGTGTGTGTGTTGTGTGTGTGTGTGTGTGTGTGTGTGTGTGTGTTCTTCAGTTTAAAGTCCTTCCACTAAATAGTAATATGTGCATGCTTGCGTGCGTGCATGTACGTTCCTCGGTCACAGTTCTAAGATTCACCAACAGCAAAATTTAGTGTATGTGACCGTTTCACCCACCAGGTAGGTAGCAGCATTCCAACTTTGGGACTGTCATGTGATGTTTCTAACAGATATGAAATTGCAACTGACCTGAATAAACTGTGTACAAACCAAACTACACAGAAAGAAATCACATTCTTCAAGCCAAACGCACCCCTACCAGTGTAAAGTACACGTTGTTTTTGTTATGCATTCCCCAGCTTAACACTCTGGGGGTCACCCAGAATGTGCCACACTCTGACTCACTCATCCCACCTGGGAATCACTGTGAGATTGAAACAGCACACTGAATGAGAAGTTTGCACGTAAACTGTTTTCAAGTACCTCGCCATATAGGCAGCCATACTCCGACTTCAGAGGATAAAGTACAGAGAACACACAGCAAGACATTCACTTCTCAGCAGGACAGGAAAGACACCAGACAGGCAGTACAGCACAGCACAGCACAGCACAGCACAGCACAGCACAGTACAGCACAACACAGTACAGCGCAGCGCAGCACAGCGCAGCGCAGCACAGCACAGCACAGCACAGCACAGCACAGGACAGCACAGCACAGTACAGTACAGTGCAGCACAGCACAGCACAGCACAGCACAGTACAGTACACTACAGTACAGTACAGTACACTACAGTACAGTACACTACACTACACTACAGCACAGCACAGTACAGACAACACACCCAGCCCTCCCTACCTCTCCAGAGGACTTGGAACTCCCTCGGGATCGGGAGAGGAGCACCGCTGAACAGCCTCAGGGTGATCAGTTTGGCTTCAAACCGCTTGCACACCGCGTGCCCACACTGCCCAAATCCTGCACACACAAATCAGCCAGTTCATACACCACATAAACACCGTGTCCACACAGCACACATCAACCAGTTAGTACACCACATAAAAACCGTGTGCCCAAAAAAACCAAAACCACAAACCAAAACAACAAAAAACCCACCTAAAATCAGAAGCCCAAACACAAAGCATCAAAAATTAAACCAAAACCACAAACCAAAAACACAAAACAGCAAAAAAACCAAACAAACAAAAAACCAAACCACACAAACCAAAAACCCAAAACAGCAAAAAAAACCCACAAAAACCACAAAACATAAAACAGCACAAAAAAACCCCAAAACCACAAACCAAAACACCAAAAAAAATATTATTTTAAAAACCCAACCCACAAACCAAAACATAAAACAGCAAAAAGAAAACCAAAACCAAAACCACAAACCGAAACAACAACAAACAAAACCAAAACCACAAATCAAAACAAAAAACAGCAAAAAAAAAATAAATAAATAAATAAAATTATAAATAAATAAAATCAAATTAAACTTAAAAAAGGTGGGCTGACCTTGCCGGAGAGGTCAAGGTAGCGGACGAGGGAGGAGAGGAAGGAGTCGAGGACGGCGCGGTCACGGTCCTCCTCGCTGTCCATGTCAGAGGTCAGCATCAGCAGCACCTGCATGAAGGGCACCGCCCGCTCCCCCCCCACCTCCCCCACCTCTCCCAGGTAATGCAGCATGCGCTCCAGCAGCAACAGCCGCAGACCGTGAAGTCGCACCAGAAAGAATAGTGAATAAAGGGTGCTGTGGAGTGTATGGGGGGAGTGGAGTGAGGTGGGGGTTGGGTGGGGTGGAGTGGAATGGGGGGTGGGTGGAGTGGAGTGGGGGTAGGGTGGAGTAGGGTGGAGTGGAATGGGGGAGAGTGGAGTGGAGTGGAGTGGAGTGACGAGGAGTGGAGTGAGTAGAGAGGAGTGGAGTAGGGTGAAGTAAGGGGAGTGGAGTGGTTTTATGGAGTGGTGTAATTTCAGTGGAGTGGAGTGGGGTTAGGATGGAGTGGAGTGGAATGAAGTGGAGTGGTGTAGTGGAGTGGAGTGGGTTGGGGTGGAGTGTGGGGTGGTATGGATTGGACAGCTGTGTAGTGGTGTACTGTACCATTCTGTATTGCAGTAATTGCCCAAAGCAAAGGCAACCACATGCTGTACAGTCTGCAATGACATCAGCCCCCAAAACAAAAAAATCTGGGTTGGAAGGGTGTAACATGGTACAGTGTGATGCAAGGCAGCACAATCATGACCCAAAAAATTACAGAAAATACGGGTCTTAGCACGCCTACAGTTTTTCAACATTACAACTACCTAAAATGCCAGACATTCTCTCAGTCTAGTCAAGACAAATTTAAAAAAATATTTTTAAAAAAACAAACCAAAAAAACCCCAACTTCCCAGCAGAACTGATCCCTCCTTCTCTCCCTCCTCCCTCACCTGCTGCTGACGTTTTGCCTCAGCCTCTGTCTCGAAGGTTTCCTGTTCAGAGGGGATGGAGCCGTCTGCCCCCCCACACTGCTGGTCCCCACTGCGGCCCCCCACCCCGGGCAGACTCTCCGGGGCCTGGAAGCCATAGGCGCTGCGCGCCCGCTCGTGGCTGAAAACAAAACGGGTGGAGTAGGTTGGAATATTGTATCTATTTGTTGTTCATTGGCATACATGCACGCACATGTGCGTGCACACACACACTTCCAAAACAAACAAAAATCAACCCTATTAAGAACACACACACACACACACTTCCAAAATAAACAAAAATCAACCCAATTAAGAACACACACACACACACACGATATAATAGAATATATAAAAAATAAATAAATAAAAACACAAACACACACTTCCAAAACAAGAAAATCAAACCAGGGTTAAGCTTGGTGAAAAAACTCCAAGGTAAGTCAACAGTTGAGGAAAACCATAACAGTCTTAGTACCCCCCCCCCCCCAAACAATTTTCCATGACTAACCACTCTCCACATCCAGCACACCTACCAGAAATGGAGTCGACAGCACTGCCCCGCTCTCAGATCCAGCGCTGCCCCCGTGGTCAGCGGGGGAGGTGCGCAGCGTGGATCCGTCAGTGGCGGCGTTGCTCCCGACCTCGTCATCGCTGCCCGGGGCAGAGGCCGTGGTGTCAGACAGGGGCGCCTCCTCCAGCATCATCTCATTGGCCTGGGCAGCCAGTCCTAGACTCTGCAGACCCAGCCCTCGTGCCTGACCGGACTGAACACAGAATGATGTCCCTGGTGAGAATGTAGTAGTACCCAGCACGAGGAGGCTTCATATCTCAGAACATCTTGCACACACATTAAATCCTGCTGCTATTTGTAAGAGAAGGCCATCAGTGGTCTAGGAGGTAACGCGCCTGCCTAGAAAGCGAAAAGTCCGGGTCGGAGTGTGCATTGGTCCGAATCACGTTTGGGCCCCAAACTTTTGCCCCATCCATTAGAACATGAGTGGTGGTCTAGGCGTTAGTCTTTCGGATGAGACGATAAAACCGATGTCCCGTGTGTTACACATCTTTATTTGGCACATCCAAAAGAACCCAAGGCAACAAGGGGGTTGTCCCTGGCAAAATTCTGTAGAAAAAAAAAGCCACTCTGATAGGGAAACAAAAAGTTGCAGACGGGGAAAAGAAAAAAAACGACACTGCACTTATGGCAACACACTCTCCCTGAATAGAGCAGCCTGAAATTTCACGCAGAGAAATCTACTGCGACATACAGTGGTACAAAATAAAACAAAACAAAATAAAAGAAAAGAAAAGAAAAGAAAAGAAAATAAAACAAAATAAAATAAAACAAAATAAGCAGTCTCACCTGGTCCTGCAGGCTGAGGCGATGGCCAGCTCCACCATGGTTTCGTCGTCAGCGTCGGGGGGATGTCGACGATGGGGGGGAAGTTGCGCTCCCCCCCCCACAGTGCCTCCAGGCCTCCTGGCAGGGGTTGGCCTGGGCCCCCCCCTCCCCTCCCATCTCCAGCACCATGGGCTCCACACTCTCCTGAACATTCAACACACACACACACAGCCAGCCACTGTACCTCACAGCGTGGAACCAGAAAGGAGGTAATGACAACACAAAGATACCTGTGACGTATGTTAGTAGTAATCAGACTGCTGATAGCAGCACAAGACAGTTGAGTACATTATATGAAATGATTCCTGTTCAGTTATTCTATTCCATTGTCAGTTGTGAAGAAGACAGCACACAGTAAAGATGTAGAAGCATACGCTCTGTCTCGAGTCTTTATCTTTGAAAGAACAAAAAAATACCCCTCCTTGTCGTCTATGTGTGTGTGTGGTGTGTGTGTGTGTGTGTGTGTGTGTGTGTGTGTGTGTGTGTGTGTGTCTGTGTGTGTGTGTGTGTGTGTGTGTGTGACTGTGTGTGTGTGTGTGTGTGTGTGTGTGTGTGTGTTGTGACGTGTGTGTTGTGAGACTATCGTGTGTGTGGACTATGTGTGTGTGTGACTCTGTGTGTGTGTGTGTGTGTGTGTGTGTGTGTGTGTGTGTGTGTGTGTGTGTGTGTGTTTTGTGTGTGTGTGTGTGACTCTGTGTGACTCTGTGTGTGTGTGTGTGTGTGTGTGTGTGTGTGTGTGTGTGTGTGTGTGTGTGACTCTGTGTGACTGTGTGTGTGTGTGTGTGTGTGTGTGTGTGTGTGTGTGTGTGTGAGTGTGTGGTGTGTGTGTTGTGTGTGTGTGTGTGTGTGTGTGTGGTGTGTGTGTGTGTGTGTGTGTGTGTGTGTGTGTGTGTGTGCGTGCGCACATGCCCCTACCTCCACTTCGTACCCCTCCACGTTGTCAATGTCCCCATCAGCAGCAGCCGGCTGACTCAGAGACGACAGATCATCAGACGGGGTGTCTGGCTTGTCTCCCTTGTCATCATCGTCGTCGTCATCGTCGTCGTCATCACCACCACCTGGCCCTGCACATTTCCAAGGATATTTCTTACACAACCATTATCCACTGTGGCTTGCTAGGAAATTTAAAAAATCTTTCGTCCATAAATCAACAGCTGGGAACAAACAACAACAGCATAACACAAAACCCGCCCAAAAGTAACAAACACTTCTTTTTCGTTAAATGTTCACCTCAGATAGCCAATACTTTTGTCTGTCATATGAGCGAAAAATGCACTGTGCTGCCGTTAAGTATCTGACAGGCCTACCACATCTGACCAGCATTGGGAGGGGAAGGGGGGGGGGGAGTGGACTGTTATCTTTATAAGTCTTTCTGGAAAAAAGGGCTGTACCAAGAAAGATGAACATTAACCAAAGGGAGGTGACAGGAAGAAAAGAAACAAGACAGAAACAAAGAGAGGGAAAAGAAAAGAGGGAATTCCCAGCACAGAATTTCCATAAGGAGGGACAGGCCCCTGGCATCCCCATAGGTGAAGTACAAACACAAAGAACACGAAGCTGATAATCTACAAATCCATATTGGTGGAAAATTACAAAGCAAAATGTAGTTTCCAAAAGCAAAAACAGCCCTAAACTGGCCAAACGTGAAGAGCTCACAGAAACTCCAGACTACAGGCAGCAAAAACAAAAGTGGCAGCAACTAGATGGCAGTCTAGTTTATGATACATAGAAAAGTTTTTTCTTAGGAGATGCGTGTTAGCTTTTAAAACCTGACTTAACAAACATGACAATCACTTTTTATTGTACATGATAAGACATAACAAAATAAAGGGGAAGTGTCAATCCTACCAGGCCCATAATCTAAAAAAAACAAACAAAAAAACACCACACATACAACAACAAAAAACCCAAAAGAAGTATACATACATAAAAGAGAAAATACCACCACAGCAAACACTCTTTACCATAGTTTTCTCACTCTATAAAAAAAAATTTTAATCATAAAAGAGATATACATAATGCGGATAACCCCCTTCCCCCGAAATATTCTTTGGAACTGAACTTTCTTCACCCAAAAACACAGCAACAATAACAAACCAAGCAAACAGACAGATAAGCAAAGCCAGGTGAAAACAGCAGAAGTCTCCCCATCCATCATACCTGGAGAGCTGCAGGTGGGGGTGTGGGGATGAAGACGCGTCGGCGACGATGACGATGACGAGGACGCAGGGCTCTGATGATGGCATGACAGGCAGCGCCACTGACCTGTACGTCCTGTGGTGACATAATCAGTACTGGTCAGTATCAGCATATGTCTTGTCACATACCTACAATCCTCCCATTGAAACAAACCATGTCCTGTTGTTACACGATCAATACTGGTCAGTATTAGCATGCCCATGATTCTTTCTATTGAAACAAACCACGTCCTGTTGTTACACGATCAATACTGGTCAGTATTAGCATGCTATGATCTTTCTATTGAAACAAACCACGTCCTGTTGTTACACGATCAATACTGGTCAGTATTAGCATGCTATGATCTTTCTATTGAAAAAAAAACATGTCCTGTTGTTACACGATCAATACTGTCAGTATTTAGCATGCTATGATCTTTCTATTGAAAAAAACATGTCCTGTTGTTACACAACCAACACGGGTCAGTATCAGCACGCTATGTCCACTTTACTATGATCTTTCCATTGAAACAAACTACGTTCTGTTTGTTGTTACACAACCAATACTGGTCAGTATCAGCATGCTATGTCCACTCATCCTGTTGTTACACAACCAATACTGGTCAGTATCGGCACGTTATGTCCACTCACCTACCTATGATCTTTCCAGTTCAGACAAACCACAAAAATCTCAACAAAAATGTTCCACAAGGCAGAGAATTCAAAGACAAACAGTGACAGAAATCCATCCAACACAAAAAAGTTGAAAATCCAGTCATCTTCTCCTTTTTCTTCTTCGTCAAACGCTGAGACAGAAAAAAAAAAAAAAGCTCAGACAGCAACTATTGTTGTCAGTTGTAGGAGCGAAAATGTGTCACCTGATCAATGGGGATGGGGGTGATGTAATGATGCTGCTGTGGGAGTGCATCCGCTTTCAGACTACTTGACAGGGTTGTACTCTACGCTCACAGTCATAATATATCCCGGCGTCAACCGGGCCCCCGAGAGATACAGGTACCTGCAGTGGTTGGTCAGGTAATTAGAGCAACACTCTCAAATTCGCATCCGTAAAGTGAGAAGTCAGGCCCAGGGCATCTGACTTCAGCATGAACCAGTCCACTGATATGCACTACAGCACAGTAGCTAGCACACAAGCTCTAAAAAATAAATAATTAAAAATATAATTGATTCTTTTTTTCTTTTTTTTTTAAAAGCACACAAGCTCTGACACCAACATACATGCTGTGACATACACACCGCAGCCACACATCATGACAACCCATAACCCCCCTTCCGTGCCCCCCCCCCCCCTGAAGGTGGACAGACAGACAGCCATACCGGGGAGAGGAGCAGGTGCACCAGGTGTTTGGTTGCCATGGTGACACACTGAGAGTCGCACAGACAGAAGGCGCAGATGATCTCAACGAGGGCGCGCACTGTGGCGTCAATGTGGGCCAAACCTGCACAACACACACATACATAGTGCAAACAGAAGATTTGTTTGGGTTTTTTTTTAATAATTCTTTATACTTCAGCTTGAAACTGTCAAAAATTATTCAGTCATATAAAAGACTAAGTGTAGGAAAAAATCATGAAGTAACATCAAATAGATACCAAAATCATATCATATAAAAGGAAAATGCATTATCTTTAAAATACATTACATGCTGCATTTATTCATAAAAAAATGCACCGATGCATTGTACGCGAATAACACCAAGCCACGAAATGAAATATCCATAGGTAAAACATAGCACACTGGCATCTGTAGTGCACAAAAACTGCACAAACTAACACACACACACACATATATATATATAAAGCATTGTTACACTTGCACACAGAAATCACACCCTACTCACTCACAACATTACACTCTTGCCACTTAACACACCAGACACACAGACGCATGATGCAACACAATTTGACCAGGCACTGCAACCAAACCTAACAGAAACCCTTTTTACCACAACAAAAATTCACCATTTCATTTAGCTATGGATTAATCTCTATTATAACACAACACATCCCTCACCAGGCAGACAGACAGGGGCCAGCATGGAGTTGGAAGGCTTGGCGGCGTGAAGCTTCCAGAACGTCGTCATCAGCTGACTGGTGAAATGACCTTGCTCTCTGGCGTCAAGGTCGTACGTGCAGACAGAGCCTGACTCGGCGGATTTGTCTTCTTTTTCCGTTTCCAGGTCCATGAGTTCCAGAACTGTGGAGACAATCCCACACAGAAAAGTTTTTTTTAAAAACTAAGCCTGTGAAAAAGTGCCTTGCAAAAAAAACAAAAAACCCTGTAAGTTCCAAAGTCAACAATAAAATGTTACCCCAAAAAACCAACAAAATGTAACCAAAGAAAACATTTCTATTCACACTACCATTATAACATACATCTTTCTCCTCCGTGCCAGTTTCAGCAATCTTGAAAAGATTGACACATTGCACACAAACACTACAAGGTCCAATGCCTAACAGACACACTCCTTCCTATACATGCACTTTCACAACCATTTCCTTCCACTCTGGTGCCAGTTTTGACAAAACGACAGAATGGCACACAGAAGACTGGCATGGCACACATGAATGGTAGTAAAGTCCCCAAATCCTCTATAATCATCCATACTGCCATTTTGCCTAGATAGCCTGGACAGCCAAGTGGTCAGAACATAGCACATGCAATTTGACAACCCGAATACGATTCCCGTTCCAAGAGATTTTTCCCCTGGAGTTAACATCAGTGCTGACTCCACTACCCCCAAAAGTCCTTTGGACGAGACTGTAAACCATGGCCCTGTGTGCGAATGCATGCAGAACATCTTGCACACACGTTAAATCCTGTACTGCTTTTTCTTAAGAGTAGACGACTGTGTGCCGGAGGAAACAGATGACAAGATTTACAAAAACTGCATTCACAATGGGACTGGATGTAAAATAGCACACAATGGAGATGGTTTACCAGGGAGACAGACATGGACCAACCATCACCATCTCCCTGGTAAAAAAGCACTTGCAGCGTTTGTGTGCTTATTCCACTATCCTCAATACAAAAGAATAAAGAATTCTTTCTTGACTTACCCTCCTCCTTGGCGCCTGCCTCAGCAAACTTGAGGAGGTTTGCGGGCGTGTGACAGCCACAGAGCGAGCAGTGACCACGAGGCGCTGAAAGCTCTCCACAGCCATGGCCTGCCCCTCCTGGGTCAGACGCTGCAGCACGTCCTCCAGCAACGCCTGGTCCTGTGATGGAACAGGCAAACACCAAGGGCTTCTTTCAGTGTATCATATACATCTGTTATCCATCAACCACCCCAGTGTGTGTGTGTGTGTGTGTGTGTGTGTGTGTGTGTGTGTGTGTGTGTGTGTGTGTGTGTGTGTGTATGTACTCTTCATGTGTAACAAAATATATAATAATGTACATATAACATATACACTAATGTAAGTATGCAATGTCTGAGAGACCTTGCGGTTGTGGTAGGCGTGTTTGGTGGGGAAGAGGGAGGTGAGGAGAGACTTGACCTTATGTGTGTGTGTATATATATATGTACTCTTCATGTGTAACAATATATACAATAATGTACATATAATATAATGATATATTATATATATATACTAATGTGTGAGTGGGTCACCTTGTGGTTGTGGTAGGCGTGTTTGGTGGGGAAGAGGGAGGCGAGCAGAGACTTGACGTGTTGCTGCACGGCCAGAGGGGAGGGCAGGGTCAGCAGCTTGGTGGCCAGCTTCAGGGCCTTGGCACGCTTGCTTTCCTGCAGCACAACACAGCACACACACACACAACCAGTCAGTCAGGGGGTGATGATGTTACACAAACAATGACATGGCACACAGGGATCAGGGTGGTGGTGGTGTTACACTCTTACATGGCATAGTGTGACACTACTCTACTGATAAAATGATGTAAACACTTAAATGGTGTTACACAAACACTGACATGGCATAGTGTCACCTTACTGATAAAATGACATGAACACTTCAATGGCGTTACACAAACACTGACATGGCATAGTCACACTACTATACTTATAAAATGATATGAACACGTATACAGTCACACTTCTTTACTGATAAAATGATATTAACATATTACAGGTGTTAGACACTTACATGTCATACAGCCACCCTACATTACTGATAATTTTAGTGACCCTACTTTACTAACGAAATGCTATAAACATATTACTGGAATTACACACTAACAAGTCAAACAAGTCATACAGTCACTTTACTAGTGAACTATTGTTACGAACACATTCTTTTTTTTTCTTCTGGCATCTATGGAGTGAGTGAGTGAGCATGTGTGCATGTGCGTGCACGCATGAGAGAGTGAGTGAGTGCGTGCATGCAAGTGTGCGTGCTAGAGTGTGTATGTGCAATTGAGTGAATGAATAAGAAAGAGAGGGAAAGAGATAGAGACAGAGACAGAAGCACATCCTGGGGGAGGGGAAGGGGAAGAAGGCAGGACCCAACGCACCGTGTCTCTGGGTGTCTTTGGCGGGGCCCCAGAGGTGTCGGGGACAGTGACGGTGGCGAAAGCCCCATCCAGCACCTCCAGCCCACTGCCCAGCAACCTGAAAACAGCACACCTGCAGTCACACCTTTGACACAGTCTGAAAACATCACACCTGCAGTCACACCTTTGACACAGTCTGAAAACATCACACCTGCAGTCACACCTTTGACACAGTCTGAAAACATCACACCTGCAGTCACACCTTTGACACAGTCTGAAAACACCACACCTGCACTCACACCTTTGACAGTCTGAAAACACCACACCTGCAGTCACACCTTTGACACAGTCTGAAAACACCACACCTGCAGTCACACCTCTGACACAGTCTGAAAACACCACACCTGCACTCACACCTTTGACACAGTCTGAAAACATCACACCTGCACTCACACCTTTGACACAGTCTGAAAACACCACACCTGCAGTCACACCTTTGACACAGTCTGAAAACACCACACCTGCAGTCACACCTCTGACACAGTCTGGAAACAGCTGTCACATCTTCAACACAATCTGAAAACATCACATCTGCGGTCACACCTTCGACACAGTCTGAAAACATCAAACCTGCAGTCACAGCATTGACAGTCAGAAAACATCACACCTGCAGTCACACCTTTGACACAGTCTGAAAACACCACACCTGCAGTCACACCTTTGACACAGTCTGAAAACACCACACCTGCAGTCACACCTTTGACACAGTCTGAAGACAGCACACCTGCAGTCACACCTTTGACACAGTCTGAAAACACCACACCTGCAGTCACACCTTTGACACAGTCTGAAGACAGCACACCTGCAGTCACACCTTTGACACAG
>CM060341.1:5200002-5215002 GCA_030674155.1 Stramonita haemastoma
ATCATCATCACACCAAACTTTCTCCCTACCCTACCCAAACCTTCCTTCTCTCTACCCCCCCCCCCCCCCCCCCCCCCCCCTCCCCGTGTGGTTGGTCTCTGACCTTGGCCTTGGCGGGGACGACCTTGATCTCCTGCATGACGATGGCGTCTGGTCGCACCATGAGGACGATGGGGTTGTTGGAGGTCTGCCCCATGCAGTACAGCAGGCCTGTGTGGCCCGGCACCTCTGACCACTGCACCAGGGCCTGGTTACTGCCGCTGTTGCTGCCCTTGCCTCCACCCCCGTTAGAGCTGTGAACATACCAGTGTGGTAATAATACTTGTTAGTACTATAGTATTATTGTTTTAATGATAAAAGCAATACTTGTTAGTACTGCATTATTTCCTCTGAAGTCAGAGTATGGTGAGGTACTTGAAAACAGTCATACACGCAAACTTCTCATTTGGTGTGCAGTTCAATCTCACAGTGATTCCCAGGTGGGATAAGCGAGTCAGAGTGCACATTCTGGGTGACCCCTCAGAGTGTTAAGCTGGGGAACACATAACAACAACAACTGCATTACTGTTTTAACAATGATAGCAGTACTTATTATTCCTGCAGTATTATAGCAATGACAGCAATACTTGCTATTACTGCAGTATTATTTTTGTTTAATAAGAATAGCAATACTTGTTATTACTGCAGTAACAGTGTTGATTCTAGGATTTCAAAAAAGGGGGCCCAAGGGCCCCTGAAATGAAAAAAAGGGGGCATTTGCCCCCTCCCCCCTTTTCTCTTCATAAAAAAGGGAACAAGTAATAAGTAGTATATTTTGCTCATAATACTGTTAGTACTCTGATTTCTGCTATTTTTCAAGAATGAGAAACAAAACAAACAAGATGGTATATAGGCAGACAGGATTTAATATACACCTTATGCATTGCAGCTGGTCTGTAAAATGATTTTCTTACACAGGAAAGAGAGAATTTGGGGGAGATGGGGGGGAGAAAGGGGGGGGGGGGGAGATTGTGGTACATTCAGATGTGGAGGGATACAAACTACATAGATACAGGAGGAGATGCATTGTTTGTATATGAGAGAGAGAGAGACAGAGACAGAGAGACAGAGACAGAGAGAGAGAGGAGGGGGTAGGGAAGGAGAGAGAGAGTCAAAGTAAAATTTGTATTTCCACATTTTGAGTTGGAGAGAGAGCTGGATCTAGATGAAAAAAGAGGCAAGAGCTAAAATCAGTCTCCCCCCCCCCCCCCCCCCCTTACCATATGAGAGAGAGAGAGAGAGAGAGAGAGAGAGAGAGAGAGAGAGAGAGAGAGGAGAGAGAGAGAGAGAGAGAGAGAGAGAGAGAGAGAGAGAGAGAGAGAGAGAGGAGAATGTCAAAAGTCCATCTTGTATTTCCATTCAGAGTTGGAGGGAGAACTACTAGATTAAGATTTAGATGAGAAAGGGGGTTAAAGCCAATGTCTAAGTCTGATCTTTTCCTCCCATATGGCAGAGAGAGAGAGAGAGAGAGAGAGAGAGAGAGAGAGAGAGAGAGAGAGAGAGAGAGGAGAGAGAGAGAGAGAGAGAGAGAGAGAGAGAGAGGGGGGGGGTCAAAGTCATTTTTTAAATTTCCACTTTCAGAGTTAGAGCTCTAGATCTAGATGAGAAGAGAGGTGAAAGCAAATATCAAAGTCTTGCCCCTCCCCCCTCCCCATGAGGGAGGGAGGGAGGGAGGAAGGAAAGAGAGAGAGAGAGAGAGAGAGGAGAGAGAGAGAGAGAGAGAGAGAGAGAGAGAGAGATTTTCTGTTAAAGAGAGATCTAGATGAGAAGAGGTGAAATCCAATATCAGTCTTTTTCCTCCCATGCAGTGAGAGAGAGAGGGGGGAGGGAGAGAGAGAGAGAGAGAGAGAGGAGAGAGAGAGAGAGAGGAGAGAGAGAGAGAGAGAGAGAGAGAGAGAGAGAGGAGAGGAGAGAGAGAGAGGAGAGGAGAGAGAGAGAGAGAGGAGGGGGGGGGGGGGGGGGGGGGTCAAAGTCATTTTCGATATCCAGCCGATAGTCTACCCTATGCCATCATTATTGTTGCCAAGCACAGGCTACTTGTCTAGCCAGATCTGAAAAACTGCCTTGAAAACTCTTAGGTCTATCAGCTTTGAACCCTGCTGGGACGCTGCCTCTTCCACTAACACCACTAACGATCTCTGTCACAATGACGTCCCTTGTTTCAGGAGTCACGGCTCCTTTGAAAAAATGACGTAATGACGTAAATGAGTAGGAAAATGACGTCAGACCAGCCGCTTTGTAGCAATTGTGATGACTGTGGGCCCTAATCAGTGCATCCTGCTGTCCCTGGGGTATCAACGTAATGACCAACGCATGTAGCGCTATTTTGAAACTATACAAACGGCAGTTGCGGGGGCGCACTGTTTGTTCAAATATGCGCTATCCACAGTTTTTTTTGCGTCCGTTAGGGCGCACTGGTCACATTATTTTGCGGCAAAGTTGAAAAAAATGCGGGAATCCCGCAAGGGCGCACCCTAGAATCAACACTGCAGTAATGTTGTTTTAACAATGATAGCAATACTTGTTATTTCTCCATTCTTGTTTTAACAATGATAGCAATACTCATCACTACATTATCAGCAATATTGACTTGTTACTACATTATCATTTCAACAATCTGATGTTCACAGGTGACAGTAACATTATCTTATTTATGATACGAATGATACAACAGATACAAAAGATGATAACCCCTATTGCTACAATACTGAATGATGATAAATTACAGGTGACAAACACAATCACCACATTTTCAGTAATTTGAACAATGAGATAATTACAAGAAACAATCCTATTAAAAAAACAAAAAACAAACAAACAAAAATCCTATTCTTTTTTTTCTTTCTTTCTTTTCTTTTTTTAAAGAAACAATCCTATTCCATATCCAGGTAATCACTGAAAAACAGCGACACCCTTACAGGTGGCAAACAACACATCTTCACACCAATACACACGTTAAATCCTGTTCCACTTTTCCTAAGAGTAGGCCATTGTGCACTGGTGGGAACAGATGAAAAAATTGACAAAACTGCATACGGGGACTAATTGCAAAAAAAGCACATGAGTGCTTATGCTATTACCCTCAACATAAAAGAATAGATAAATAAATAATTTTAAATAAACCAAAACGACCCAGAGAAAAGCAGCAGAGGAGGAGGAGGAGGGTTACTGACCATTTGAAGGTGATATAAAAGAATTTTAAAAATTTTTTAATCCTATCATATAAACCAAAATTACCGACAGAAAAACAGCAGCAGAGGAGGAGGAAGAGGAGGAGGAGGAGGAAGAGGAGGAGGAGGAGAAGAGGAGGAGGAGGAGGGAAGAGGAGGAGGAGGAAGAGGAGGAGGAAGAGGAGGAGGAAGAGGAGGAGGAGGAGGAGGAGGACTACTGACCATTTGAAGGTGATGGGGAACAGGTTGGTCACCTTGGACAGGTCTTTGGCCACTGGCCCCGAAAAACTCTTCCCTGAAACACAACCAAACACAACGTTTTACCAATCCAATCCATTCCAATCCAATCTTATCTTATCTTGTTCACTACCCCACACAACCACAGAGGCCCCCATATCGGGCCTGTTGCCTCGTAAAATTTTGAATCTCAAATTAAAACTGTGTGACTAAAAAAAATAATATTAACAATTTCTTTTAAAAACCTGTGCGACTATATACAGATTAAAATAGAGTATACCATCAACTCTACTGTCATTCTTTGAAGCAACACCCTGGTCAACCATAAGGGTCAACCCAGGACGGTCAGCATGTTGTGGGAGAAACCCCATCAACCACGCATAAAATGAGATAAAACCAAAACCAGATTTTTTAATAGCAGGAGGATTCATTTCAAAGCAACACATTCAAAACATTTCTTAGCTATAGGAGTCGATGCCAAAGGTCTAGGATGATTATCAAGAGATGTGAGTTTTAAAAATAGAAGAGAGAGAGAGAGAGAGAGAGAGAGAGAGAGAGAGAGAGAGAGAGAGAGAGAGAGAGAGAGAAGAGAGAGAGAGAGAGACAGACAGACAGACAGACAGACAGACAGACAGACAGACAGACAGACAGACAGACAGAGAGACACAGAGACAGAGACAGAGACAGAGAGACAGAGACAGAGAGATGTGGATTTGCTATTTTGTGGAACTGGACAGATGACTTGATTTTTTTTTTTCCAATGACCTGTCATTTTCCTATACATCAGACATGACAAAACATCCAGATTTTCTTCATGAAGAATCTCCACCTCATGCCCTACAGGGGCTTTTGGCAACATTAAAAAAACCCAAAAAAAACCAGGAATACAATACAAAACAAACAAACAAAAGAGCGGTGACCTACCCTGAGAGTAGCTGAAGAAGAGAAGCTGGAGGGCGTGGGAGTAGTAGACAGACACTCCTCCCCCCGCCACCTGTCCGTTCACGTCCTGTTCATACACAACCTACACCCTTCAGCATTACACACACACAACCTACACCCTTCAGCATTACACACACACACACAACTCCTGTGCTACATCATCCTTCATTAAATAAGGTCTGACCATGCATTTGACATCGTGTTCATACACAATCTACACCCTTCAGCATTACACACACACACACAACTCCTGTGCTACATCATCCTTCATTAAATAAGGTCTGACCATGCATTTGACATCGTGTTCATACACAATCTACACCCTTCAGCATTACACATACACACACAACTCCTGTGCTACATCATCCTTCATTAAATAATGTCTGACCATGCATTTGATCATTGTGTTCATACACAACCTACAGCGTACTGCATTACACACACCACGCCTGGGGCCAGCATTACACACACACAACGGTTTTTTTTTCTTGTTTTTTTTTAATGCACACAACTCCTGTGCTACATCATCCTAGCATACAGATCCTTTCTCAATTCAAAGACTAGCATACAGATCCTTTCTCAATTCAAAGACTAGCATACAGATCCTTTCTCAATTCAAAGACTAGCACACAGATCCTTTCTCAATTCAAAGACTAGCATACAGATCCTTTCTCAATTCAAAGACTAGCACACAGATCCCATCCCACCTGAAAGCAGCACACAGATCCCTTCCCACCTGAAAGCAGCACACAGATCCCTTCCCACCTGAAAGCAGCACACAAAATTTACAAAAAGTTACAAAATTAAACCTGTGTATGGGTTGACATCAACATGTCCGACCTCCAGTACACTGTACAGCAACTTATCATCATCATCATCATCATCATCATCGTGGACTGGTGGTCTAGAGGTAATGCGCCTGTCTAAAAAGCAAAAAGTCTGGGCCAGAGTGTGCGGTGGTTCGATTCCCGTTTGAGCCCCAAACTTTTCCTCCATCCATTAGACCATGAGTGGTGGTCTGGGAGCTATAGTCTTTTGGATGAGTTGATAAACCGAGGTCCTGTGCGTTACACGTCATTATTTAGTGCATGTAAAAGAACCCACGGCAACAAGAGGGTTGCCCCTAGCAAATTTCTGTAGAAAAAGTCACTCTGATATGGAAACAAACGCAGTCACAGACGGAAAAAAAAATAAAATAATGGGTAGGCACTGCACTAGTGGTAACGCGCTCTTCCCAGGGAGAGAGAGCAGCCTGAATTTCATGCAGAGAAATCTGCTGTGACATAAAGTGGGACAAATACAAATGGTTGAGTTTAAAGACACATATACAGAAGGGCAAAACCCTGGTCAGTCAAGACAAAAACAACAACAATAGAGCAGCATGAACGGACCTTGAGGTCAGCGTGCTTGGCCTCGAGGACGTTGGTGATGTAGAAAGGTCCGTGGCGAGCGCTGCTGGAGTCCTCCATCACCTGGGTGTACACGTAGCCTGACGACGCCATCAGGATCATGTGGCGACCCTCGTCCCCAAACAGGAAGGTCGCGTCGCGGATCTTCCCGCTGGGCAGCAGGAAGTAGTACTGGGGGCTGATGGCGTCCACCGACAGGTCGTAGATCTGGGGACACCACGCACACACGCCAGGTATTTGCCGCCATCTCTTTTTTATTATTAATTTTTCTTTTATATCCAGGATAATGGAATAAGCACTCTTGTGCTTTTTTTTCACCCAGTCCCCGTGTGTATGCAGTTTTGTAAATGTCATCTGTTCCCACCGGCACATGATGGCCTACTCTTATGAAAAGTGGAACAGGATTTAACATGTATGCAAGATGTTCTGCGTGTGTTCGCACACGGGGCCTCGGTTTAAAGTCTCATCCGAAAGCCTTTTGGGGAGAGTGGAGTCAGCACTGATGTTAACTCCAGGAGAAAAATCTCCTCAACCGGGAATCGTACCCGGGTCGTCAAATTGCGAGCGCAATGTTCTGACCACTAGGCTATCCTGTCCCCCGTAAAAAGGTAAAGGTGTCCCAAACCTACGCGGTCATAGGGAGCAAGGCATCAGAGACCTCAGCTTCTCTAGGGGCCAGCATGTTGAGGGCTGCACCCATCTCCTCTCCCTCGCTGCTTTACCTTCCCTGACCCTAAAGAGGGCAGGTACCCATTTACAGCTGAGTGAACTGGGGGGACTGTACTGAAGCCAAGGCGTGCAAACGGTCAACCTACAATTTACGCCAACATTTTTTTTAAAATTCTACACACAAAAAAGAAGAACAGAAAATAAGAAGAAACGGTTCAATTTCATACCTTCTGAATCTAAGTCATCTTCAAGTGGCCAATTGAGTTACCTACCATCATCATTTATCTGTGAATTCCATAAAGAAAGTGAAATGGAATTTAACACATTTCAGTTACCAACATGTAGTTTTGACAGACTTGCAAAGGCATACATAAAAAAGTAACCTGTGAGCTTAATGTATATATATATATAAACAAGATACATCAAAACACAGTGACAATCACACACACTCACACACACACACACACACACACACCACACACACACACACACACACACACATACACACACACACACATATTGCCGAACAAATCTCCACCACTTACTTTGACAAAGTCAGCAGTGACGATGGCCAGTTCTGTCTGTGAGCCAGGAAGCCAGATAGCCTGCAACAACAACAAAAATTCAAATAAATGAATTAAAAAAAAATTAACACTGCTATAACTACAACTCCAATGAGTCCATAACCAAGTATCCATATTTTTCCAGCCAAAACAGCCAAACTAGCTCACAAAATCCATTCCAATCCAATGATGTTGTTTATAGCCCCATCGACCACACAAGCCATATCGAGGCTGTCACCTTGTCAAATCTAAAACTCAGATAGCTCACAAAATAAAGCCCCTTCTGTCACCCATCTTCATCAAGGTTTTTCTGTAATGCACCAAATAACAACACTCACAGCAGACTTCTCTATGAGTCAAATTTAGGCTGCAATGTGTAACAATACTGTAGCATCACCTCTTTTTCTGCACAAATGCCTGTGTGTGTGTGTGTGTGTGTGTGTGTGTGTGTGTGTGTGTGTGTGTGTGTGTGTGTGTGTGTGTGTGTGTGTGTGTGTGTGTGTGTGTGTGGTGTGCGTGCGTGCGTGTTCATGTACATTCAAATTTGCTATTTTCTAAAACTATCAATTGTTATTGATTGCTTGTGTGTTGTATCGGTTGAATGCAAGCGCTTTGATTTGTTTTTGTAAGATATAGCGCTACATAAATTCCATGTATTATTATTATTACTTCAATAATGAACTGCACATACACTAAAAAAAAAAAAATTATTGGGCCAGTCAACAACTGTATTGTACCAGTCTCTTTTCAGCAGACCTCCATTTATCTTTTTATCTAAAAAAAAAAACACAAAAAAAAACTGAACAGAAATTCTGCAAAACACGGTGAAAGAGTATAGGAAGAAAGAGAGTAAAAAATCCAGGCAGACAGGTGTGCCCCCCCTCACCTTGATGATGAAGTTGCCTGTAGCCAGGGAAGGGTGCAGCACCAGGTGGTCAGACACTGTCCCCGACCCCATGAACGTCAGCACGTGACAATCCTGAATAATAACAACATATGTGTGTGTGTGTATATATATATATATATATATATATATATATATATATATATATATATATATATATATATATATGTATGTATGTATGTATGTATATATATAATATATATATATATATATATATATATATATATATATATATATATATATTATATATATATATATATGTATGTATGTATGTATGTATATATATATATATATATATATATATATATATATATATATATATATATATATATATATATATATATATATGTATATGTATACATATAGAGAGAGAGACAGAGAGAGAGACAGAGAGAGACAGAGAGAGAGAAAGACAGAGAGAGAGACAGAGAGAGAGACAGTGAGAGAGACAGAGAGAGAGACAGAGAGAACTCGAACTCGAACTCGAAATGTTTATTGAGAGTAAATGGATAAGCACAAAGCTTCTTTACACCATGCTCTCACAAAAAAAGAAAAATCGAAAAAAGGAAATGAAAGAAAAATCACACACACTCACACACACGCACACACACACGTGTGTGAGAGAGAGACAGAGAGAGAGATAGAGAGATAGATATAGATAGATAGATAGATAGATAGATAGATAGATAGATAGATAGATAGATAGATAGATAGATAGATAGATAGATAGATAGATAAATAGAGAGACAGACAGACAGACAGACAGACAGACAGTAAGATAGATAGATATACATATATAAACATATATATAAACATATATATATATATATATATATATATATATATATATATATATATATATATATATATATATATATATATATATACACATATAGATAAATGTAGATTTAAAAAATATATATATACATAACAAATAATGTGTGTAAAAGTGAACACACTAGCAACAGAACAAGACCTGGTAAAACGCTAAAGTGACAAAACATCCATCAAAACTGATCTCTCCACCGCCAGACGTTTGGCAGCCCAAAGTCACAGAGGACAATATGACACTACAAAGACAGCTAAAAAAAACACAAAATACAAACAAATCCACAAGAAAAAACAAAGAAAGAAAAACAACATGAAAAATGAGAACAAAGAGAGAATAACAAAAAAATAACCAAAAAAAAACGGAAAGAAAAAAAAAGGGAGAAAGTAACAAAAAAAAAAAAAAAAAAAAAAAACCTGACGAATGACGGGAAAGAACAAAAGAGAAAACAGATAACCAACAAACAGAAAACAACAACAACAAAAAAGAGAAAAATGAAACCAAAATTCCAAAAACCAAGACGAAAGATGACGAGCAGGACAAGAGGTCAGACAGAAGAAGATGCCCTGAGGTCAGAACAAGACAGGCAGACAGCATGCAGCAGGGTGACTGACTGACTCACCTTCAGTCCACACACAGCCAGGAAATCCTCGTTGCAGGGGTTTCCCACGATGGACAGCACAGTGAAGGGGATGGGGGCAGACGACAGGCCTGAAACAACCCCTACCAGTGCTGTGTCAATGCTCGCTATTATGTCTATATATCAAATAACCCCTACCAGTGCTGTGTCATGTATATAAATAAAAAAAACCCCTAACAGCACTGTGTCAAGCCCGCTATATGAATGTGACAACACTATTCATCACATTTCCAGTTGGATATGTTAAAAAAAACACATTAACATTGTTTCCATGCAGCCTTACATATAAAACACTGTGACAACCTGGCGATCCTGTTGGCAGGTTTGATATCAGAAACACACAAAACTTTGTCCTGTACGCCCCAAACAAACAGAACAAAAAATGTTTGTACAGCCTTGTATGTGAAATTGTATGGCAGCACAGTGATCATGTATGTACAGCTTACTTTTAGCAACAAACACAGATCTGTTCTGTGCAGCCTTGGATGTGAAGTACTAAGACAGCCCAATGATCATATATTGATATCAGCACCACACATAACACTGAACAGAAATCACCTAATAACAGCAGACGACAAAATTCAGAGAGAGAGAGAGACACACACACACACACACCCCACACACACACACACCACACAAAGACAAAGACAGAGACAGAGAAAGAGGAAGGTGTGACTCCACCACCACAGTGAGAGTCGTTTCTTCTTGCTGGAGTCAGCCTGTTTGAGGAGGGCGGAGAGCTGGAGGATGGTGATCTTGCCTTTCTGTGGCTGACCGCCAGGTGCTGCCTCTTCCCTTGGGGGGAGACAGCACGCACATGGCCACGCGTCGCAGCATGTGAGCCGTGATCAGTGACGGATTGTTGACCCTGGTCCCCGCTGTAGTTCATCCGCACGTTCTCGAAGGCGCCCTCTTGAGAGCCCAGGGTCACCGTCTGTGTGTGAGAGAGAAAGAGAGAGGTGCGACGTGTGTTATTTTTTACTTTTTATTTTATTTATTTTTTTATTTTGAGGATAATGGAATAAGCACTCATGTGCTTCTTTTCATCCAGTCCCTGTGTGTATGCAATTTTTGTAAATATTGTCATCTGTTCCCATCTGTGTTTAGTGCACAAGAAAGAAACCATGAGAACAAGAGTTATCCTTGGCCAAAAAAAATAATAAAATAAATAAATATTTAAAATTTTAAAAAATTAAAAAAAATTAAAAAATAACAAAATTTTGAAATTTAAAATTAAAGAATAATTTTTTTTTAAAAGAGTTTTCCTTGGCAAAATTCCATAGAAAAAAACGCCACTTTGATAGGAAAACAGTTACACATGCAGACAGGGAAAGACAAAGAATAGAAATAATGGGTGGCGCTGCTCTTGTGGTGAAAACACTCTCCCTGGGGTGGGTAGCTCAAATTTCACAGAGAAATCTGCTGTGGTGTATAGCAGTATACAAAGTAAAGACTTTCCTCCTCTCCTCCATCTCCTCCTCTCTAAGCAAACCAAAGCAGCTTGTTTTTCCCCTACAAGTACACACTCTACCTTTTGAAGTCATCAGATCTTACAAAGCGGAGTGAAAGAACACATACACACAGAATATATACACACACACCTAAATTTACACACACACACAACCCCCCCCCCCCCCCCCCCCCCCCCCCCAAAAAAAGCCCTTTGATGAGACTATTAAACCAAGGTCCTGTGTGCAAACACACGCAGAAACATTTTGCACACACATTAAAACCTGTTCCACCTTTCAGCAGAGTGGGTCATGGAGTGTCAGTGGGAATGGATGACAAAATTTACAAACTACCTGCACCATGGAAGAGATGGGAGGACAACATCAGTGAATGGACAGCCTAGAACTCAACAAAACCCTGAAAAGGCAGAACAGAGAGAGCAATGGAGGGAACTGGTTGACAAGTCTTCAGGTTGCCAGACTAAGGGATAGATAGATAGATAGATAGATAGATAGATAGATAGATAGATAGATAGATAGATAGATAGATAGATAGATAGATAGATAGATAGATAGATAGATGCACAATGGGACTGGATGTAAAAACAAAACAAAAATGCCTACAAGTGCTTACTCCTTATCCTAGAAATATAGTTATTTTGATGAACACCACCAACAACAAACACTGTAACTAGTTAAGCAGTCAGTACCATGAGCTGATCGGTGGCAGAAATAAAGCAACACCAACACCACCAACAACAAAACACGTTGTAGTTATAACCAGTCATTACCATGAGCTGATCGGTGGCAGAAATAAAGCAACACCAACACCACCAACAACAAAACAACGTTGTAGTTATAACCAGTCATTACCATGAGCTGATCGGTGGCAGAAATAAAGCCACAACAACAACACCACCAACAACAAAACAACGTTGTAGTTATAACCAGTCATTACCATGAGCTGATCGGTGGCAGAAATAAAGCCACAACAACAACACCACCAACAACAAAACAACGTTGTAGTTATAACCAGTCATTACCATGAGCTGATCGGTGGCAGAAATAAAGCCACAACAACAACACCACCAACAACAAAACAACGTTGTAGTTATAACCAGTCATTACCATGAGCTGATCGGTGGTGGAAATAAAGACAACAACAACACCACCAAAAAAAACACTGTAATGTTATAACCAGTCATTACCATGAGCTGATCGGTGGTGGAAATAAAACAACAACAACACCACCAAAAAACAACACTGTAACTAGTTATAACCAGTCATTACCATGAGCTGATCGGTGGTGGAAATAAAACAACAACACACCACCAAAAAACAACACTGTAACTAGTTATAACCAGTCATTACCATGAGCTGATCGGTGGTGGAAATAAAACAACAACACACCAAAAAAACAACACTGTAACTAGTTATAACCAGTCATTACCATGAGCTGGTCGGTGGTGGAAATAAAACAACAACACCACCAAAAAACAACACTGTAACTAGTTATAACCAGTCATTACCATGAGCTGGTCGGTGGTGGAAATAAAAACCAACAACAAACACCACAAAAAAACAAAAAAACACTGTAACTAGTTATAACCAGTCATTACCATGAGCTGGTCGGTGGTGGAAATAAAACAACAACACCACCACCAAAAAACAACACTGTAACTAGTTATAACCAGTCATTACCATGAGCTAATCGATGGCAGAAATAAAACAACAACAACAAACACACACTGTAACTAGTTAAGCAGTCATTACCATGAGCTGATCGGTGGTGGAAATAAAACAACAACAACAACAACATCAAAACACTGCAGTTATAACCAGTCAGTACCATGAGCTAATCGATGGCAGAAATAAAACAACAACAACACCACCAAAAAACAAACACTGTAACTAGTTATAAGCAGTCATTACCATGAGCTGATCGATGGCAGAAATAAAACAACAACAACAACAACAAACACTGTAACTAGTTAAGCAGTCAGTACCATGAGCTGGTCGGTGGCAGAAATAAAACAACAACACCACCACCACCAACAACACACTGTAGTTATAAGCAGTCATTACCATGAGCTGATCGGTGGTGGAAATAAAGCAACAACAACAACAACAACAAACACTGTAACTAGTTATAAGCAGTCAGTACCATGAGCTGGTCGGTGGTGGAAATAAAACACCAACAACGCCACCAACAAACAAACACTGTAACTAGTTATAAGCAGTCAGTACCATGAGCTGATCGGTGGTGGAAATAAAGCAACAACAACAACAACAACAAACACTGTAACTAGTTATAAGCAGTCAGTACCATGAGCTGGTCGGTGGTGGAAATAAAACACCAACAACGCCACCAACAAACAAACACTGTAACTAGTTATAAGCAGTCAGTACCATGAGCTGATCGGTGGTGGAAATAAAGCAACAACAACAACAACAACAAACACTGTAACTAGTTATAAGCAGTCAGTACCATGAGCTGATCGGTGGTGGAAATAAAACAACAACAACACCAACAACAAACAAACACTGTAACTAGTTATAAGCAGTCAGTACCATGAGCTGATCGGTGGTGGTCTCAATCTTCTTGGCCTGCATGTGCAGGTCGGCCAGTGCTTTCTGAGCGCGTGCAGTGCTGCCCATGGGGGAGGCGTCCTGGTAGTTGTCTGTCAGCAGGGGCACGATCCACTGCAGGATGTCCAGCACCGTCTCTACAGTGTCAGACTGCTCCTGTCCAGGTAAAAGGTGAAAAATAGTGCTGTAGCTCATAGGAGGAGTGTTTGTGCTGTGTTAGAGGTTGTGTGGCATTACAGATTATAAAGATAAGAAGAGAACAGTCAGGTGGAAAATAGCCTACAGGAGGAATGTTTGTACTGTGTTACAGGTTGTATGCCATTACCGATTATAAACATAAGAGAACAGTCATGAGGACAGGTGAAAAATAGCCCACAAGTAAAAAGTATCAGGTACTGTGTTACAGGCTGCATGGTGCTACTGATTATAAAATATATATAAAACCAAAAAAAAAACCGTGGAAAGTATCTTGAACATGGAATACTATCTTTTATGAGCTATATGCCACTTCTGATAATAACATGTACCTGACATGCCATTATATTCCCAGACACACCTGATAATGTAAAAGCGAACGAGAGAAGAAGAATAAGATGTACCTCAGGGGGTTTCTTGAAATAAAATCTTGAATCCAAATATCAGCCTTGCAGAAACATGCTTGCCAAACATTTTGAGACAGGAGCGAACAGTTTGCAGAAGGTGATACATCACAGAACATGTAAATGACTCGATTCATGTTTCAAAAATGTCAAGAAAAGAATGCTTTAATAAACCAATCAAACAACAGAACTTACCATGTGGGACAGGAGGTCGCCCTTGCAGTCCTGCACACATGGAGAAAAAAAAAGAATTATATCAATTGTCAAGAACACCTGATTAGATCTTATGAAATACTGCTCATTTCTCATCATTTCAGCTACAGCAATCATTTTCTTTCAAAATCAAGCTGATGAATCTCAGAATCATGCTTGCTTTCCTGGAATTGATTTAACTGTAAAAATGTGCTATAAGCTTGAAATTCTTTATTTTTACATCTCACTGGAAACAATTTCAAACTGATATGAATATTTGTCTCAATCTTCCCTTTGTGAAAAAAAAAGTGAGAAAAAAAAAACAGGACACACAACACACACACAAAAAAAAAACCTACAACCAGCTGTGTTTAGAGTACAAAAGATAAGGTAAATATATCTTAAATTTGCCAAAATTCAGCAGACACACTTGTGATGTATTTGCCATCTACATCTAAGAACAAGGGGGGGGGGAGGGGGGGGGGGCAGCATTAACATGCAAGTAGAGAACCTGCTTTTACAAAACTAAAAACAAAGTGAAGCTTTACAAGTGTCAGTATTTCACACAGCTCTTGCTTCTGTCAAGCTGTCCTCAATGACAAGAAGGTGATTCCCATCCTTCACCACTGCCATCTTCCCTCTCCACTCACACACACACACACACACACACTCCTTCCTCACACACACACACACACACACACACACACACACACACACACACACACACACACACACACACACATACACATACAAACACACACACACACACA
>CM060341.1:5220002-5222502 GCA_030674155.1 Stramonita haemastoma
TCTGACACACTACACACTATAACAAAAAACAACACTACAACACAGCTTCATTCTGACACAGTACACACTACAACACAAACAACACTATGATACAGCAACACTTTGGACAGAAACCCACCTGCCGACATCAAAGTAGCTGACGACGATGTCATGGCAGATGACGACAGCATGTTCGTACATCATCCTGTTGAAGTCTTCCCCGTCTGAGGGACCGATGACTCGCTCCAGGGCACACATCACCTGAGAGAGGCAGGCAGGAAAGTAGAGAATACTGGAGTCATCACACTGTTCAATGCTGAAACTAGGGCGATACTTAACTGGTTCCTTCGATTTCTTTAAAGCAAAATACTGTCGTTAGCAAACTCTTCAATGCTGAAGATAGGGCCTTTCTAAATTGGTTCCTTTGATTTCTTTAAAGCAAAATTAACTCAGAAATTTTGGGAGGCTTTTCATTTCAAATTTATGAACTTATTTGAGAGTACACATATCATGGTTCACACATATAGACAATTTACCTATGCGCACATTCTACCCACACAAGCGCGCGCGTCCCACACACACACACACACACACACACACACAACACACACACACACACACACAACACAAACACACACACACACATCATATGGGGGGCGGATAGCCTAGTGGTCAGAACATTGCGCTGGCAATTTGAAGACCCAGGTTCGAGTCCTGTCGAGGAAATTTTCTTCCTGGAGTTAACATCAGTGCTGACTCCACTCTCCCCAAAAGTCCTTTGGATGAGACTTTAAACCGAGGCCCCGTGTGCAAACGCACGCAGAACATCTTGCACACACGTTAAATCCTGTTCCGCTTTTCGTAAGAGTAGGCCATCGTGTGCCGGTGGGAACAGATGACAATATTTACAAAACTGCATACACACGGGGACCGGATGAAAAAAAAGCACATGATTGCTTATTCTGTTATCCTCGATATAAAAGAATAAATAAATAATAAAAATATGTGTGTGTGTCATATGTATGTGTGTAAATGCCGGCACTTGCGCGTACACACACACACACACACATACACCAACTCCCCCCCCCCCCACACCCAAACACACAGACTACCTACTCACTCACACACACACCACACTACCACACACTACCCCCCCCTCCTTCACACACAGAGGGTAAGGTAAGAAAGCCTCACCGATTCTGCCATGTGCTCAGTGGTGGCATCAAACAGCAGGGGAGGAGGACCTTGGTGAATTCCTTGTTGACCTTGGTGTCAGAACACCACCTGCACACACAAGCATAACTCTTACCTCTTCAGCTGATTTGATTTAGCGAGACTGTGTGCTTGCGTGCACGCATGCTGTCTGTCTGCGTGCGTGCAGCACGTACACGCATTCTTTTCATTGTTATGTTCTTTATTCAGATTTGTTTTGTCGTTTAGAAAACTGGACACAAGAGATTTAGTTACTATTTTGCTAGTTTTGATGTAATCCCTCTTGCTATCTCTTTCTCTTTCTTCCTCTGTCACACATTCACTCACTCACTCTCAAAACACTCTCACACCACACATTTTATACACTCACCCAGTCTCTCTCCCTCCCTCCCTCCCTCTCCCTCTCTACAGCAATACCTTACCTAGGGGAGAAAGAAAAGAAAATCTCTTCTTCTACCAAAACCTTCATCAAAAGCTCAGAAAGCACCTAATATAGTCTGTCATATCAGAAAAAAAAAATGCATTGCGCTGCCATTCAGTGCCTGACAAGCCAGGCCCAGCACATCCAACTTTGGCATGGCTGAGAATTGCTATCTTTTGAGTCTTTCTGGAGAAAAAAGGCAAAAGAATGGACAAAGAAGGCAGAAAATAGACAAGAGGGAGGTGGTGACAGGAAGAAAAGGAATATGACAGAAACAGGGAAAAGGCAGGAGAATGGACCAAGAGGGCAGAAAATGGATAGAAGAGGAGGTGGTGACAGGAAGAAAAGGAATATGACAGAAACAGGGAAAAGGCAGGAGAATGGACCAAGAGGGCAGAAAATGGATGAGAAGGAGGTGGTGACAGGAAGAAAAGGAATATGACAGAAACAGGGAAAAGGCAGGAGAATGGACCAAGAGGGCAGAAAATGGATGAGAAGGAGGTGGTGACAGGAAGAAAAGGAATATGACAGAAACAGGGAAAAGGCAGGAGAATGGACTAAGATGGCAGAAAATGGACAAGAGAGAGGTGGTGACAGGAAGAAAAGGAACAAGACAGCCACAGCCTAGCTACAGAATCTCCAGAAGGTGAGGGGGGAAAAAACAAATTAAAAAAAAATAATAATAATAAATTTAAAAAAAATAATAATAAAAATTTAAAAATTAAAAAAATTTAAAAAAAAAAAAAAAAGATGTCCAGAAGGTGGAGATGCTGTTTATACTGATAGGCTCCCGGCATCCATCCCCTAGGGGAGTTTTGCCCCCAGCAACACTCACGAGAGCAGGTTGTTGCCCAGGCTGACCAGAGCACTCAGCACGTGACGGATGGA
>CM060341.1:5227502-5230002 GCA_030674155.1 Stramonita haemastoma
CACAGCCTGACTGGTGTCGAAAGTGATGTCGTCTGTGGCTTTGGTAGCAGAGGCCAGCTTGATCTCCGCTACCACCGTTGTCAGTCCTTGTTTCACCAGGCAGTCCTGTGCAATGACAAACACCAAATATAGGACTTAACTGTCAGGTTTCCCCGCTCCCCCCCAAAAAAAACCTCTTTTTTTGTTTGTTTGTTAGTTTTCGTTTTTTTCCCATACAAACTTGTCAAATTTTTCTGTAGCTATTGAAAACCAATTTCACCTTCAATTAAAAAACACACAAAAAAAACAATTTCATCAGAACATGTAGCACATTTTCACTGGTGTGCATGAACACAAATTTACGCATACATGTGCACTCCCACACACACACAAACTCATGTATCCCAGTCTTAAGAGTAGAAAATAGTTCTGGTAGGGATGAAGCAACAATCAACACATTAATGCACAGTCACCACACAAAATCAAGAGTTAAACAACAAGCGATTTCCTTGGAGGGGGGGAGGGGGGGGGGAGGTTATTGTTGTTGATGTTATGATGTTATTGTCAATACTGTACCAAAAAAAAACAAAAAAAAGTGACTCACAGTCAACATAACTCAGTCCAGAGTGCTAAATTTAGCACTCTCCTCCCTTTGACCTAGTCAAAGTGTGGACAGATCCTGCAATAAATAGCACCAGCTGACCCCTATCTGGGCTGGGCTAGGATGAAACAATTCGCCTCTGAGAGGAGCTGAAAGTAGGGGAAACTGCCAGCTGAGAGTCACCAGGCAAATTCGAGAGTTACAACATGCGATTTCCTTGCAGGGGGAGGGGAGGAGGAGGTTATTGTTGATGTTGTCGTCGTTGTCAACATTGTACAAAAAAAACAACAAACAAAACCAGCAACTGGACTGACCTTGATCCACGAGGTGAAGGACTTGTGTGCCATGCGGGGGACCCAGCGCAGGGTGTGGAGGATGAATCCCCCGTCAGCAGAGGCGGTGCCGGAGCCCAGCTTGTCCAGGTACTGCACTGAGGGGGGCAGGCAGGCCAGCAGTCGCCACACCAGCAGAAAGTGGTAGTGCATGGCTGAGGCGTCCTGCACACAACACACATACACACAGATGGGATTTGAACATCAGCAAACAGGTGGGATTTGAACATCATCAACCAGATGGGATTTGAACCTAATCCAATCCAATGATGTTGCTTAGAGCCCCGCCGACCACACAGGCCATATCGGGGCTGTCACCTCATCACATTTTAAAACTCATACTAAAACTGTGTGACTATATACAGTTTAAAACGGGGTATAAAACCAACTTGACTGTCCTTGCTTGTCTTGACGCCCTGGTCAACCATAAGGGTCAGCCAGGATTTGAACCTCATCAAACAGGTGGGGAGGAATTTGAACCTCATCAAACAGGTGGGAGGGATTTGAACCTCATCAAACAGGTGGGGAGGGATTTGAACCTCATCAAACAGGTGGGGAGGAATTTGAACCTCATCAAACAGGTGGGGAGGAATTTGAACCTCATCAAACAGGTGGGGAGGGATTTGAACCTCATCAAACAGGTGGGGAGGGATTTGAACCTCATCAAACAGGTGGGGAGGAATTTGAACCTCATCAAACAGGTGGGGAGGAATTTGAACCTCATCAAACAGGTGGGGAGGAATTTGAACCTCATCAAACAGGTGGGGAGGGATTTGAACCTCATCAAACAGGTGGGGAGGAATTTGAACCTCATCAAACAGGTGGGGAGGAATTTGAACCTCATCAAACAGGTGGGGAGGGATTTGAACCTCATCAAACAGGTGGGGAGGAATTTGAACCTCATCAAACAGGTGGGGAGGGATTTGAACCTCATCAAACAGGTGGGGAGGGATTTGAACCTCATCAAACAGGTGGGGAGGGATTTGAACCTCATCAAACAGGTGGGGAGGAATTTGAACCTCATCAAACAGGTGGGATTAGAACATCAAACACGAGGGGATGGAATAGCCTTGAGGGTGGTTACAATGTCAAACTTGTGATCTGACATATGTAACTAAATTACCATCACAACAACAAAGTTTACTTTTCTAAGGGTAACAGATTAAGTATAGGACGTTTTCTACATCCAGCCCTGGTAAACAGAGGGAGGGCAAAAGTTTCAATCTCTGCTGAGGTGTCCCCTGGAGGGATTTTTGCCCTGGAGATGACCAGGGTTTTGTGTGTGAACACACCCATAACATCTTGTGCTCAGGTTAAACAAGGTATCCATCTGTTGCAGAAGAGTAAGCCAGTCACTGCCACAGGCATGAATGGTGAACATACCCAGCATGCCATCCACCTCCCGCAGAGAGGTGGACTCCACCAGGTTCAATTTGCCCTAGATGCTTAACTCTTTTCTTTATTCAGATTTTCTTTTTTTTTTAGAACCTGCATTGTTTATCAACCAGCCTCTGAACAACTGCACCAAACCTTTAAAAAAAAATACCCCCAAAACGCACCAAACTAAAGTGATTAAATAGATAAATAA
>CM060341.1:5235002-5247502 GCA_030674155.1 Stramonita haemastoma
TAAGTGTTGAAAATAATGCGCTCTGCTATAATCACACTCAACTAACACACCCATTTCATCGCTGAACCACATATTATGTCTCAAGAGATTTTAAGAGAGGAAATTCACTGTACTATAACCATACTAAACCACACTCCCATCATCTATAAGAAAACTGACAACAAAAAGCCCCACACAATTTCAACCAAACAAAAAACACAATATGAACCAAACAAAAAACACAATATAAACCAAACAGAAAACAATACAAACCAAACAAAAAACAATACAAACCAAACAGAAAACAATACAAACCAAAACAGAAAACAATACGAACCAAACAGAAAACAATACGAACCAAACAGAAAACAATACGAACCAAACAGAAAACAATACGAACCAAACAGAAAACAATACGAACCAAACAGAAAACAATACGAACCAAACAGAAAACAATACGAACCAAACAGAAAACAATACGAACCAAACAGAAAACAATACGAACCAAACAGAAAACAATACGAACCAAACAGAAAACAATACGAACCAAACAGAAAACAATACGAACCAAACAGAAAACAATACGAACCAAAGAGAAAACAATACAAACCAAACAGAAAACAATACAAACCAAACAGAAAACAATACGAACCAAACAGAAAACAATACGAACCAAACAGAAAACACATCACGAACCAAACAGAAAACACATCACGAACCAAACAGAAAACACATCACGAACCAAACAGAAAACAATACGAACCAAACAGAAAACACATCACGAACCAAACAGAAAACAATACGAACCAAACAGAAAACAATACGAACCAAACAGAAAACACATCACGAACCAAACATAAAACACAATACAAACCAAACAGAAAACACAATATGAACCAAACAGAAAATACAACACGAACCAAACACAAAACACAACATGAACCAAACAAAAACCACAACACGAACCAAACACAAAACACAACACGGACCAAACAAAAACCACAACACAAACCAAAAACAAAACAATACAAACCAAACACAAAACAAGGTATAGATAGGTGTGTACCTGCAGAGCCTCAGAGATGGACTGTGTGGCGATCAGACTGTGGTTGAACTTGGCCACTGACACGGACACGTCTTCATACACCTTGTCTGAAAACACAAGGACAACAGCCAACAGTTGGTGGCCACACCCAGAAATAACACTCAACAACTACCAGTCAACACACAGCTAGCTTAGTTAGCACAACAACTACAGAATCAAAGCTACGGAGCAAGCTACATGATTCTTTAATAATTACACTGAATGAAATAATCTGCTTCATTTACTTTCTCAAAAAAAAAAAAAAGAATTTCTGTTTCTACTTTTCACTAATGTCATCGCATTCATTTCTATACTCCAATATTCTTTTTTTAAAACTTTTGAGCAATTAGCAGTTTTGCCAGGTACTTTGCAATGTCAGTAAAATAAATTTCAGTTTGGGCAGCCAGATTAAAATGATCTGTAAAACCTCTTACCTTCATGGCAGTTTTGCACATCCTGCACCCAGCCCTATCGTTACACCTCAAGAATAGATACCATCTACCTTTTTTTTTTTCTCTCAGAGATCAGATATTCAGTTTTTCCTGTCATCAACTATGATGTGGTAGAATCACATATGTAGCCTCATAAGTACTGAATAGGGAATCTTTATTTTCCTTCTGCTATTGTGATGGACATGAATGATTGAGCACGAGATACCATCTACCAGGTAAATGATCAAGTCAGGTGAGGCCATAAACAGACATATATAATTGAAAAATGTTACAGTCTTCCCTCAAAAATGCTCATTTAGTTGGGGGGTTTTCTATTTGGGATCAAGTTTTAGAGGTTTGTGGATGTTTTTAGTTCATGCCGGTCTCTGCACTTGTGGACATACATGAGTGCATGCTAGAAGTGTGCATACAAGTTTACCTTCACAAACGTGTGTCTGTGTGCATGCGTGAGTGTGTGTGTGTGAAGTGAGTGCACACACAATCTTGTACATGTCCATTTAAGCATGTCATTAGCATTACTTTTCATGAGCCAATTTATTGTTTCATTCAGGCAGACTTTGTTTCTCACAAACTTCTTGCTTTTCATTTTATCCCAACACACATCCAGAATTCAACACTGACACTGTTCTAGTCTCTGTCAA
Source organism: Stramonita haemastoma (assembly GCA_030674155.1). Taxonomy (NCBI): domain Eukaryota; kingdom Metazoa; phylum Mollusca; class Gastropoda; order Neogastropoda; family Muricidae; genus Stramonita; species Stramonita haemastoma. Next base: position 5,237,159 of record CM060341.1, read on the forward strand.
ACCAGCATTACACAAATGTTGGTTTTCTATCAATAATGCACAAATTATTTCATTCTTTTTATTTACACACCCTCTCTGCCACATTTTCCATAACAGCTAAATGGAACTTGCAGACAAAATACACGCACACACACACACACACACACACACACACACCACACACACACACACACACACACACACACAATGAAATCACTGAATCGAACAGTTAAGCTCAGAATATACATGTTTAGATATATCTGAATAAAACCTCACAAACCTCTATGCAAAAAAGCAAACTAAGAAGCAACCATGAAAGAAAAAATGCAAGTGTGATGGGGAAGTTGAATAATCAAGCAGAGAGGGGGAAAAAAAACCCTCACATAGAAAAGTGACATAAGAAAGATTTCAAAATTGCGCAAAAGCAAGAAGATTAAAAATCTGAAATCTGAAGCAAATTGGTGCAGGAAAGGTAGCAGTTCTGAAGTCTCTGCAAGCTTCAGAAACATGAATATTTGATAGGGGCATCAAAACAGGTAGAAGTATCAGTTTTGAAATATCCACACATACGAGAGTGAGTGAGTGAGTGAGTGAGTGAGTGAGTGAGTGAGTGAGTGAGTGATGTGTGTGAGTGTGTGTGTGTGTGTGTGTGTGTGGTGTGTGTGTGTGTGTGTGTGTGTGTGTGTGTGTGTGTGTGTGTGTCTGTGTGTGTGTGTCTGTGTGTGTGTGTGTGTGTGTCTGTGTGTGTGTGTGTCTGTGTGTGTGTGTGTCTGTGTGTGCGTGTGTGTGTGTGTGCAAGTCTGATGAGTGTCGCTCTGTATGTATTCATGTGTGTGTATGCCTCTCTATTGTGTAAAGTTACTGATCTCAGGCAGGCAAGGAATTCAAAAGCCCAAAAGAGTCTCTAATGCACTAAAACCATAGACATGAATGGATTTCAAGCTGGCACTTAAATTTTTTTTTTTTTTTTTTTGGAAACCAAAAGTTTCCGAAGTCAATGCAAAATATAGGCATAGGATGAAATTATGCACACTCAGATTAGTTAACAACAAAAAAACATACATACACACATACATAAGCGCACACACACACACACACACACGCACACACACACACGCACACATGCACACATGCACACACACACACATACACTACACACACACACACACACACACAACACACACACACACACACACACACACACACACACACACCACACACACACACACACACACATACACACACACCCACACACCCACACACCCACACACACACACACGACACACACAAAGCATGCAGCGAAGAAGAAGCAGAAAAGCGTGAGATCTGACCCTCCTCACCGTGTCCGCTGCGAGTGACCTCACGGTCAAGGTCACGCACCAGTCCCGCCAGGATGTGCACATGCTCCTCACTGAGGGAGCTCCTGCACACACCACAATCAGTAAGTCATGAAATCACAGTCACACATGCAGTCAGTCAGTCAGTCAGTCAGTCAGTCATGAAATCACAGGCATACATGCAGTCAGTCAGTCAGTCATGAAATCACAGTCACACGTGCAGTCAGTCAGTCAGTCATGAAATCACAGTCACACGTGCAGTCAGTCAGTCAGTCAGTCAGTCAGTCATGAAATCACAGGCATACATGCAGTCAGTCAGTCAGTCATGAAATCACAGGCATACATGCAGTCAGTCAGTCAGTCATGAAATCACAGTCACACGTGCAGTCAGTCAGTCAGTCATGAAATCACAGTCACACGTGCAGTCAGTCAGTCAGTCATGAAATCACAGTCACACGTGCAGTCAGTCAGTCATGAAATCACAGTCACACGTGCAGTCAGTCAGTCATGAAATCACAGTCACACATGCAGGCAGGCAGGCAGGCAGGCAGGCAGGCAGGCAGTCAGTCAGTCAGTCAGTCATGAAATCATAGTCACACATGTGGGCATCAGTCACACATGCAGTCATCAGTCACACGTGTATGCATCAGTCACACGTGCAGTCATCAGTCACACGTGCAGTCATACATGCAGTCATCAGTCACACGTGCAGTCACCAGGCACGTGTGCAGTCACCAGTCACACATGCAGTCATCAGTCACATGTGCAGTCATCAGTCACATGTGCAGTCATCAGTCACACATGCAGTCATCAGTCACACGTGCGGTCACCAGTCACACATGCAGTCACCAGTCACACATGCAGTCATCAGTCACACATGTAGTCATCAGTCACACGTGCAGTCATCAGTCACACGTGCAGTCATCAGTCACACATGCAGTCATCAGTCACACATGCAGTCATCAGTCACACATGCAGACATCAGTCACACGTGCAGTCATTAGTCACACATGCAGGCACACACTCACTCCACAAACCTGATATTTATTAAGGTGGGACAAGGGAGTCAAAACTGATGAAATTTTGTTTACGAGCCCATGTTTAAAGTTATGCCATATATTGAAAGGGCATCACTTGTAAAGCACAACAACAAAAGAATTATTCAGTTTTTCTGCACTGTTGCCATGGAAACAATTCAACATGGCCACCAAAATGTTTCAAACTCCTAAACCTTTTTATCTATAACAAGCATATTCGTTCCAAAAAAAAAAAAAAAAAAAAAAAAAAAAAAAAAAAAAAAAAAAAAAAAAAGCATATTTCTTATTTTCCAGCTCTGTTTAACTTAGCAGTGAAAAATCACATCATTTTATTGAATTGTATATTCATTCAGTTATTCATACTATGAATCCATCTTTTCATTTCTCATTTTTGTTCCTACATGTTTACACAAGTAAATGAGTTCTTGAAATGTAAAAAAAAACAACCCAGCTTTCTCTAAGCATTCTGACACTTTGCCCTTCAGATTTATCAAACACACACACTGATTTCTGACTTTCTAACTTATACTTTGACCTTTTTAACTCTTAGAATAAACCCTGAAAATATCAACTTATTACTTTTTGGTACTTTCCAATACTCCTCAATATTCACAAGTATCTATAACCTCAAATACGAGCCCACAGATGACCATTTGTCTAAATACATATCTGTGTGTCTAAGTGCTCATAAGTATCCGAACCTGAATGAGTGAGTGGGCCAGTACATGACAATGAATGCCATGACAACTTACTTCAGCAGCAAAAACAAAAAAATAAATAAATAAGTGAATAAATAAAAAATAAATAAATAATAATAAATAAAAATTAAAAAATTCTTTAAAAAAAAAACCCTTACTTCAGCAGCTTGCGGATGCTGGCATCAGAGGAGTTGATGACAGAGGTGTTCAAGAAGTTCAGCACATTGGATGACAAGGCAATGAACTGTAACATCATGTTATTATGTGATTATACAAGCAGACAAGTAACGACACAACACCCAAGTGTCTGGCATCATGTCTGGTATCATGTTATTACATACATATCACAAACAGTGGAAGAAACAGCACATTGGATGACAAGGCAATAAACTGTAACATCATAATAATAATAATAAAATGGAGGCTTATATAGTGCAAATTCAAAAAAACATGGGCTCACCGCGCTATACAATCAAATCAATTTAAATAAGTTACATATGCACATGAAAAATGTGACTAGCACAAAAAAAAAGGAAAAATGGATGTACATATAATACACAGCATATTACATGGCATCATGTTATTACATGACATCACATTACATATATATCACTAACAGTGGATAAAGCTCAGCACATTGGATGACAAGGCAATGAACTGTAACATCATGGTATTACATATATATCTCAAACAGTGGATGAAGTGAATCAACATATACAACATATAATGTCTTGTGAAGTATGTTCAGAGGCAATTTTTGATATTAACTACTACCTGTGTGTGGAGGTATAATGCATTTTATAGATGGGAGAGTGAGTGAGTGAGCAAGAGAGTGTATGCGTGTATGCATGTATATATATGCTGTGTGTGTGTGTGTGTGTGTGTGTGTGTGTGTGTGTGTGTTGTGTGTGTGTGTGTGTGTGTGTGTGTGTGTGTGTGTTGTGTGTCTGTGTGTCTGTGTGTCTGTGTGTGTATGTGTTGTGTGTGCGCGCACGCGGCGCACGTGCGTGGCGTGCGTGTGTGTGTCATCTGTTGTAATGTAAAGTTATCTGTCACAATATGTGTATGTATGTAAATATGACAGGACTATTATAAGTTTTACTTGTTGACCTGCGAAGGTATATTATATTTTTGTGATACTTTTCGTTAATAAAATTTGTTTAAACCAAAGGAGTAAAGCTGTTGAATATCAAACAACAACAACAACAACAACATACTCCATCCCAAAGGAGTGAAGCTGTGGAATACTAAACAACAACAACAACAACAACAACAAAGGCAACGTACCCCATCTGGCTCCCGTTTGTCGGGCACCAAGCTGGGGGGTTCATCAGTGGAGGGCTGGCGGCTGCGTTTGCTCTCCCCCTGAACCTCCACACGCTGAGGAAAGGGAGATGACTGGGGGGGCTCTGTGTCCTCCTCCGGAAACAGCGTGCCCTCCAGCCACTCTCCCAGAATGGGCTCCGAGTCTTCCTCTGCAAGACCAACAAATTGCCAACTGTGACAGCAAAACATTTATTTAACTAACCCTCTTGCATTCGGATTCTCTGAACACAAACTGCCCCTAGATTTCGCATTCCATCATGAAATCAGGTCAGGCACACATGCTTGCTCACCTTTTCCTCCTTCTAAGTACATACCAGCAGCTATAATTACTTCCAGACTCTCAGCAGGGTTTCTACTTCTAGCCTGATAGAGCTTTGGCATGTGGTAGTAATTAGTAATGGTCATAGTGTGATGGAAATCTACTGTGTGTAAATCCCTGCAAATGCCGGTTCGGGATTCATGGGAATCAATTATTCAATCCCAGCAAATCCCGGTTCGGGACTAAGACAGTTAAAAAAAATAATACATAAAAAAAATATATAAAAATTTGATAGCAGCCCTTTTTCTGAGGAGCGGACAACACACACTGATCCTAACACAACAAAGTAGCTGATAGGTAAAAGAAGAATTGTGAAGCTGAAAGAGGAAAGTGCTAAGGGAAAAGAAAACCAGAAGAGAAGAAAGAGGCAAGGAAAGGAAACTATGAAATAGAAGAAAGAGAGAGAGAGACAGAGAGACAGAGAAGAGAGTAAAATGCATGCTCCATCATTCATGTCCACTACAACAACAGTAGGAAAACAAAAATTCCCTATTCGGTACTCCCAAGACTACACAAATGATTCTATCACAATGTAGTTGATGACAAGAAAAACTGAAAATCTGATCTAAAAAAATAAAATAAAAATAAAATAAAATAAAATAAAATAAAATAATGATGATGATGATGATGATGATGATACCACCACCACCCCCACCACCACCACCACCACCCCCACCACCACCACCACCAACTACACCACCACCACAACAACAAAAATACATCAACACCAATAATAAAATTAAAAAAAGAGTCTACCTTCGCTGCTGTCCTCAGTGGTGCTGAAGTCGTCCTCATAGAATGTGTTGGAGTCTGAGGTGCTGCTGCTGCTGGTCTCCACAGTCTCTGACCCCTGCTTCGTCCTCTTCAACATCACAGCCTGTTTCATCACACAGTCACATTGGTAATACAGGTGTGTGTGTGTGTGTGTGTGTGTGTGTGTGTGTGTGTGTGTGTGTGTGTGTGTGTGTGTGTGTGTGTGTGTGTGTTGTGTATGTGTGTGTGTGTGTGAGTGGTGTGCTGCTGGTCTCCACAGTCTCAGACCCCTGCTTCGTCCTCTTCAGCATCACCGCCTGTTTCATCACACAGTCACACTGATACAGTCTCTGTATGTGTGTGTGTGTGTGTGTGTGTGTGTGTGTGTGTGTGTGTGTGTGTGTGTGTGTGTGTGTGTGTGTGTGTGTGTGTGTGTGTGTGTGTGTGTGTGTGTGTGTGTGGTGTGCTGCTGGTCTCCACAGGGGGACGGATAGCCTAGTGGTCAGAACATTGCGCTGGCAATTTGAAGACCCGGGTTCGAGTCCGGTCGAGGAAATTTTCTTCCTGGAGTTAACATCAGTGCTGACTCCACTCTCCCCAAAAGTCCTTCGGATGAGACTTTAAACCGAGGCCCCGTGTGTGAACGCACGCACCAGAACATCTTGCGCACACGTTAAATCCTGTTCCGCTTTTCGTAAGAGTAGGCCATCGTGTGCCGGTGGGAACAGATGACAATATTTACAAAACTGCATGCACACGGGGACCGGATGAAAAAAAAAGCACATGATTGCTTATTCTGTTATCCTCGATATAAAAGAATAAATAAATAAAAGTCTCTGACCCCTGCTTCGTCCTCTTCAACATCACAGCCTGTTTCATCATACAGTCACACTGATACAGTCTCTGTGTGTGTGTGTGTGGTGTGTGTGTGTGTGTGTGTGTGTGTGGTGTGTGTGTGTGTGTGTGTGTGTGTGTGTGTGTGTGTGGTGTGCTGCTGGTCTCCACAGTCTCTGACCCCTGCTTCGTCCTCTTCAGCATCACAGCCTGTTTCATCACACAGTCACATTGGTAATACAGTGTGTGTGTGTGTGTGTGTGTGTGTGTGTGTGTGTGTGTGTGTGTGTGTGTGTGTGTGTGTGTGTGTGTGTGTGTGTGTGTGTGTGTGTTGTGTGTGTGTATGTGTGTATGTGTGTATGTATGTGTGTGTGTGTGTGTGTGTTGTGTGTGTGCATGATTGTCCACATGTGCATGTTTGTGTGTGTGCAGGTGGTTTTCTTTCTTCCTCCCTTCATCACAATGTGATATTTGTCAACACACACACAACCCTCTCCTTTCAATGACTGTTCTTCACTTCAACCTCCCCCCCCCCCCCCCCCTTTCAAACCACACATCCCTTTCTCCACAAACATTCTTCCCCACCCCACCACCCCCTCTCTCTCTCTCTCAAACACACACACACAGTCTCCCCCCCCCCCCCCCTCTCTCTCTCTCTCTCTCCCCCCCCCCCCCCTCTCTCTCTATCTCCCCCCCCCTCTCTTTCTCTCTCTCACCCTCCCTCCCCCTCTCCCTCCCTCTCCCCCCTCTCTCTTTCTCTCTCTCTTCACTCTCTCTCTCTCCCCCCTCTCTCCCTACCTACCTCCCTCCCTCCCTCCCCTATCTCTCTCTCTCTCTTTGATGTCATGATGTGATTATTATGTTTATCCCCCTTCTAAGGGGCTGTGGCCTTTGTGAATAAACGTCTGCGTCTACGTTTGCATCTCTCTCTCTCTCTCTCTCCCCCCCCTCTCTCTCTCTCTCTCTCTCTCCCCCCCCCCCTCTCTCTCTCTCTCCACCTGCTGACTGCCTCACTCACCTTTCTGAAGGACACCATGACCAGGTTGAAGAGCAGGTCCACCAGCCCCACAGTGGCCAGCAGACGTCGCACGCGTTGCCATGCCGACATGGAGGTCAGCAGTTTGATGTCCAGGCCCGGCACTGCCTCTCCTGGGGCGATCTGTACACAGGCAGGTAGGTAGGTGTCAGGCTGGATTGATCCCCACCCACCAACATGGTATTTCACATCAACAGGATTGGATCAAAACACACACACACACACAAAAAAAGGGTTGAATCCCACTCTCAAGGCATCTCACATCAACAGATACTGAATTCCATTCATTCCCCTCCTTTACTCATTTTATACCGGCTGATACTTTTTCTATATGCACTCTATACTGGCCATTTGTATAGGCTGCATGGAATTTTTGTGAACAAAAAATGCAAGCACATATCAAATATAAAATATCAAAGGTTAGGTTAAGAGGAAACTAGTTAACAGTCTACATATAAACAGACACAAGCCCACAGCAGACACCATCTTGTGGAGCAAGAGAGTGAAGAGACAAACTCAGTCCCATTCATCCTCTAAGCGCAGTACTGAAACAAAGGCATTCACAGCCAGTCTAATGGTACATCTGCACTCTTAGGGGACTCTAGAACACAACCGTACCCTTTAGTTTCACTTTGACTCATGCCCTATGAATTTTTAAAGTCTAGGCATGCGACAGTGTACCAACAGAGGTAAGCATCAGGTATGATATAACATATCATAGTACAGAAAGAGTGAAAGGGACGTCAGTTTGACAGATACTGAATTGGATTTGTTCCTTCCTTTTAGGGACATCTCTTTGGCCCCGAGTCTTCAAGAGAGACCTTCAAGGAGGTTTTTTTGTTCTCCCGTTGCTGCTGTACATATATGAGTCTGGTTATCTTTTGACTGTTGTCTGACATTAGAGAGTGAAGCATAGGATAGGATTATCCTCTGTAATATACACAACCAAAAGTGTGTCTGTGTGCATGCATGCATGCGTGTGCATGCATGCGTGCATGTTTTGTGTGCATGTGAACGAGTCTGTGCGCGCATATATGCATGCACGTGTGTATATGTCTACACATGTGTTTTGTGTCTACACGCCAATCTGTGTGCATGCACACACGCCACAAGAGTGTATGCCTATGTGTCCAATGTCTACCAGTAGAAAAGCTGACCTAAAAAAAAAAAATTCCAAAAAAAAAAATTAAATTTCAACAACAAAAAAAAGAGAAGCTGACGTAAAAAAAAAATATATATATATATATATAAATAATAAAAAATTATTAAAAAACTAAAACGAGACTCTGACCTCGAGGTCGCCGACACTGCCCTCTATCTGCAGGTCTTCCAGCAGGGAGGTCAGCAGCTGCAGGGCACTGGAGGCCAGGGCCACCGCCGCCACACTGAACCCCTGGTGACTGCTGTACACATACACACACGTCTTCTGTCAGTCTGTCCTTTTCCAAAAAAAAGTAGCAAGGAAGAAATGTGAAACGGAGAAAAGGAAATACATCCACGTATGCACGCACATGCGTGCCTGCACATGTGTGCCTGCACATGCACGCACACACACACACACGCACGCGCGCACATACGCGCGCACACACACACGCACACAAGTGACACATGCACACACGCAAACGTGCGTGCGCACACACACACACAAATAAATACACACACAAAAAGGAAAGAATGAAAACAAAGAAAAAAGTTTCTGAGTCAGTACAAACACACTCTTCTTTCTTTCTGACCTCTCTTTCTAGAACAAAACACATACACCATAGCCAATGTACACCTGTGTGCATACACACACACACACACATTACACACACACTACACACACATTATACACACACTACACACACACACTACACACACATTACACACACACTACACACACACACTACACACACACACTACACACACACACTACACACACACACACACACACACACACACACACACACACACACACACACACACACACACACAATTGAAACAGTAGAAACTTACAAATATCTAGGTGTCATCATTCATCAGAATGGTAAGTTTCAAGCAACACAAGAACATTTAGTAAAACAAAGTAATAAAGCATTGTACGCCTTTAAAAGAGCAGTTCATGGACAAAATTTAAAGACTACTATAATAATGCGTTTATTTGACTCATTAATAACTCCTGTTTTAACTTATGGAGCAGAAGTTTGGTTTCCTTTTTGTTTTCATGGGGAGACAGAATTTCATATTGATGAATTGTTCAAGACATGCTTATCAAATCAGTTTCTGTATGAAACTTTTCATATAAAATTTTGTAAACAAATACTGGGAGTTCATAAAAAAGCATTGGCACTACCCACTCTGGGTGAATTAGGAAGATTTCCACTGACTCTTAAAATCATATGCCAGATAATATCCTTTTGGATTCATTTAACAGAATCAAAACCAAACTCTTATATTAGAATAGTATACGATTATTTGTATCAGACGAATACATGTGATAAATGGATCAATACAGTAAAAAATATCCTTTACACAATTGGGTTTAAACATGTGTGGAAAAACCAGAGTACTTTTGATGTTCATCGGTTAAGTTATGCTGTTCAAAGAAAGCTTCAGACTATGTATAAAACATTCTGGAACTACCAGAAAAAACAGTTTGCAAAACTAAAATTTTATGATTTTGTAACCAAGGAATACAGACTGGATCCATATCTTATTAACTATGAAAACAAAACTCATAAAAATACTTTTGTAAATTTCGCTTAAGCTGTCACGATTTAATGATAGAGAAAGGGAGACACCAAAATATGCCCAGAGAGGACAGAAAATGTAAATTTTGTAACAAAATAGAAGATGAATTTCATGTACTCGATGAATGTGTGTTATATGATGAACTCAGAAACAATTTGTTATTCAAAGTTAAAACCAAAGACAAAGAACGTAAAAAACATATAGATAAGGTAAGCGACATAATCGCAGTTGATATATATCAAGCAGATATCATTAGATATGTGAATGAATGTTTTGAGAAACGAGAAAAAGAGAA
>CM060341.1:5250002-5255002 GCA_030674155.1 Stramonita haemastoma
TCTCCTCGTCCTTGCTGGCAGGCTGGGCAGAGGTTGCGGGGCGGATCATGTTGATGATGGTGTCGGCGCTGGCCACCGTGATGGCCGCGTACAGGCACGTCAGCGTGCACGTGATGATCTGCTCCAGGCGCTTGGGGGTCAGGGGTTCGATCACCGGCAGCGAGAACGCCATCCACACCACCGTCACGTCACTCAGTAACGACTGGTACCTGTGGGTGTGTGCAAACACACACGCAGGCACGCGCACACACGCATGCGTGCGCGCACGCACGCACACGCGCACACACACACACACACACACACACACACACACACATACACACACACACACACACACAGACCACACATACATACATGTGAATTCATCTGTTTAAAGAAGATTAAAATTTTACTTACCTAGTAACTATTTCTTCATAATCAATACGAACTGGACTTTAGGCAGAAGCTGAATATGGTGCTGAATCCAATTACTAAACTCTTTAATGAATACTACTACACTCTGAAAAAAAATTAATAATAATAATAAAATTTTTTTTTTTTTTTTTTTTTTAAACAAAACTACAATCTGATCCATCAACACTGAAACGAACTAAAGTACCTGGACACAGGCTGTGAAAGCTTGCTGCAGTCTGTTAGCACTATAATCTAAATGCTGAAAACATCCTCAAAATATAATAATAATAATATATGGAGTTTATATAGCACTGAATCTTGTAAAATGAACAGATCAAAGCATCTGCATTACATACCCAAAAAGACTAATGATAAGCCATTAAATTTTTTTTTTTTTTTTTTTTTTTAAATAATAATAAGCCATACAAAATTTCAACGTTCCCAAACCTGCACTGTAAGTACCACAACACTGCCCAGTAACCACAACACTACTCCCCCAAGCGAACTCTTACAGGTTCCTGGTGGTGAGGGCCTCAGCCAGGGTGGCGGGGAGGGTGAAGGTGGCCCGGAGAGGGCGTCCTTGTAGCGCTGCTGAAACTTGGCCAGGAAGGGCAGGTGGTGGCCACACGCGTCCACCAAGATGTTGGCTCCGTTCAGCTGCAGCAGACTGCCCACGTTCTTCCGCGCCAGAGAGGTCAGCGTGTCCTCCGCCCCCTCCATCCCCCCCCCACCTCGCCCGTCCCCGTCGGCGGCAGAGTGGGCGGGGTCCAGGGCAGAGTCCACTTTGGGGGTGAGGGGGGAGGCCTGGTCCAGCACGGAGGTCAGCTGGTCAAAGAGGTTGCTGCCCGTGTCCAGGCGAAGCAGCTTCTTGTCTTTCTGCTCAGGGGTCGGCTCCACTGCTTCTGAAAACACAGGGATATGGATTGTCAATGCTGTGGTCCGCTAAGATTTTTGGTAAGGCTGCAAATGGTTGCAGACAGTGTTTGAATGACAGGAATTCTCAAGATGTTTATCCATGAATCTACAGTTGAAAAGCATCAACAGATTTAAGGCATTGCTCTGTTCTACAATTCAGCATTTTTATTTATTTATTCTTTTATATTGAGGATAATGGAATAAGCACTCATGTGCTTTTTTTTTACATCTAGTCCCCGTATGTATGCAGTTTTGTCAATTTTGTCATCTGTTCCCACCGGCACACAATGGCCTACTCTACGAAAAACAGATCAGGATTTAATGTGTGCACAAGATGTTCTGCCCCGTTTCGCACACGGGGCCTCAGTTTACAGTCTGTTTGTGAGTCTGTTTATGTCTGTTTGTGAGTCTGTTTATGTCTGTTTGTGAGTCTGTGTTTGGGTTTATCTGCTTGGGTTCATGCAAGACAAAATTCTGTAATGAGAGGATAATGTATCGCTTCTTTTGTCCACCTGTTGCTAGCATAACCAGCATCCCTGAAACACCCTGGCTTTCTTATCAATATCAGCCACAAAGATCCTAAGGCTACCTTCATACACTTGAGTGAGTTCCTCTGAAGCATTTGCCCAAAATTGTAGAATGAAATAAGAGGTAAGTGTTTTCAAACTGCTATGACAAGTATGCAGAACAAGGCTGAAAATTACAGTGTGTGCAAGTAACACTGAAAGTCAGACTTCTATACAAAATTCTTCCTCAATCAGCATCCTCTAAACTGTTTCAGGTATCATTTATTATCAGCTACATATCTTGCTTTTTACACAGCTTCTAAGGATATCTGATGATAGATAATTTTTTCATATTTCTTTCAATTTTTTATCAAAGTATCAAGTTCTCAGCCCACTTTGCTTTGATGTGAAAGACCACTGTTGCATGAATCAGAGGTTATCTCATTTGTTTTGGTTTTTTTTTTATTAATCTCATTTGTTTTGTTTGATGGGGGGTGGGTTCAAGCAAATGTATGCGGCTATGAAACACACACCCTCACACACAAAACTTTAAATCCTGCATGACAACAGGCATATTCCGAAGGATATATATATTTCACTTCTTTCTGGCCAGATCTCCCCCCATCCACATTTCTCTTTTTCAGACAAGAAAACACACTCTCCTACATTATGATTCCCCTCACCAGTAACCACATAAACATTCAGTGAGTGCATTGTCACAGCTAAATAACCCCTCACTTCTAAAGCACCAGTCAGTCAGTCAGTCAGCATGTGTACCTGAGCTTTCAGCATCTCCGCGGATGATGGGCGGCTGTTTGGAGGCTTTCATCATGGAGGTGAAGGTGACCACGTCCGTTTTGGACAGGCACCCTCCCCCTTTACACAGCCCTCGTATCAGTATCAACAGGTATTTCTGTAACAACAACACACATGCACGCACACACACACACCACACACACACACACACACACACACACACACACACACACACACACAATAACACACACACACATCACATACACATACACACACATACACATACATACACACACACACACACACACACACACACACACACACACATACCACACACACACACACACACACACTCTCAGTCACACACACACACACACACACACACACACACACACACACACACACACACACCACACATACACACACACAGAGAATGATAATCAATCAACTCTTTATTGAACAGCTGCTGTGGTACACAGGTTAGCACAGTGGATTAAAGGCTGAAAGTTTGAGGGTCTGAATACCATCATCAAGAGATTTCAGAGAGTGGTGTGTAGTGGGGTGTTGTGTAGTAAGTGTGTGTGTGTGTGTGTGTGTGTGTGTGTGTGTGTGTGTGTGTGTGTGTGTGTGTGTGTGTGTGTGTGTGTGTGTGTGTGTGTGTGTGTGTGTGTGTGTGTGTGTGTGTGTGTGGTGTGTGTGTGTGTGTGTGTTTTGTGGTGTGTGGTGTTGTGTGTTGTGTGTGTGTGTGTGTGTGTGTGTGTGTGTGGTGTTGTGGTGTGTGTCTGTGTCTGTGTAGGGGGTATGCATTCATGTATAGATTTACAAGTTTGAGTGCTATTCAAAAATTATGTGTTTAAGCATGCATTCACTCATGTCAAATGTGTGTGTGTTGTTCAAAATCAACAATCTCAACCAAAAACAATTACATCACTTCTATCTAACCATTAAAACTTCTTAAGTTTACCTTCAGACACCATAATGAATTTGAAAAAAAAAAAAAAAATCAAACACAATTAATCAAACCAAAGCCAAGGTGTTTACAGACAAAACTATCTATCTATCTATCTATCTATCTATCTATCTATCTATCTATCTATCTATCTATCTATCCTTTAGTCTGGCGACCGTGGGGGCACCCCTGAAGACTTGACAACCACTTCCCTCCATTCCTCTCTCTGTTCTGCCTTTCTCAAAGTTTTGTTCAGTTCTAGGCCTGTCCATTCGCTGATGTTGTCCTCCCATCTCTTCCTTGGTCTGCCTCTTTTTCTTCCTCCTTGGACAGTGCCTTGCAGTATTGTTTTTGCAAGTACTTTTGATCTTGTTACATGCCCGTACAGGCAAAACTGCCACACAGAAATTTATAACCGACATTGCAAGCACACCAGTAAGTTTGTTTCCTTACCTGTGAGATTGTACAGCTCTCTGACCGGGCCTGTGTACGCTGGAGCAGGAATCGTAGCAGCACTTTGCACGCCGCTGCTGACTGCCCCAGGTTTGACCCTGACACTGCAACCATCATCAACACACTCTGTATTCTGTGATATCACTGACACAACCTTTTTTTATTTTTTATTTTTTATCTTATTCTTTTATATCGAGGGAAATGGGATGAGCACTCATGTGCTTTTTTTCATCCAGTCCCATGTGTATGCAGTTGTGTAAATATTGTCATCTGTTCCCACCGGCACACAATGGCCTACTCCTACAAAAAGCGGAACAGGATTTAACGTGTGCGCAAGATGTTCTGTGTGCGTTCGTACACGGGGCCTCGGTTTACAGTCTCATCTGAAAGACTTTTGGGGAGAGTCAGCACTGATGTTTAGTTTGGCATGTTCAGCACTGACCTTTAGTTTGCTATCTGGTTTTGTCTTCCTTGACACTACCTACTACTTTTTTCTTTTTTTTAAATTCATGTATTTTTCAGAACAGGAAAAACTAGAAACCATGTTGTTTGATTGAACAAGTTTTCTTCCCATTTCTAGAGTCTGTTTTGTCCAAGCTAACAAAACAAATTTTTTAAGTTTCTATGACAAAATACATGCAATACTCAGGTAAATCAGTATACTATAGTGTTTCTCAAAATTATTCTTTACAGATCTTCTCTCTCTCTCCACACATGCACACCGCACGCATCGCACGCACGCACATGCGCGCAACACTGTGACATAAACACTCATATTTATGCACGTTAAAATGTAAAAGTGCATGCGCACACACACACAACACAACACACACACACACACACATACACACACACACACATACACACAACACACCCCACACACACACACACACACACAATGTTTACACATGTGTACACAAATCAGATGAGGCAACACTTACAAGCAATGCATTCTGTGCTGAGGAAATGAGCTGCCAGGGCCACAAAAGAAGAGTAGAATGGCTCATACTCATCATCATGTTCCAGTA
>CM060341.1:5257502-5265002 GCA_030674155.1 Stramonita haemastoma
TTGGGGGGGTGGTTCGTTTTGGGGTTTTGTTTTGTTTTGGTTTTTTGGGTTGGTTTTTTGTTTGTTTTGTTTTTGTTTTGGTTGTTGTTGTTTTGCTAGATAGATGGCTTGATGAAAAAAAAGCAATGTAGCATCTAGAAATTTTTTGTTTATTTTTTTTTATCTCTCTCTCTCAACATCAATTTCTTACATGTTGGTTGGCTGTTGTTTTGTTTGGTTTTTTTTGTTAGGGGGTTGTTTTTATGTGTTTTCTGTCCTTTTCTTCATAATATTGTCTTAAAGTAAGAAATATTTGTCAACATGTTTGATAGTATTTTTTTGTTCGGGCTGCTTTCTTCTCTGCTGTCTCCTCTCAATTTCAATCTATTCGATTTAATTATAACCACTGTGTCTCTTAACATAAATATTCGGGTCAGTTAGGGATTATGTGTTTGTTGAATACATTATCTATTTTGTTTAAATAATTATCAAAGTACCCAGTGGGGATTGTGCATTTGTTGAATGTATCCTTATCCAGTTCATGATATACACTGATATTTCAAATTTATTTCTACAAAATCTCAGTCTTGGAATATCAGAATTGATCACTCAGTTTTACTGGCACAACACTTTGAATTATACTATCAAATTTGCCTATTGTGTGAAAGAGTCACAAAAAATGAAGGTTTTGTTTCTTTGTTGTCCAACTCTTAAGAATGACAGAGAAGCATTCATTAAAACCGAAAAATTATAAAAAAAAAATAAAGCTTTTTAGCTGTTGTTTTGTTCTTGTTGTGTGTGTTTTCTTTTTGTTTTTTTTGTTTGGGGAGAGTGTTTGCTACCTCATTTTGTGACGTTTCTGTCCTGCTGTTCTGCTACCTCCATTTCGACTCTCTGCCCACATACCAGTCATATCCAGATTTAGTATGTTGCATCCTCAGGGTCAGAAGCCCTAAGTGATTTTTAAGGGGGAACGGGATAACCTAGTGGTCAGAACATTGCGCTCGCAATCTGACGACCCGGGTTCGATTCCCATTCGAAAGGGGATATTTTCCTCTGGAGTTAAAATCAATGCAGACTCCCGCTCTCCCCAAAAGTCCTTCGGATGAGACTATAAACGAGGCCCCGTGTGCGAATGCACGCACTTGCAGTGCTGGTCAGGTAATTTTAGCAACACTTCAAATCGCATCTGTAAAGTGGATGGGGCTGGACTGTGTGATTCATGTTTTCCCAGTGAGCCCTTAGCGAACTCAATCTGGGTAGGAGCCGCCCCCACCCAAAAAAAAGGAAGAAGAAAAAAACTACGATTTTTATGGGGGTCGAACCTGTGACCTTCCACCACGATAACCACTGGGCCATGGTGGTCGGTCATTTTTAGTTTGAACAGGAGGCTGGAGCCAGCTGCAAGTGATAAAACATGTTCCTGCCACAGGCCAGTAGGCCTATTTTCTTTTGGGTTTTGTTGTTGTTTTTTGTTTGCTGTTGGGTTTTTTTTTTGGTGTGTGTGTGTGTCCTTTTCGATATGATCATTGCTTTGTAAGATTACTCACTCTGACAAGTTACTTTTCAAGCACTGGATCTGATAGGGCCTATAGGCCTACATCGTTGTGTTTGGGGGCTTTATATATATATATATATATATATATATATATATTATATATATAAATATTAATATATATATATATATATTAATGATGTAGCCTTTGTTGGTCGTCATGAGATTGATGAGAAGATCGTGATCATTGTGACTTGGGTTGTTTTTTTTTCAGCCAGTGTTGGGTGTTTTCTGTTGCTTTATGAAATGCTCACTATCTGTAAACCTGCAAAAAGGACATTCGTCAACACAATTTTATACTTCAAAATAAGTTTATTTTATTTTATTTTATTTTATTTTATTTATTCCACGTTATGTCACAGCAGATTTCTCTGCGTGAAATTCGGGCTGCTCTCCCGGGGAGAGCGCGTCGCCACAAGTGCAGCGCCTACCCATTTTTTCCCCCTCAGGGATGGTGTCTAAACACACCTGTGTGCATGCTGTTTTGTTTTGTTTTTTAAATAATTTGTCATCACTCCTACCGGCACACGATGGCCTGCTCTTCCAAAAGGCGGAACGGATTTTAACGTGTGTGCAAGATATTTTGCGTGCGTTCGCACACGGACCTCGGTTTATAGTCTCATCCGAATGACTCACCTGAAGTTGTCACACTACACGTCTAAAGTGTTGTCATTAATTGACGTATATACTGCAGTCCCCGAAGTAGGAATGTGGCTGCCTTCATGGTGGGCCAAAAAAACGGTCGTATACACAAAATATCACCATTGGTGTAAACCTGGAGCCGAAGAAATAAAAGGGGAAAAAAAAGAAAACACCAGTAAATTCTTGTATGTTATCGGATGTTTACCATACCCCAACAATTTAATGGGGTGAAAGGAGTAATTGATATTGTTCGTGTGTGTGTGTGTGTGTGTGTGTGTGTGTGTGTGTGTGTGTGTGTGTGTGTACTTTATCCTTTCATTCATTCTCTGCTCTTGTTCTGCAGGTTCTCACTGACTCCACTGCAAGTCTTGTGGATGGGACCATAAACTGAAATTCTGTGCACAAACGCATATAACATCTTTATTTATTTGTTCATTCTTTTATATCGATGATAACGGAATAAGCACTCATGTGCTTTTTTACATCCAGTCCCCGTGTGTATGCAGTTTTGTAAATCTGTCACTTGTTCCCACCGGCGCACAATGACCAACTCTTACGAAAAGCGGAACAGGATTTAACATGTGCATAAGATGTTCTGCGTGCGTTCGCACAAGGGGCCTCGGTTTATAGTCTCATCCCAAGACTTTTTGGGAAGAGCGGAGGCAGCACTGATATTAACTCCAGGGTAAAAATCCTCTCGAACGGGAATCGAACCCGGGTCGTCAGATTGCGAGGGCAATGTTCTGACCACTAGGCTATCCCGTCCCCCATCTTGCACCCTCATGTCATCAGTCTTTCTTCTTCTTTTTTTTATGCCATCAGTCCCTTGGCCTAGATGAAATCGCAGTGACATGAGGGATGTGTGTGTCAACAGTTTTTTTCCCCACTTGTTCAAAACCATCATCTTTTGTCTGTAAGAAGGCTAGTTATGGTCAGTGGTATGCAGGTATGAAAACACCCAGCATGCATCTTATGGTTCAAAGTGCATTGGGTTATGCAGCTGGTTAAAATATCTATCCATTTACTGCAGTGCTCATTGTGACGATGCCTTTGGAAAACAAACCACCTCTGCCAAAATAGATCTATAAACGATACTATAATATAGTTATCCCCCTTTCCCCAAACGTTGAAATGAATCCATTGAAACTATTACTGTTAAGTAATAGTTCTCTCCTCTTGAATGGAACTTATGTAATACATTATTACCATCACCACTTGCTGAAATAAAGCTAACTATACAGGGCACTATAATATGATTTTATAGATTTTTCTGCTTTAGAGAGTTAAGTTAGTTAAAGTTAAAGTCTGTCCCGAGCCATAAGGCTCATCAGGCGGTGCTATCCCGGTTTCTGTGGCGTTAAGCGACTGAGAGTCATAGACTCCCCCTGGATAGGACGCCAGTCTATCGCAGGTTAACCCCCAACACAAGGTTGGTACCCCTTTTACACCTGGGTGGGGTGAGAAATAGCCGTAAAGTGCCTTTTCCAAGGGCACAACGCCATAGCGGAATAGCTGGATCGAACCCGCAACTTTAGATTACGAGTACAACGCCCTAACCACTAGGCCACAGCGGCGGCTTGCTTTAGAGAGTACACGTTGTTTATGCTAAGAGCTTGTCATGGCTGAAGATTATCTCAATATATAACATTTCAAAGTGTAATTTGAACATCCTAAGTAGGCCTTATTACTTTGGTAACATTGATAACTAACAGAGCTTTAGGTGTGACCAAATTTTGGATGTTTTTTGTTTTTTGTTTGATTGTTCCTCTGCTAGTACTCTTGAGATTCACCAATGGTGTGTTTTGTGTATGCAACTGTTTTATCCCCTATTAAAGCAGCAGCATTCCAGCTTCAGGAATAAATTTAGGTTATAAACTACGTCAAATTCAGAAATTCCTCTTAAGGTTCATAAATCTGGGCAAGGACACTGCTAACTCAGTCAATGCATTTTATATATATATATATATATATATATATATATATATAATATATATATATATATATATATATATATATATATATATATATATATTAGTATTTTGTTATTCTTATTTTTGTTATTTTTTACTCTTTTAAACTCAGTCAATGCATGCTTTTCTGGAGCATAGATAGACAGGGGCCTACTTAATCAGTGTATGTGGTGTGTTAATTCCTACATACATCAAGTAGCAAGGGACTGGCTGACTTCTTTCTCCCTGAATTAACTCCTTGAGGGGTCATCTTCAGGTACATTGAAAAGTACACTGTAGAAATGAGTCAACATGGACGCAGCTTCATTCCAGTCGCAATGGGCACAAACAAGGCAGAAAATAAGTTAGTTATTTCTTTTATTGTTCATGTTCAAACCATTCATTCTATCATGATTCTCTATAAAACCAAAAATGCATGCTTGGCAATACTGAACTGAAGTCTGCACACAAAAAACGTTAGACCTAATATTAACAATAGAATATCCTCCCAAACTCTCAAGGCATGGTGTTTGTAAAGCCACAATTTCAGGCTTTTCTTTTTCCATAGAAAATTTGAAGATTTGGACAAACAACAATATACAGACAGATGTGACAGATTGCCTGTATCAAACAGTATGGACAAACAGTATTGCTTTGACACTAACAGCTGGAATAAGGGGAAAAACTGTCCATCAAAATCCTGCTTCCAGTAATAAATGCCTTTTCTGTGTCACCCCACTCCAAGAGTTGTATTGCACCATCAACATATGAAGATCTTCACCACCACAAATGACCTCAATGACCTGTAAAGAAAATTGCACTAACCAGACTCTGGGGAAAATCACTGTGACTTGCTTTGATTACTGCACTGCACAACATTTTGTTCTTCAACAGCGATCAGATTTGTTCACAGGCAAAGAATAAACAAAGGTATATCAAACATCCTGAAACTCTAGGCTATCAACAAGACACCGGATCATAGTAACTGTACTAGTGTACACAGATTTTTTTGAGGATTGTACAAGACGAATGAATCAGCAGCAATAGCTAGAGTCAACTTGTTTGTCAAGGCAGAAAGCGAAGGCATAGTTTACATACATGATGTACAGGTTAAAAAAAAAAAGATGCATGGCAAATGCTTAATGCCAGACTCAACATAACCAACACTGACATCACAGAGATGAACTGAAGAAAAAGCATAATCCTCGAAACGTAGCACCCTGGAAACATAAGAAATCACATGCACACACATTTCAAAGAAAAATTCAAAAACTCATTTTCAAAGACTCAGCTGTTGTGCATGTGTAAGTCAACATGAAAATATTAACTTTACAAATTCAAAACACTTTATCTAAATAAAAGCAGCTGTATATGAACACTGAACTTTATCATCATCGTTAACCAGTAGTTAACTCTGCACCGGACTTGTCCATGGGTTCAACTTTTCTGCTCTGCAAAAAAAACAAAAAAAAACCCCAACTTTTCTGCTCTGCAGGTTTCTCTTCTACTTTCTGCTTCTCTCCTGCAAGTTTTCCTGACTGTTTTTAAGCAAGAATATTCTTGTCCATTCAAAAGAGTTTTCAGTTCATTATGTAACAAACAAAAAGTGATATTCACCTTGGAAAACAAAACAGAAAAGCCTATCCAAACAATGATCAGAAATCTAAAAATGAATACATGCATGCTATAATTATGTACTTGTATACCTTGTTGTACACTGCACCCCAGTTTAACAGGTTCTTTGCCATTACAAAGGACGCTACTTACATTCATCTTGTTTTATTGAGTCAATTAAAGTTCTACTAATTGCATAAAAGGCGTAATATCTCATACCTCAGAAACTGCACAACACTTCTACCATCAAATCAAACCATGAAAAATTTGGGGGGAAGGGGATATAATCCATCTTCAATGAAATAATCAGTTATGGGTGAAAATGGCATGAAAATACAAAATACAACTAGACTTTCTACACTGTTATATAAAAGACTGTGAAAACAAAATAAAGCCTATTTCAATTCCAGTCTTAACTTAAAAAAAACACAGAACTGTCAATAACAAAGGAATAATATCATACTGTATGGAGGACATTTTGGTTTAATACATGTGATCCTGTCCAAATACACATGGACAATACTTCAAAATCTGAACTTACAAAAAACAATTTGTGTAGATTTTGTATTCTAAAACAGTGTTTAGTTCTTGGGGAAAAAACCTGAACTGTTTTTAGATGTCTTTGAATAGCAGTGCATTCTTGGACATCAAACATTTGTTTTTAATAAATGCAATCAAAACTGAGCACCATAGAATACTTATTTTAATAATCTTATTCAAAACTGAAGCTGAACTCTATGCTTATTTTAATATGATTAACCTATTTAAAAATGGAACTGTGCTGGACACTAAACTCATTAATCAGTTTCCAAACATCAACTTCAGTTACTGCATTCAAAACTGGAGCTCCACTGCACATACATTTTCATTCTATTCACAACATGAATTCCACTGAACACCAATTTTTGTCATTGTGTTAAAACCTGGAGCTCCATTGAACATTAAATTTTCATGATTGTATTAAAAACAGGAGCCACAGTGACCACCACAATGCAAAGAAAAACATAATTCAAAAGGGCATTGATGGTGTATGTTTCAAATAGAAAGCTGACTGCAAGTCAAATTTCACCATGAAAGTCGAAAGAAAATCAAACCCCCAAAACAGCTTTCTGTTCAAAACTGAAAATTCAAACATCCTGCTTGTAAAAGTCTTTAAACTGTTCTTGTTTTAAAAAAAAAAAAAAAAAAGATTCAGACAAGTATTGTTTGATTTTTTTTAAAGTACTAAAAAGAAAAATCACACTACACTACTAACATGAGGTACACAAGGTATTTATTAAATGTCACTATGGAAAATGACATGTAGATGCAACGTAATACACACAACAACACAAGTATCTCCATCCTGTACATAAATGAACACCAACAGGCCAAACCATTCTTGATTCTTCTTCGTTGTCAGCTACAGTAGTATAGATACAGTCAACTATAAGACGGATTAATGTTAACTATGGAAGAAGGCGACGATGACTATGACGATGATGATGAGGTTGTAGACCAGGTGACAGCGTTCATAGGATAGGAGTCTGAGTGTTCTTAGCCACAACCTCTTCCTGATAATGCTTCTTGCAGTACAGCACGCTTTCTGCTTGGGCGTAGTTCTGCAGACTGGAAACACACAACAGCAACAGCAGGGGTTAGGACAGCTAATGCATTCATACAGGCAAAAAACAGCGTGAAGCAACAGAATTGGTTTTAATGTGTGCACAAGATGTTCTGCATGTGTGAACAGGATTTGAATCTGGGTCAACAGATAATAAG
>CM060341.1:5282502-5327502 GCA_030674155.1 Stramonita haemastoma
TCTGTCTGCTGCCAGCAAAGATACATGCAGCGCAGCGCAGTGCCACTGAGAGCGTAAACAGCCCACGTACACAGACAGGTATTTTTGCTGGCAGTATTGACAGGCAGGTAGGTAGGTAGGTAGGTAGGTAGGTAGGTAGGTAGGTAGGTAGGTAAGGTAAGGTAAGGTAAGGTAGAGAGGCCCGGTGTGGGCAGACTTTTGGCACCGCTCATCAGTCATTCTGCAGGTGCAGGTAGGTGTTCAGAGACTGTAGGTGTTCAGAGACTGTAGGTGTTCAGAGACTGTGGGTGTTCAGAGACTGTGGGTGTTCAGAGACTGTAGGTGTTCAAGTGTTTAGAGACTGTGGGTGTTCAGGTGTTCAGAGACTGCAGGTGTTCAGAGACTGTAGGTGTTCAGAGACTGTAGGTGATCAGAGACTGCAGGTGTTCAGGTGTTCAGAGACTGTAGGTGTTCAGAGACTGTGGGTGTTCAGGCGTTCAGAGATTGTAGGTGATCAGAGACTGTAGGTGTTCAGGTGTTCAGAGACTGTGGGTGTTCAAGTGTTCAGAGATGTGGGTGTTCAGGTGTTCAGAGACTGTCGGTGTTCAGAGACTGTAGGTGTTTAGAGTTACGGTCAGAGACAGGAGAACTACAGAGAAAGAGAAACAGAGAAGAAAGGAAGACGATGGGGAAGAGAAAGAAGGAAGAGAAGGAGGACGAGGACGAGAAGAAGATGAGAGTCGAAGGAAAAGTAGGAAGCGGTAGAGACTGAAAACAAAAGGAAGAAGAATGGAATGAAGAAGAAGAAGAAGAAGAAGAAGAAGAAGAAGAAGAAGAAGAAGAAGAAAGAAAGAAAAGAAAGAAAGAAAGAAAGAAAGAAAGAAAGAAAGAAAGAAAGAAAGAAAGAAGAAAGAAAGAAAGAAGAAAGAAAGAAAGAAGAAAGAAGAAGAAAGAAAGAAAGAAAGAAAAGAAAGAAAGAAAAAGAAGAAAGAAGAAGAAAGAAAGAAAGAAAGAAAGAAAGAAAGAAAGAAAGAAAAAGAAAGAAAGAAAAGTAGGACGAGAAGAAGAAACTTCCTATCTGTGTGTTGGTTTCATTCAAACTGACTGGGTGGGAAACATCTCTCTCTAAGCTACCTCAGCTGTTTAACATTGGCTATTGTGCGGTGCATGCGCGAACTTGCATGTGTGTGTGTGTGGGGGGGGGGGGGGGGGGCACAGTGTGCACTTAAACTGCATTGATGTATATGCTAAAGACATAGAGAGATGAAGGGAGAGAAAAGGGAAGGGGGGCAGAAGGGGGGGACAGACATTCCAAAAGTGAGAACTACCTACTCTACAGACAGCACAGGCAAACAGACAGACTGACTCTCAAGAGAGATGTAGGCACATGCAGGCTAAAGGTGCTGACAGTTTGCTCTACCTACCACCAAACCAAACCACATCACTGTGTGAAAAGGGCAAAGGCAAAAGAAGCAGTCTGAAGTAAAAGGACAAGAACAGACAGACACAGACACCGACACAGTCAGTGTAAAGAAGAGAGAGAACCTGTTTCATCCATGCCGGAGATAGAGGTTGTACAGGCAGGTATTGGAAGCACACAGAACGAGGTATTGAAAAGGTCGGTTTGGGGGGGGGGAGAAAGAGAGAGAGAGAGAGAGAGGGAGGGGGAGAGAGAGAGAGAGAGAGAGAGAAGAGAGAGAGAGAGAGAGAGAGAGAGAGAGAGAGAGAGAGAGAGAGAGACAGACAGACAGACAGACAGACAGACAGACAGAGACAGACAGAGACAGACAGAGACAGACAGGCAGGCAGACAGAGAGACAGACACAGAGAGAGACTGAGAGACAGAGAGATACTATAGGGAAACAGAGAGAGAGAGAGACAGAGACAGAGACTGAGAGAGAGAGACAGACAGACAGACAGAGAGAGAGTTCAGATTCTAGTCTCCCTTGCCAGAGAAGAAAGAGGATAAGACATTTTAACTTTGGCCAGAGGTGAAAAGATGCGTTCAGCAGGAAGAATAATATGGGCGTGGGTGGGTGGGTTGGTCTGTGTATGTGTAAGAGTGTGTGTGTTGTGTGTGTGTAGAAAAGAGGGGAGGGGGAGAGGGGGGGGGGGTAGGGAGCAGAGGCGGTTACAACCAGTGGAACTGTTGAAGAAACTTCCACAAGTTGAGTCTGGAATCTCTCCAGCCCCCATACAGACAAACAACTGCACAGCACAGCGCCACGTCAGAGGCTAAACCTGACATTGCCATAGAAACCAGATAACGTTCGAACACGCCCAAATCCACGTCCGAGAAAAGCGCGAGGGATACATGCAGACAAAAGAAACCGAGCTCTACCCTAGACACAGGAAACTGATCTCTCCATAGGGAGGGGGGCGGGGGAGGGGTGCTTTCAGTGTGTACCCTACCTCTCTCATGTACCCTGCGCTGTGTGGGCGTGTGCAGTTGAAAAGAGGGGGGTGGGGGTGGGGGCACGCGGAGGTTTCGTTCTGGTGAAAATTTCTGAGTGGAATGCTGAACTTGAAAATAAGCACAGCATGAACATTCCAAGCTTCAGAGTTGGATATTACCATTATGCAATTTTTGGGGAGGGGAAGGAGGGGGACTTCTTTACTATCTAACTCGCGCTTAATTAAAATGTTACATTGTCAACTGTTATGGTGAAATCGCCTTCAGACACGACACATAATAACCTGCACTCTCGTTCAAAATCAATAAAAGAAAAAAAATCATCTGAAGTCGGAGCATGGCTACCTAAATGACGATATTCTAAAAACAACAACAACAAAAACCAGTCATGCAACACACAGGTACCCGTCTCATCCAGTGTGCACTTTAAATCTCGCAGCTATTCCCAGGTGGGATGAGTGAGTCACTCAGAGACCGCATTGTGGGCACCCCCAGGGCGTTAGTTCAGCTGAGGAACGTGCAATAACAACAATAACAACCCTGCTGCTCTCCTTAGGGCAGATGTTCATGATGTCATAACGTCCACTTTGTTTATCTTTCTTCCTTTTTTTTTTTGGGGGGGGGGGAGAGGAGAGAGAGGAGAGAGAGAGAGAGAGAGAGAGAGGAGAGAGAGAGAGGAGAGAGAGAGAGGAGAGGGGAGAGAGAGAGAGAGAACACTGAACACTGAAATCATTTATTGTACTTCGGCCTTTGGCCACAATGAGAATGAATGAATGAATGAATAATCTTTATTTTTCAAGGGTAACAGAGTAAGTAAGCATTACATACTTTTTTTCATCGGCCCTTGCCCTGATCAGGGATTAAAGCTAAGAAAACCCCCTCCTACCTCTACATACCAGCATCACCACCAGCAGCAGTTCAAACAATATTTTAAAGAGAAGAGAGAGAGAGAGAGAGAGAGAGAGGAGAGAGAGAAGGAGAGAGAGAGAGAGAGAGAGAGAGAGAGAGAGAGAGAGAGAGAGAGAGAGAGAGAGAGAGAACAAAAGATGAGGTGACGAATACGTTCCTTATGTCATGGTTACAAGTGTACCGACCAACATACGTCTCCAGACGGTAAATTACGGTCTTGGGTAAACACAGGTTTTATGTTGGCTGTTCACGGCGATTGGCGCCACGGTACATTGACCCCCCTGTGAACCACTGCTATGACGTAAATAACTGTCAGGCTGTTGTTTGGCTGAAGCGACAAAACACACACACACACACACACACACACAACACACACACACACACACACACACACACACACACACACAAACCACAACAACAACAACAAACCCCGATAGTGTTCCAAATAATCTTCTTTACTGCCCAGCTTCTGTTTTCATTAGGGGACCAAATAATCTTCTTTACTGCCCAGCTTCTGTTTTCATTAGGGGACCGAATAGCCTAGTAGTCAGAACATTGCGCTTGCAATCTGACGACCCAGGTTCGATTCCCGTTCGAGGAGATTTCCCCTGATGTTAACATCAGTGCTGACTCCACTGACTCTCCCTTGAAGTCCTTGGATAAGACTATAAACCGAGGCCCTGTGTGCGAACGCACGCCAAACATCTTGCGCACACGTTAAATCCTGTTCCGCTTTTCGTAAGAGTAGGCTATCGTGTGCCGGTGGGAACAGTGTGTGTGTGTGTGTGTGTGTGTGTGTGTGTGTGTGTGTGTGTGTGTGTGTGTGTGTGTGTGTGTGTGTGCAGTAAAGTCTTTTACAAATTTTCCACACAGTCACGGATATTTTGCCTGCAAGTTAGTCATTATCATTAATAATCAACACACTAAAAAAAAAATTTCTGGACTCGTGAGATGGGCGCCGCCCTCAACAGGCTGGCCCCTAGAGAAGCTGAAGTCTCTGACGCCTCGCTCCCCTACCACCGCCTAGGTTATGGGACACCTTTACCTTTTACCTTTACCTTACATCTCTTAACACCTGACACTCTCAAGCATCCTTTGCACTCCAACCAAGCCTGATGACAGCTCTTCTGACAGTAATAAAAAAAAAAAAAAATTATGGTTCGGGTGCCTGTGCTTCTGCCTACTCTATCGAACTTGATCTCATCATCAACAAGTTGGCCTACCACAGAAGTTGATGACAGAAAGAGACCAGATAGATAAGAAGAGGTCAGTGGACTGACAAGACTAGCGCAGGCCTAGCCCAGTGACTTGCCAAGTACTATAAGTAAACAGAGAGAGAGAGAGAGAGAGAGAGAGAGAGAGAGAGAGAGAGGGCAGCAAACTCATTTCCCATTGCAGAGAGAGAGAGAGAGAGAGAGGCCACACGCTTCAAGTAGCCTATCCTCACAACATCTTGGCGAGGGAAAGAAGCCACAAAGCATGTCAGTACTAAAGTGAAGGAGGCAGAGGTGGCTAGGTAATACTTATAGTTACTATAGTGTTTACAGCCACGTACTTACTCCACGTGTCTACTACTAGTGACGCCGAGTTTGCTCAAGGAGAAGAGTCAATTACATGCTTGTGCTTGTTTGTTTGCTTGCATCCTCCCCCTCCCCCTTACCTCCCCCCCCCCTCACCTCCCCATTGCTTCTTTACGGCGAAAGGTCAAGGGGAAGGTGTTTGTTATGTGTCAACATAACCATTTAATGTGAGAGAACACATGGTGTGTGTTGTGTGTGTGTGTGTGTGTGTGTGTGTGTGTTGTGTGTGTGTGTGTGTGTGTGTGTGTGTGGTGTGTGTGTGTGTGTGTGTGTGTGTGTGTGTTGTGTGTGTGTGTGTGTGTGTGTAGTGTGTGTGTGTGTGTGTGTGTGTGTGTGTGTGTGTGTGTGTGTGTGTGTGTGTGATGAGTGTGTGCGTGCGTGCGTGTGTGTGTGGAGGGGGGGACCCCCCCCCCCCTTATGATTACGCATCCTGCCAAGCTTTCTCGCCACCACATCTTGTCACCACCAGTAGCAGTATGGTGTTTTTTTCAATACATTGATTTTTCTCATTCTCCTTTCTTTCCGCCCCGGGGATGGAGAGCACGGTCGATGTTTGGAAGGCTGGTGCTGAATTGAAAGCGCACCAGTTCTTACTCCGTTAATATGGTATAATAATAAAGAATTTTTTCCTGCCTCTCTCTCTCCTTTCACACCCCCTTCCTACCCCTGCGGCACCCCCTCCTTGCATGCCTGCGTGCGTATGTTTATCTGTATGTTTGTCTGTCAGTCTGCCTGTTTGTCTGTCTGTCTGTTTGTCTGTCTGTCTGTACCGCGTGAAGTATGTGACCGAAAAGGCGCGTGATTTTTGTACACCAAAGTAAGTTCTCTTTTCCCATGATGAGAGTCATCGCTGAGCATAATGACATTGTTGATGTAGGCATCTACTTCCTCATGTTCTAGTTCAATGCCACAATTGATGTGGTACCCTACCCTCTCCCAACGGAAATCCGCGCTGGGATATGGAGTAATTAGGTCTAGGCCTAACACAACGAGCCTGGACTGACAATAAGTAGCGCGAGGGCAACGTGAATAAAGTGTGGAAAGGGGGTGGAAGCGAAAGAATTCAAGTATGAAAAGTGCTATTATATATCATGAAGTCCAACATAAATCATCTTAAGCCAGCACACACACACTTATACAATCTCCACCCTACGGGTTTTCGCTGACCCTGCCCAGTTTTGTCACAATAAACTGAATATTTTGTTACTGCTTCCTCCGTTTTGTGAAGTTGTGTGTGTATTTTTCTGTTTCTCTTCTTGCCTTACTACCTTCCTGCATCATACCGTCTCTTGCTCCCAGTGAGATAGTAAAATTTAATACAGTTGTTTTTTGTAGTAAATACAGTCATTTGTTATCTATCTAGATGCCTTTAGTAGCTTCCATTCCCGCAGTTGATAATCTGGCTGTGTTTGTCTTTCATCGAAACGTTAGGAACTAAAACTAAAAACTATTTTCTCTCTCTCTCTCTCTCTCTCTCTCTACTTTTTCTCTCTCATTCTCTCTCTCTCTCTCTCTCTCTCTCTCTCTCTCCTCTCTCTCTCTCTCATTCTTCTTGTCTGTGTTTGATGTCTGGTCTGTTTGTTGGTGGTGGTGGTGGTGGTGGTGGTGGTGGTGGTGGTGGTGTGGTGGTGTGTGTGTGTGTGTGTGTGTGTGTGTGTGTGTGTGTGTGTGTGTGTGTGTGTGTGTGTGTGTGTGTGGTGTACTGACGAAAAACAGTCCACTTGAAACTGTCATGCAAGACAATGACATAACTATGACCTTGTTACCAGCAAACCCTTTTCCCCATTCATTCATGTTACAAGTACAACCAAACTATGTTACCAGACTATACAAAGACATATTAATTAATGAAGGGAATTCTTCTTTGGTTTGAGTTCAGAATTAATGTACTCGGATTCATCTAAAAGATGGGCCTGATAATCGAAAAAAAAAAGTGGATTTACAGCCTGTTCAGTGGTATCACGCTGCAAGACTAGAACTTGAAAATAGCACACAGGCAGTTTCTACACCAGTTTTAAAAGCTAGAATTATAAGAGGGATTGGGGGTTGGAACGTGGTGTATTAAGTTTGAGTATGACCGCCTGTATGGCGAAAATTGCCATATAAGCCAAAGTTTACACACTAGCTTCTCATCCAGTGTGTACCCTCATACATAGTGATTCCTAGGCGTAATAGCATAATATTATTCTAGGTGACTTCCTGCTTCATTAATTAAGCTGGAGCACGCCACGCGTAACAACAACGTAACACGTGGAGCAACCAAGGCTTAATTAATTAAACCCCCAAACCACACACAGAACTGTATGTAGAAAGCGTGGTGTCCGATCTCGGCTACATTTGATTTATTCTTTTATATCGAGGATAATGGAATAAGCACTCTTGTGCTTGTTGACGTCCAGTCCCCGTGTGTATGCAGTTTTGTAAATGTCATGTTCCCACCGGCACACGATGGCCTACTCTTACGAAAAGCGGAACAGGATTTAACGTGTGCGCAAGATGTTCTGCGTGCGTTCGCACACGGGGCCTCGGATTAAAGTCTCATCCGAAGGACTTTTGGGGAGAGTGGAGTCAGCACTGATGTTAACTCCAGGAGAAAAATCTCCTCGACCGGACTCAATCAATGACCTAGTGGGCTGTAGGCCCATTTGTAACTGGTGTGTGGAGGGCAAGAAGCGGAGTATTGTATGTAATCTGTTATTTCACACTTCACTATCTACACTCCCCAGCCTCTGCGCCGGGCCGGGCCGGGCCGGTTGCCACAACAAGGGCGTTGTTGCTATGGTGGCCCAGCCTTTCTGCATTCCACGAAGTTCAGCCGCGTTGAATCATTTTACTGACGTGTGTGTGTGTGTGTGTGTGTGTGTTGTGTGTGTGTGTGTGTGTGTGTGTTGTGTGTGTGTGTTTGTGTTGTGTGTGTGTGTGTTTGTGTGTGTGTGTGTGTGTGTGTGTGTGTGTGTGTGTGTGTGTGTGTGTGTGTGCACGCGCAGACAGTTGAAGACGTAAGACGGCACAAACTGCCCGCATTTGTGACGTAACTGTTGCAGCACCATCTAATCGGGCCGCCAGTCAACTATAGCCGACTAGGCTGGTTTGTTACCAAAGTCACTTGGCTCCGTGTGCAAACATTCTGGTTAAACCTGTCTGATTTTGGCAGATTTCTGAACGACCAGTAACGGTCAAAAACAGAGTACACTAAAAAAAAAAAAAAAAAAAAAGTAAAAAAGAAAACAGAAGAGTCATTTAGACCTATATATAGTTTGCTGCAGACAACAACGTAACAGTTAGTGTGCCGAGACAGACAGCTGCCTTCCTTTTTTTTTTTTAAGTCTTCAGTAACATTCTTATTAGGCCTATATATCTACGTCTAGAGAGAGAGGGAGAGAATATATATATATATATATATATATATATATATATATATATATATATATATATATATATATATACATATATTACATACATATATGTGTGTGTGTGAGTGTGTGCGTGTTTGCGTTGCACGTGCATCATTAGCGGCATTATGCAAGTGCGCACGGCGGTGTCTGTGTTACATAATTATAGTACACAGGGTGCGGGATAGGGCTTCTAGTGGTTAGAGCGCGGTGTTCGCGATTTAACGGCCCAGGATCGAGCCCGGGTTCGAGCCATAGTGGAGATGCCCCTTCAAGAGGAATTCTCCCCTAGTGTTAACATCAGGACTGATTCCACTTGCCCAAAAGTCCTTCAGGTGAGACTGTAAACCGAAGCCCGGTGTGCAAACGCACGCAGAATGTTCTGCACATTCACTTAAATCTGTTCTGGCCTTTGGAAGAGTGTATATTATCATTATCTATCTATCTATCTATCTATCTATCTATCTATCTATCTATATATATATATATATATATATAAGTTTAAATATATGAAACTACCTATCCAGCCGCAAACAAACGTTGTAATATTTAATCCCATTATCAACTTGATCTAACGGTCCCGGAAAGCAATGCATCATAACCAAGCCACCCTGAAGGCTTTTCCTCTGACCCTTACATTAATTTCAGTCATTGAGGAAAAAGAAGTGGAGGAAAACAAGTGCAGGTAACCATTTACAACTTCTCAATCATTTTGAAAGCGATTTTTCAAAGATTCAATGAAAAAAACAACCATTCATTTTTGGAGATCTGAGGGACAAATTAAAGCAGTTATGGATTCAAAAGTGCCCCTGGTTTTTACACTTACTCCATGATCCTCGTTTTTGTTGTTTGTTTGTTTTTGCCAGAAACAGACAATGCCACAGCTTAAATGAAAGCAGTTACAAGTACAAAAGTAAGGGGGGGGGGGGGGGGGGTTAGAAGTTTTTTTTTCCATACAAAAGTTAAGGGCCCCTGATTTACACTTCAGTCCATGATCGTTGTTGTTGTTGTTTGTTTGCTTTAGCCAGAAATAGACAACGCCATTTCCTCAACAGCTGTCAGTCAGTACCAAGATGGAATGTATAGTATGGCCACGCTATGTTAAACTTAGAACCGGGTCAATCCCCTCCCTCCCCTCCATCCTTTTCCTTCAAGTTACCCCAGGAAGAAAAATAATATGTATAAAAAATTCCAGAACGGTTTGTAAATTTTTGGGTGCCATTACTATTTGTGAAATTGATGTTCCATTGGGGAAAAAAAAACAAAAAAAAACTCTTTCGACTGTCTAAACGTGAGGCTGCGTTACCAAGTTGAAGTAAAATGATTTTTCTAACAAGGCTTGTCGTAAACGACTGTGTGCGTGCGTGTGCGTGTGTGTGTGCACGCGCGTACATGGGTGCGTGGGTGCCGTGTGCGTGGGTGCGTTCGTGTGTATGTGTGTGCGTACGCGCGAGCGCGTGTGTGTTTGCGCACGCACACACAGCGTCAGCGCGATTCCGCTGAATGTCAGCAAACGGTTAGCCTAACTATTAAAAGATAATTACTGAAAACGAAAAACATAATCAAGATCGGGGTTAAACTTCACAGCATCACGTTACGTCTGCGTTCTGTCAGATTTCAGGTAAAGTCCACAAAAGTTGTAGTTTTGTTTTGTTTTACAAGTGCAATCTCTTCAATATTTAAAAACTTTTTTAAGTGATTGCTATAGGCCTAGAGCCCCTTTCAAATTTGCATTCCCCCTTCCTTCCCTTTTGACTGTATCAGGCACTTCAAGACATTCTGCTAGGCTGGGCCTAACGGGTAGGCCTAAGTTCAAAACCTGAAATTCATACCCCCCTCCCCACAACCATTAGGCCACCACTAACATCCCCTCTAGTTTAGTAATTTGGAAGTAACTTTCCAAAGATTGACTGCCCTCTAAAAAAAAAAAATCGATAAACCGGCTTTATAACCTAAAGGTCGAACGAAAGTCATAACCCCGTTATCACTGATAAATGCATTGTGTCAAATACGATGATCCAAACCCCCCAAAAACTATTATCATGTTAAAGATAAAAGCTTGAATATCCCAGCAATAAACGCTACATGTTTCTCTTACATCGCAGGCAAATGCGCACAAGTACTTACGAATTTAGGAGGCATCTTGCTACGGTAAGAACGTGGGACGGTTAGGACAAAGTTTTACACAAAATTGTGTTCGTTTCCCGGGCTGGATCTTTGTCGTCTGCTCTCTCAGAACCGTTTCTGCATCAATCCTCAGATGTGATTCTTCAATGCAGTAGAGTGGGCGGTTTGCGCACGGCACCTGTGTACGATCACCTTGTTTATTGGATGTCATTTGCACACGGCTCACAAGTTCGTTTGGGCCAGTGGTGGTCAGGATGAAGTTCAGGCCGATCGCGCCCATGTTCGCTTTTTTCTGGTTTGTTTTCGATGTCTCCAACTTTGCGCTAAATGACAGCGACAACCAAAGAGACTAATCGTACACTCTGCTACTACTCCAAGATCCTGCCTCAGCGTCGACCAGAATCAGAATGCATCGGTTGTTCAACTGGTAGGCTAGGAGGATGGGGAAAGGAGGTGTGGGGGTGTCGAAGGAGCCGGCGTCAGTTCATAGGCGCTTGCTGCAAGTTTTATGTTTTAGCCTAAAAGCCACGTGGGAAAATACATCGCTGTTCCCGAGGTTTAATTAACAAAATAACAATGTCCTCATCAGTCCCAGAAAGTAGTAGGCACCCATCAGTCTCGGAAGACTATGGAGTTGTGCTCTAGTCTTTAGACCCCAAAGCCTGGGTAAGTAAGTATGGAGGGCAAGCTGTTACCCATGCAGCAGACCCCCCCCCCCCCCCCCCCCCCCCCACCTTCCACGCACTGGAATGATCCATTGGAAAGGCAATGACCGATACGAATGGTTCCAGTACCGTCGCAGGAGCCACCAGAACGTTGCCATATACAGCTCCGAGCTGCCCTGGGACTCCCAACTCCCCGATTTTTCCTCAGGATTTTTCCTCACGACACCTGTGTGCATGCTGGGTTTTTAAAAAAATTGTCATCCGCTCCTACTGGCACACGATGGCCTGCTCTTCCCAAAGGCGGAGCGGGGTTTTAACGTGTGCGCAAGATGTTCTGCTTGCGTTCCACACGGGGCCTCGATTTCTAGACTCATCCGAATGACTTTGACATTCAGTTCGATTTTTCCGTCAAACTGGGAAGAAAGGGCGAGGCTGGTACGAACCCAGAAACTCACGGTTTACATATTGGCAGGCGAACGTCTTAACCATCCTGCCACCTTCCTTCCTAGTCCCAGAAAACACGCTTAATTAATAGCGTCAGTGTTGTGTGAAAACAATCTCCATGGTGTTTGGGTAATACAATGTAGCTACAGGACAAGAATGATCCATCCAACGGCACTAGGAGGCAGGCACCCCGTTATGCCACTGACTGTCGTAGACATCGTCAAGTACCTCCGTGCCCACGGTACATCTCTTCTCTCTCTCTCTCTCTCTCTCTCTCTCTCTCTCTCTCTCTCTCGTTCGAGTCCGGTTGAGGAAATTTTTCTCCTAGAGTTAACATCAGTGCTGACTCCATCTCCCCAAAAGTCCTTCGATGAGACTTTAAACCGAGGTCCCGTGTGCGAACGCACGCAGAACATCTTGCGCACACGTTAAATCCTGTTCCGCTTTTCGTAAGAGTAGGCCATCGTGTGCCGGTGGGAACGGATGACAATATTTACAAAACTGCATACACACGGGGACCAGATGAAAAAAAAGCACATGATTGCTTGTTCTGTTATCCTCGATATAAAATAAATAAATAAATAAATAAATAATCTCTCTCTCTCTCTCTCTCTCTCTCTCTCTCTCTGAATGGAACAGCCGCATACGTGTAGCCTACTCGCCAGTTCCAGTTTGTTTGTTTTTCGCGTGCCAGTTTTTCCTCGCACAAGTCAGTGACCCAGCCTGTCTGAACGCTTTGCAGCAATGATCTATCTGACTCTGGATCTCTATCTTCGTACCATGACGTGGATGGAATCCATGCCTTGAAGATATTTGGGGCTGCAACCATAGTTTTTTGTTTTTGTTTTGCTTTTTGTTCCTTATTTGTATTGTGCCCAATCCCCTTCCCACTGTTTCCTTGTATATGAACTATAAAGCTTAAATCACTATACACTATTGTCATTGTCTGTGTGTGTGTGTGTGTGTGTGTGTGTGTGTGTGTGTGTGTGTGTGTGTGTGTGCACGCGCGCGCGTGAGTGCGTGCGTGCAAACGTGTGTATAATTTTAATATATTTTGATTTGATTGCTTTGGATGCAGAAGTAAAAAAAAAACAACAACAAATTTTCTTTCAATTTGATGAACATTCCCCTTCTTCCCCTCATCTTTCTACTATCCTCACTCTCTCTCCTCTCTCTCTCCTTCTCTCTCTCCCTACATTCCTTACACTGCTGGCATCACTGGCCTCATCATCAGCTGCTGTATGCATTCCACGATACTACCATAATTATGTCCGTTTAAATGGTGGTGCTGCCTTCAATTTCGTAACCCCCCCCCTCCCACTCCCCTTCCCTGAGGGGATGGGGGGGGGGGGGGGGAGGGGTGTCAATATAATTACCATCCCTACTTTCTGGAAATTCTGTGCAGGGAATTTTCTCTCTTCTGTCCTCGATCTCAGAACCTTCACGGTTTACTGGTTTGGCAGGTGGAATGTCTTAACCATTCTGCCACCTTCCCTCTTTGTCTCTGATAGAACAGCAAGCATAGAGCACCTGTCATGAAGCCTCAAAGCTGCCTGTGGTACAGAAAACCAGACAGGCGAGCACATCCTTCAGAGGTGCACGCTATTCAGCAACGTGAGGAAGAAAGTGTGGCTGACGGAGATAAATAACCCTACAGACCAAGCTGTACGGCCCACGAGAGGAGCTGGAAAGAACATGCATGCCATTATTTTTCCCAGACACGTCTGACGGTGTAAAAGCAAACAAGAGAAGAAAAAGGTCTCAAAGCTGGCGCACTTCCACATCAGGGCACTATCCCCATCACCATTAACCATCACGCAATAAAAGAAAAACTGTCTTTGATTCAGTGGCCCTGGGCTCATGGTGACCTCAGTTTCAGCTTTCTATACACTTCCATGCCTATGGCGAATTG
The DNA here is from genome assembly GCA_030674155.1 of Stramonita haemastoma. Classification (NCBI taxonomy): domain Eukaryota; kingdom Metazoa; phylum Mollusca; class Gastropoda; order Neogastropoda; family Muricidae; genus Stramonita; species Stramonita haemastoma. The sequence goes on from CM060341.1 coordinate 5,295,924, forward strand.
GTGTCAAAAGCCTTCAGGGTCGTGGGTTTGAATCTTGGCAGTGTCTGGTGAATTGAGGGTGGGGATTTTTATGATCTGCAAGATCAACTTTAAGTGCATACCTGCCAGTGCCTTTATTACTTTCATGCATATACACATGCAGAAGAGCAAATTTAATATGCACGTAAATGATCCCATTTTTCAGGTCAGCATTCTCCGCTGTGGGGATGCCGGGGGCCTGTCAGTATAAACAGCATCCCCACCTTCTGGAAATTCTGTGCTAGACATCTCCTCTTTTCTATCACTCTCTTTGTTTCTGCCTTGTTCCTTTTCTTCCTGTCACCTATTTCTTCTCTGTATTCTGCCTTCATGGTTTATTCTCCTCCCTGTTTCCCAGAAAGACGTAAAAGAGAACAATTCTCTCCCACACCGAAGTCCTTTGTGCTGGGCCTGACTTGTCAGGAGCTTAACAGTGACACAACACACTCTCGCTTACTATATAACAGACAACAATGGTCACTGCCTGAGCATTCGACAAAGAAGAAGAATATAAAGCAATATTCATCTTCATAATTTTGTCAAAGTATCTCCTACCTGTATTTATAACCAAAAGATGTTGATGATGGTACCAGTTTTTTTGTTTGTTTTGTTTTTTATGATGGTACCAGTTAACAGCACAAACATTCATCACTTAAACAGATATAAACAACCTGCCAGTCAAAAATGAATTTCAGATACAGTTTTAATGAAATTTAGCAAGGATGTAAATGTACTATGTCTAAAATCAAGCAAATATTTGCGGTCAACACAAAGACTAAGCCAAATGGTGGAATTACCAAATGTAAATCTGCACATGAGCGTGTCAATAACAACAACAACAACAACATCCATAATGCATGAAAAGAAGCCTTTTCAAGGGCGCAATACAAGCCCATTTAGCAATTTCTTCAAAATACTGAAGGAAAAAATATGTACAGTGATATATATCACGTCCAAGCAACAGTTCTAAAAACAGTAAATGTCACAATCATTATATTACATACTTTAACCCTATTTTCAACTAAAGATTGCTGGGTTGGAACAAAATCAGGATGCTGTTTTGAGTTTTGATCAAAAGACAGCAATACTTCTAAACATCCTGGATAAAATATCCACTTCAGCTTCTTTACTCCCTGAAGTGTCACTGAATGGGGCATACACTGCACTGGGGGAAAAATCTTAAGGGAGGGCTTAGCGGTAACTCCAGACCTGTCCTCAAGTTGACAGACAATGCATAATAATGTCTTTCGTTTTCCATGTGTAATCCACTTTTTAAGTGGTTACATCGTCTGAAGCCGGAATATGGCTGCCTACATGATGAAGACTTTGAAAACAGACACATGTATACAATACATAGACTAGCTTCCCATCCAGAGTGCTCTTGCTGTCTCACAGCGATCCCCAAGTGTCATGGGGGGACAAAGTGCATGTTCTGGGTGACCTTCAGGGTGTTAAGCTGGGGAACGCCCGACAACGGCATAATGCTACTAACATCAGAATGAACAGATGTGCCTAGAAATCCTATCAGCCCCTGTATCCATTCTCTTCTTTGAAAAGAAACTTCTCTTAGTGTTGGGACAACACTCTGGTATTGGTTAAGCAAGAATTTTGAGATTAAAAAAAAAAAAAGAATACATTCTGAAGAAGTGTATGTGTGCATGTGCATATGTGGATGAGTGAGAGAGAGGGGGGGGGGGATGAACAGATTCAACTAGATTTGCTTAGTATCTTCATATTTGTTGACAGTTTTCAAACTCACACACCTACATACAGGACTCTAACACACTTAATCAAGGGTTTAAGTCCCTACTTCTTCAATGCAGCTACATTCATAAGCATAAAACATTTTACACAATAATTCTTCTTCTCCTTTTTCCTTGTTTCTAAACTAACTACTGCTCAATCGTAATCAAATCTCTTGAGCAAAGGATAATAGAAGATCATTCAACTTAAGATTTAATATAAAAAGATACACACAAGCAAAAATAAATAAAAAGCAAAAAGTAACTTGAAGATTTCATGAAAAATACACAAAACAACGTATATGTCCACAAATTCATATTCTCAAAACATGTACATAATCACAGATTTTTTTTTTAATGAAATAAAAGGTGACAATAAAAAATATCTTCACAACAGAAAAATATTCAAACATGTACATCATTACTGGATTGTCCATATTGCGACAGTTTTTCAGTAATATATCACAACTCACAACATCACATACAGTTTTTTTTCAGCACAATTTCTTTTCATATAAGCTATTCACATTTTATAATAATGAGTTTCCTCTTCATCCCCACTCTATACAAGTGCTCTGGGCTCTTGCGTGATACACACTATAGAAAATCTCATGATAAGCAATATCTTCCATTCTATTTTCAATGCAGTATTTCGATGGAGTATTCAATCATTCATCCATGTTTCTTAGTCCCTAGCTGACCTCTAGGGTCATACAAGGTTGCTGACACTATGCCATGAAAGAATGATAATATGGGTGGAAAAACAAAATCAGAGCTCCATGATTTCAAATCTGAACAAGGGGAGAGAAAACCAGGAATGAAAACTGGACAAATCATCGAAAAGATATCCTCCCTCCCCCCACCCACCCCATCTTTTTCTCCTCCCCTACTTCTGACAGCATGAATGACTGAATTTCTCAATGCTGGATCCACAAAACTAAACTTTAATAAAATAAAAAAAGATGGTTGAAGATACAATGACTAAAATAAAAAAAAAGCTAGTGAAAACGAAGCATACACTAGAAACAAAAGACAAAACAAAACACAGCCAATGAACAAACCAAGAACAAGCAAAACCCCTCCATCCCCCCCCCCCCCCCCCCCCCCCAAATCCAGGTCAAACCATTAATTCTTATTTCTAGATAAAACTCATTAAAAATATATCCACATAACAATTAAAAAAAAAAAAAGACACACACAATGAAAAAACAAAACAAAAAAACAACAAGAGAAGACAGAGGTATCAGAAAAAAAGAGGAAAAAAAATTCAATGAGAGTGACAGAAAAAACAAAAATTCTAGCATAGATTTTCCACAAGGTGGAGAATATGGTATGTACAGGGGACCAAAAATATTCACAAAATAGTCTTCCTCTCTTTTTCTTCTTTTTTCCTTCATTTCTTTAGGAGTCATTTGGGGGTGGGGGGGGGGTGCACTGTTAACCACACGCAAATACTATCAACCTGAGGGCATCACTTGAAGAGGGGACAGGAGTTACTCATTCCTGATCAGCAAAGACCTTATTTCATTTAATTCATTTTTTTAAAAATCTTTTTTTTCTTTGGAAAACTATTTCCCAAGTGCTCAAAGATGGGGGGGGGGGGGGGGGGGTATGTGAAAGATAAATCAGGACCTTTATAAAAATGGACCAAACAGAATAAAACAGCCACTTTTGTTTCCCTACAGTGATGTATTTTCTAAAGCTTCTGTATGAAACCATGAGTATGACTCCATTTCCCTTCTATACACAGAACCTTCATCCACATACACAAAAAGTATCCAGCTTCATGTATACACTTCTGAAACATCATGAGTATCAAAACTCACATAATCATACAGTATTGAAATATCATTAGAACAATAACAAGCAAAAGCTCGCATTAAAAAAAAAAAATCAAATCCAACAATATGGCACTAACTATCAATGAACTGAAAGACCAGTTCAATGTCCCTTCTCTTCTCTTGCTCTCCATTCTTAAAGTGTCAAAACAAGAACTCCCATGCACTCCTGAAAAAGAGACGCCATACATCCCTCTACCCCCAAACCAAACGGAAGCTGAAGCAAAATAAGATGGAAGATCTTGTGAAAAAAATTATTTTCATGATCTTCTAAAACCAAATGAAAACAAAATGGAAGTTTCTGTGAAAATGATATTTTTAACAATGTTTTAAAAACTGATCTTCTAAAACCAAAAGTAAAATGGAAGCTTTTGTCAAAAAAAAGAAAAAAGAAAAAAGAAAAAAGAAGTATGTTTACAAACCGTCTTAGAATCGATCTCCTCGAAATCAAAATATAACAAAATGGAAGATTTTGATTGCATTTTGTTTTTTTACAATCTTCTACAAACAAAATTAAAAGATACACGGAAGATCTTGAGCAGAGTTATACTGCCAATTTTTTTTGACTGAAGAACAGATGGAAGATAACAAAATATACGGAACGAAAATAATAATTTAAAAAAAAAACTGGATTAAACCCCCTCCCTTCCCCCCCCAAACATAAAGGTCTAATCTTTCCTAGCATGCTTTCTGAAGTAAAAGCAAAACAAACAAACAAAAAACTACAACAAATACAAATGTTTATTTCTCCACATTCCTCTCAGTACCCTTCCAACTTAAAAAAGAAAAAAAAAAAAAAAAAAAAAAAAAAAAAAAAGAAATAAAAATGCTGAGCTCTAACAAACAGGTATGAGCCACAGCAACAAGGGGCATAATTCCCTAAAAAAAAAAAAAAAAAAATGAATGCGAGGAAACTGTAGTCCTAACCAACAAGATTTCTAGGGGATGGGGATGTGGGGGAGATGGTAAGTACAATATCATCACCTCCCCCCCCCCCCCCCAAAAAAAAAATCACCAATAAAAAAAAAAGTTTTATGTCATCACTCAGTAGCCCAATTCTGCTACTGGTACACATGCAACAACTGGAATGAAGAGCAAAAACAAAAAATTATAACTGTCAACAAAACCAGAATGAACAAAGAAACAAAAGACACTTGACACAATGATCCTCCACCCCCTTTGTGACGGATGTCACAGCCTCTATACCATGACACAATGATCCTCCACCCCCCTTTGTGACGGATGTCACAGCCTTTATACCATGACACAATGATCCTCCACCCCCCTTTGTGACGGATGTCACAGCCTTTATACCATGACACAATGATCCTCCACCCCCCTTTGTGACGGATGTCACAGCCTCTATACCATGACACAATGATCCTCCACCCCCCTTTGTGACGATGTCACAGCCTCTATACCATGACACAATGATCCTCCACCCCCCTTTGTGACGATGTCACAGCCTCTATACCATGACACAATGATCCTCCACCCCCCTTTGTGACGGATGTCACAGCCTCTATACCATGACACAATGATCCTCCACCCCCCTTTGTGACGGATGTCACAGCCTTTATACCATGACACAATGATCCTCCACCCCCCTTTGTGACGATGTCACAGCCTCTATACCATGACACAATGATCCTCCACCCCCCTTTGTGACGGATGTCACAGCCTCTATACCATGACACAATGATCCTCCACCCCCCTTTGTGACGGATGTCACAGCCTTTATACCATGCACCACTGAGAATACAGTTTAATTTTCAGTTCTTTCCTGCAGACCCCCCAAGTAAGGTGAAAAAAAAGAAGAGGTGGGTTTTCTTTCTGTTACAATGAGATCTGGCAGACGCTGTCCCTCATTCTCCTGCAAAAAGCTGAAGACAGACTACCAGCCTGGAGAATTTAAACTGTTAAAATGACTACCATGTTCCTAAAATACCACCTAAGTCCAGTGACTGATGAATATGATGATGATGATGAGGATGATGATGAAGATCATGATGATGATGATGAAGATGATGTTGATGAAGATGATGATGTTGATGAAGATGACAGCAATGTTGATGATGAAGAAGATAATGATGTTGACTAAGATGATGTTGGTGAAGATAATGTTGAGGAAGATGATGATGTTGAAGATGATATTGATGATGATATTGATGATGAAGAAAATGATAATATTGATAAAGATGGTCAAAATGCTGTTGAAGTTAACGTCAACGACAATGATGTTGACACTAACTCAAAACCACTAAATCCTAACCCTACCCCCCCCCCCCACCCCACTCCCTAAAACTCACCTCCCCCTTGACAATTGACGATTGATCACGGAAGAATGACAACCAATCACAACGCTCGCTCTCCCTAACACAGGGGCTCTAACTCCGCAGCCAGGATCTTGGGACTCTTGGGCGTGGACCAGCTGGCCATTCCGGAATCGGAATTGTTGTCGGGGACGACCAGCGAGTCATCCAACTGGAACTGGATTCCCTGCGGGCTTCCCAGACTGCCCTGCTTCAGAGCCGAGGAGGCGGGGTTGGTGGAGGGGGGGGTGGTGGTGATGGAGGCGGTGGTGGTGGTGGTGGTGAGGGAGGGGTAGGCGGGGGGGGGAGGCATGAGGGTGTCTGGGTTCCCTGAGGAGGAGTTTCTCTGCTCCTGCATTCGCTTCTGGATGCGTCCTTTGAGGTCCTTCACTCGTTCCTCCATCTGTCAGCATGTACGGTTTGTGTGTTTGTTTATTCTTTGATATTGAGGATAATAATGTGTGTGTGTGTGTGTGTGTGTGTGTGTGTGTGTGTGTGTGTGTGTGTGTGTGTGTGTGTGTGTGTGTGTGTGTGTGTGTGTGTGTGTGTGTGTGTGTGTGTGTGTGTGTAGCTGCCGCTGTAGTCTAGTAGTTAGGGCGTTGGACTCGTAATCTAAAGGTTGCGGGTTCGATCCCAGCTTTCGGCTATGGTGTTGTGCCCTTGGAAAAGGCACTTTACGGCTATTTTCTCACCCCACCCAGGTGTAAAAGGGGTGCCAACCTTGTGTTGGGGGTTAACCCTGCGATAGACTGGCGTCCTATCCAGGGGGGAGTCTATGACTCTCAGTCGCTTAACGCAACAGAAACTGGGATAAGCACCGGCCTGATGAGCCTTAGGCTCGGGACAGGGGGGGCAGTGTGTGTGTGTGTGTGTGTGTGTGTGTGTGTGTGTGTGTGTGTGTATCTATTTATTTATTTATTTATTAATTATTATTATTATTTTTTTTTTAATTATTCTTTGATATCGAGGCTAATGGAATAAGCACTTGTGTGCTTTTTTCTTTTTACGTCCAGCCCCCATGTGTATGCAGTTGTGTAAAAATCTTCCATTTGCAACATTATTGTAAGGGGTGTATAGGGTGGTGTGTGAGAGGGGTGTGTAGTTTTTTTTCTCTGGTGGAGTGTGTGTGTAATGGCTGTGTGGACTAGATCAGTATTGCCTTTGACTTGAAGGGTCTTTTGAAACAAAAGTCACTGTACAGACTTTTTTATTAAAAAAAATCAATTTCTTCATAATTTTGTTCTTACACAACTGTCAAATTTACAGCTGCAAACTACCAATGCAGTCAAATTTACAGCTGCAAACTATCAATGCAGTCAAATTTACAGCTGCAACTATTACTGCAGTCAAATTTACAGATGCAACTATTACTGCAGTCAAATTTACAGCTGCAACTATTACTGCAGTCAAATTTACAGCTGCAACTATTACTGCAGTCAAATTTACAGATGCAACTATTACTGCAGTCAAATTTACAGATGCAACTATTACTGCAGTCAAATTTACAGCTGCAACTATTACTGCAGTCAAATTTACAGCTGCAACTATTACTGCAGTCAAATTTACAGATGCAACTATTACTGCAGTCAAATTTACAGCTGCAAACTACCAATGCAGTCAAATTTACAGCTGCAACTATTACTGCAGTCAAATTTACAGATGCAACTATTACTGCAGTCAAATTTACAGCTGCAAACTACCAATGCAGTCAAATTTACAGCTGCAAACTACCAATGCTTTAACATATTTATTTGTGTGAGTGTGTGTTTTATTTTCTTCTTTTGTTTTTCTTAATATCTCTTATACTTTATTATCTTTCATTATCCTTTGTGTGAATATTTTGCTTGTTTTTTTAGATGTATTGAAAAAAAATGCATTTCATGGTATACAACAATGTAGAACATGATCAAACTGAATTAAAACAGTTAAAAAAAAAGATTTACAGCTGCAAACTATCAACGTGGGTAATATTTTCCACCAACCTATTTTCAACACCCAGAGTCCCCAAGCATATCATGTGTGTGTATGTCTGTGACTGTGGCACGTTTCTCCAGCCCACTCACATCAGCGATCTGTCATTTGAGTTGTTCGTTCTCAAAGACGAGGCTAACATGGGTAACATTTTCCACTAATGTATTTTCAACACAACGAATCCCTAAGCATATCATGTGTATGTGTGCCTGTGAGTGTCACGTGTTATATTATGATGTGTTATGTTGTGTTATGTTTTATGTATTTTCAACACCCAGAGTCTAAACATATCATGTGTATGTATGCGTGAGAGTGTCACATGTTTCTGCAGCCCACTCACATCAGCGATCTGTCGTTTCAGTTGTTCGTTCTCGCAGACCAGGCGTTGGTGTCGCTCCTCCTCCTCCCGACTGACCAGCGAGTCTGTCAGTCCTCGAATCTCCTGGCCATCACGCTGGGGGTGTTTGGCCAGCTCCATCATCTGACACATAATGCAATACAATATAACATAATACAATATAACACAACACAATATAGCACAATATAACACAACACATCCTAATGATATACACTGGCCATCATATTTAGGGTGTTTGGCCAGTTCCATCATCTGAAACATAATGCAATACATCACAATATGATACAATACAATATAGCACAATACAATACAACAAAACATAATATAACACAACATAACACATCATAATAAAAGACACTGTCCATCACACTGGGGGTGTTTGGCCAGCTCCATCATCTAAAACATAACACAATATAATATAACACAACACAACATAATGCAATACAATACAACACACTGCCTGTTGTGCTGAGGGTATTTTCTTCCTCCTACTCATCACCTGTGTAATATCACTTTCTAGTGGATAGGCACTAAAAATGAACACACACACACACACACACACACACACACACACACACACACACACACACACACACACACACACCACACACACACACAACCACCACCAATCCCACAAACATACTCCCTCCCACCACCTCCAAAAAATTCAACCCTCCTCCCACATATACATACCCACAAAAAAAACACTCCTCTACCTAGTTGCACAATGGTAAAAAAGATAAAGGTAAAGGTGTCCCATAACCTAAGTGGTCATAGGGGAGCGAGGCATCAGAGACCTCAGCTTCTCTAGGGGCCAGCATATTGAAGGCGGCACCCATCTCCTCTCCCTCGCTGCTTTACCTTCCCTGACCCTAGAGAGGGCAGGTACCCATTGACAGCTGGGTGAACTGGGGGGGGGGGGGGGGGGGGGGGGGGGACTGTACTGTAGCCAAGGCGCGCAAACGGTTACCCATCCAATTGGCAACCATACTTGACACTGCTTAAATTGCAAAAAATGGAGAAAATAAAAAAATTTAATCTAAAAAAGAAAAACCAAACAAAAAAAAGAAACTCACTACAATACCTAACCCCCTCTATTTCCCCCCTTCCCTCCCCTCCAAACCCCCCCCCCCTGAAAAACCCTCCTCCCTCCCTCCCTTGTTCACCTTGGGGACGAAGATGAGTCCCATGGAGAGGAAGCTGCAGAGGACGATGGCCAGAGAGACGAAAGCGAAGGTGGCGTCCTGCTGACTGCCGATGATCAGACTGATGGGCGCCGTGATCACACACAGCACCTAAGGGCACACAGGTACACACAGGTATACACACAGGTACAGAAAGCAGTCACACACACACACAGGTACAGGGGGCAGTGATCACACACAGCACCTGAGGGCACACACACACACAGGTACACACAGGTATACACAGGTACATACAGGTACAGAAAGCAGTCACACACACACACAGGTACAGGGGGCAGTGATCACACACAGCACCTGAGGGCACACACACACACAGGTACAGGGGGCAGTGATCACACACAGCACCTGAGGGCACACACACACACAGGTACAGGGGGCAGTGATCACACACAGCACCTGAGGGCACACACACACACAGGTACAGGGGGCAGTGATCACACACAGCACCTGAGGGCACACACACACACAGGTACACAAAGGTACAGAAATACAAGGTTAATTTAATTAACACAGTATTATTGCAGTAGTCCAGACAGCTGATTTTTATCGCTGAACACCAGGCCTGCTATGGCTGGAAGTGTGGGTAGGGTTACCATTATCTATCCAGCATGCTTCTTTCCTTTTGCAGTTTTTGTGTTCACACGCGCACAAATGCACGCATGCTCACGCACATGCATGCACACATAAACACATCCATCCATCCACACACACACCCATCCACACACACACACACACACACACACACACACACACACACACACACACACACACACACACACACACACACAGAGGAAAAAAACAACCAAAACCCCCACAAATAAACAAAACTGAACTGACCACGACATTGTAGATGCTCATCCCCACAAAGCGAGAGTCGTTGACCTGCTTCAGTTTGACGCTGCGAGTCTCATAGGCCAGAAAGATGCCGAAGATGAGCAGGATTCCCTTGTAGCCAAACAGCACACCTGGAACACAGCATGCACCTACAGTTACCTTGGTGTGTGTGTGTGTGTGTGTGTGTGTGTGTGTGTGTGTGTGTGTGTGTGTGTGTGTGTGTGTGTGTGTGTGTGCATGTGGGCGCGTGTGTGTTACACTTTGACAGTCTATACTACAAAGTATTAAAGAGAACCGAGGGAGAAAAAACACACACAGAAAAACCAACCTAGCTTCAAGTATGGTTTTGGACTACAGGGGAACAAAAACAAACAATGGTGTGTGTGTGTGAGTGTGCATGTAGATGTATGTGTGTGAAAAAAAAGATGTATGTGTTGTGTGTTGCGTGTGTGTGTGTGTGTGTGTGTGTGTTGTGTGTGTGTGTGTGTGTGTGTGTGTGTGTGTTGTGTGTGTGTGTGTGCATGTGTGTGTGAGTGAACACACTCTTACATATACTAAGGACACTCATCCCCCCTCTGCACACACACACACACACACCCACACCCCTCCCCCAAAACATACAGAGCCAGACAGAGAGGTTGTTGGAGACGCAGTGCTCCAGCTGGGGTCTGAAAACTGACCCATACCCCCTCCCCAAACCCTACCCACCCCCTCCCCACCCACCCCCCATCCCCCCTCCCTCCCCCACCTCCTCCCTCCCCCAAACCCATACCTAGCCAGACAGACAGGTTGTTGGAGATGCAGTGTTCCAGCTGAGGGCGGAGCTGGATGTCCTCTCTGGTGTCTGCTGGCTCCTCCACACCTCCCCCTCCCTCCCCACACCCACCCCACCTCCCCACCCACCCAAAAAAAATCCCAACATACCTAGCCAGACAGAGAGGTTGCTGGAGACGCAGTGTTCCAGCTGAGGCCTGAAAACTGACCCATACCCCAAAACTGACCCCCCCAAAAAAACTGACCCCCCCAAAAAAAAAACTGACCCCCCCCAAAATTGACCCCCCCAAAAAAAAACTCCCTCCCCCCTCTCCTCCACATACCTAGCCAGACAGAGAGGTTGTTGGAGATGCAGTGTTCCAGCTGTGGGCGTAGCTGGATGTCCTCTCTGGTGTCTGCAGGTTCCTCCACACCGTCCCCTCCCCCCCTACCACCACCCCTCTCACCCTTCCCCCCCACACACACACATACCTAGCCAGACAGAGAGGTTGTTGCAGATGCAGTGCTCCAGCTGTGGCCGGAAAACTGACCCCCAAAAAATGACCCCCCCAACAAAATTGACCCCCCAAAAAAACTGCCCCCCCCCAAATGACCCCCCCCCCAACATACCTAGCCAGACAGACAGGTTGTTGGAGACGCAGTGTTCCAGCTGAGGGCGTAGCTGGATGTCCTCTCTGGTGTCTGCTGGCTCCTCCATGGCGAAGGTTTCCAGCTGTCTGCTCATGGGGTCCAGCACCTGCCAGGCCACCAGCACCCCCACGTCCAGCAACAACAGCACGCCCAGCACCGTGTACAGCTCCCAGATCTGAACCCCTGCTTGGGGTCACACCACACACGCACACACGTACACACCGCCGCGGCATTGTTAGTTGTTGATTGTCATGCTGCCCTAGACTAAAAATTTTTTTTTTTTTTAAATTCCCCCCTCCCCCCAAACAATGCCCAACACCCTGCCTCAGACTACAGGCTCTGTCATGTCATTTATTGATGTCAGCTATGTCATGTCAGTTGTTGATGTCAGATATGTCATGTCATTTATTGATGTTGGCTATGTCATGTCATTTATTGATGTCAGCTATGTCATGTCAGTTGTTGATGTCAGCTATGTCATGTCATTTATCGATGTTGGCTATGTCATGCCAGTTATTGATGTCAGCTATGTCATGTCATGTCAATTATTGATGTCAACTAAGGTCTGTCATGTCAGTTATTGATTTGTTTGCTTTACAAAATTCAACGCTATAAATTCCATATACTATCATTACTGTTATTATTATTAATTTTATTATAATTATTATACTTATTATGCCAACTAATTGCCCAAGGCCACAAGCTTAATGTGCTTATTGTCAGCACAATGCTACTTTCGCTTATATGACAGACAACAATGGTTGCTGTCTAAGCATTTGACGAGGAAGAAGAAGAAGAAGAAGAAGAAGAAGAAGAGGAAGAAGAAGAAGAAGAAGAAGAAGAAGAAGAAGAAGAAGAAGAAGAGAAGAGGAAGAAGAAGAAGAAGAAGAAGAAGAAGAAGAAGAAGAAGAAGAAGAAGAAGAAGAAGAAGAAGAAGAAGAAGAAGAAGAAGAAGAAGAAGAAGAAGAAGAAGAAGAAGAAGAAGAAGAAGAAAGAAGAAGAAGATGAGAGAAGAAGAAGAGAAAATGAAGAAGAAAAAGAAGATAAAGAAGAAGAAGATGAAGAAGAAGAAGAAGACCCCATAACCTTCCAGCCAGGAACTCAGTGTTGTAACCACCATGCTACAGCAGCTGGTGAATCAGAGAGGTTAACCCTCTTGCATTCAGATTCTCTGAACACAAACTGCCCCTAGATTTTCACAATCCATCACGAAATCAGGTCAGGCACACATGCTTGCTTGCCTTTTCCTCCTTCTAAGTACATACCAGCAGCTATAATTACTTCCAGACTCTCCACAGGATCTGTACCTCTGGCCTGATAGAGCTTCAACATGTGGTAGCGATCGGTGAAGGTCACTGCATGATGGAAAACTACTGTGTTTAAATCCTGGGTCAGGAGTTTTCGAGGGGGGGAAGGGAGTTCATTTAATCCCAGCAAATCCCGGGTCAGGACTAAGCAGGTGAACAAAGGTGATGCTCACTTTGCGGTCCTTCTTTCTGGCTGTGGTCAGCTGATGGACTGTCCAGATCTTGGAGAACATGCTGCCAAAGCTCAGGGTGAAGCCCACAGACAGGAACCATGCTCGCACCTGTGTCAGAAAAAAAACAAAAAAAAGAAACATCTAAGAAATTGTTAAAAAAGAAAACTTAGCCACAATCGTAATGTATAACCACCCCCTCCTCCTCCCAAGCATGATTCAGAAATTTGCACAAAATAAAAATGACAGGAGAAAAAATGTAAAATTCACAATAGTTATCAGATACCCCAAATAAACCCGGGTCAACAGATCACAAGCACATCACTCTAACCACCAGGCTATCCCGTCCCCCATATAACCATTACCACCCCCACACAACCCCCCAAATAAAAACCAAAACACACAACCAACAACAATAACAAAATCACCCCCACCCCCCTAACCTGAAAAAAAAACCAAACCAAACAAACAAAAACAAATAAACAACAACCAAAAAACACCACCTGTAAAAAAAAAAGTATTTATTCAAAAAAACAAAAAAGACACCACCTGTCAGCTCAGCTCTTCTCATGAAAAAAAAAGAAGAAAAAAAAAATCTCAGGTAATCTTATAATCAGGTAAAAAAAAAAAAAATCTCAGGTAATCTTATAATCTGGTTTAAAAAAAAAATCTCAGGTAATCTTATAATCAGGTAAAAAAAATAATCTCAGGTAATCTTCTCACCTGGCAAACAAAAGGGTAGACTTCAGGTGAGACAAACTTGCCATCCAGCCCCATGAGGAAGATGCAGGACAGACACAGCATGCACCCCACCACTGTCAGCCCGTTGATCCTCGGCTGCGAGAAAGCCACACACCTGCAACAACACCACCACCACCACTCACACTTTTATTAACATTTTTTTTATTGTTATGTCATTGTTATACATACGTATGAATACATACAGTATGCATACAGTATACATAGATATATATGTACATTATATATATATATATATATATATATATATATATATATATATATATATATATATATATATATATATATATATATATATATATATATATATATATATACACACACACACACACACACACATATATATATATATAACACACACACACACACACATATACACACACACACACACACACACACACACACACACACACACACACACACACACACACACACGTCTAAGAGGTCAGGACAGGACAGTTTAGGGACCTAGGCTAAAAGTCTAGGTCAAGTCCAAACCAATGCTAGTGACTTTCACTTGCTGCTGCTGAATTATCATCGGGTTAAAGGAACTTTTGTTTTTCTCTCCAGACATTGTTTCTGGCTCTTTTTTTTTTGAGGGGGGGGGGGGGGGGGGGTGTAAAAGAGTTTAAAGTGCTGACTCCACTCTCCCAAAAGTCCCTCTGATGAGACTATAAACTGAGGCCCCATGTGCAAACGCACACTGAACATCTTGTGCACACATTAAATCCTGTTCCGCTTTTCGAAAGAGTAGGCCATCGTGTGCCGGTGGGAACACATGACAAAATTTACAAAACTGCATATACATGGGGACTGGATGTAAAAAATAAAAAAAAAGCACACAAGTGCTTATTCCATTATCCTCGATATATAAGAATAAACACATAAATAAATGAATAAGATGTTAATTCTTTTCCTTGTCGAAGTCCGACGCACCAGGCCGGTTTTGCGTTGCCATTGCATGCTGATAGGAGCGGATGACAACATTTAAAAGGCGTGTAGGCTGTTCAGACATCATCCCCACAGTTGGAATGTGGCTGCTTAAGCTGGCGGTCAAAAACAGTTTGCATGCACAAAGCCTAAAGTGTAGTAGGCTAAGGCCTAGTCTGAATAAATCACCCAGTTCTCTCAACTCCCCACAAAAAATGTCAATATTTCCTTAATATTCTCTTTTAGCCTAGTAGGACCTTAATCCCAGAATATTAATAGGCCTATAGGCCTAATGTACACACACAAACACCTGTGATAGGAAAGTTTTGTGCCAACATTTCACATGTTTAATCTAACTTTTAATAAGGCAAAATTTCAACAACAAAAAAACACAAGTAGGCTAGGCCTATGTTAAATGCATCATAGCCTAACAAGAAAAGATGACTGAATAACCTAGGCCAAACGAAGTAATAACCTACTCATCAAAGCCCAAGTTATTACTCATCAAAGCCTAAGCACCTGTGTTCGGAGTGTGAGAGACAGTGAGTGGTGCACATTTTAGCCTAGCCTAAAACCTGATGACATGACACAACTTTGCCAAATGCAGGCCTAGGCCTATGGAGACATGGGTAAGCTCGCCTAGGTCTAGCCCTTGCCTAATTTTTGGAGTGTGGCCAGGACTAGGGTAGGGCCTAGGCCTAGGCTAATACACTGACGTGGCATAGCCTAGGCTAGCCTGGTGTTCTCTCAGCCTAACCAGACTTAGGTTAGCCTAGGCCTAACCTAGGCTAGACCTAGCCAACTGAAAACACCCATAGGCCTAAGCCTAACTAGGTGGGCTAGGCCTACCCCTAGCCTTAGAATGCGACTTTCTAGGGCCCTAGCCTTAGAATGCGACTTTCTAGGCCCCTAGCCTTAGGCCTAGAATGCTACTTTGTAGGGCCCTAGCCTTAGCCTAGAATGCTCCTTTCTAGGGCCCTAGCCTAAGGGTACCCCTGCGCTGGGCCTAGCCTAGTAGGCCTATCATACTTAGGCTAACTTCGTCATTGATAAAAAATCCATCCTAGGATGGGTGTTCCAAGATCAAGAGGACTGCAAACCGCTCAGACTGCCACCCCTTCCTCCAAACTCCCCCTCAAGGGAGGAGAGGATCATTCATCAATGGCAGACAGCTGACCGCAAGAGCCTACAGTCAGCTCAACCCGCTTCGCGCTCAGAAGGGGTGGCCACGTCTCCTCATCACGGTTTGCAGTCCTGTCAGTTTTACCTGACATCTCGGCAGAACATACTTTTGAAGTGATCCCTAAAAGTATGATCTTAAAATAACTAGAGCTTATGTAACATTTTGAACTATTTAATTTTACGTACTAAATGGCGCAGTCACATTTAACATTAATAATATACCAATTTTTTTTTCTTCATTCTCTAAACTAGTATAAAAGATCCACCATTTACATCTAACTTAGACCCTGTATATACTTTTAAAACACATTCTACAAAAAAGTTTCTGTATTCCTAATCCAACCATGTTAAACTTATACAGAATTGTTTATTCTAAGGGAGATAACTCCAGCTTAATCATCTCCCTTACAGGATTTTTTTTGGTCAATTTCGTTAGTCTTCTTACTTTATAGTCCTACCTATCCTTAGCAGTATTTTTCTACCTGATAAATTTATCACAACCTACCCCTATTGACTTCAGATAAGTGTTCACAGTCTTAACAATCCATCATTCTCAAGTTATGTTTTCATATACAGTCTTTGTAGGACTTCATTTAATTCTAACTGAAGCATGACATTTTACCAAGCAGATTTTCCATTTGAATTTTTCAAATACATTCTTTACTTCAGCTACTGCTTTTAAAAACTCATTTATTTTGTTTTCTTTTTTTCATGAGAATTTAAATGAAATATTAATAACATTTCTCCACACACACACACACACACACACACACACACACACACACACACACACTGGTGGGAACATATATTTACACAACTGCATAAACACAGGGACTGGATGTAAAAAAAAAAAGCATATGACTGCTTATTCCATTATCCTCAATATAAAAGAATAAATAAATAAATAAATAAATAAAATAAATAAACACACATACACAATTATCTTGATTATTTTTTTTATTTTTAAATGTTATTTAACTTAAACTCTCATGATTTTTATCAATTTCATAAAAAGGAACTACTGCCTAATATAATATTACATACTATGCCAAAAATATATGATTAACAATAGAGAATCTCAGTTAAATAAAACAAACAAAACACCCCCATAAACCCAGAGAACCTCAGTTATCTCCCTTAATGTAACCAAATTGCCATTTTTGTTTATTAATTTTATTTATTTTATTTATTTATGTATTCTTTCATATCGAGGATAACAGAATAAGCAATCATGTGCTTTTTAATCCAGTCCCCGTGTGTATGCAGTTTTGTAAATGTCATCTGTTCCCACCGGGACACGATGGCCTACTCTTACAAAAAGTGGAACAGGATTTAACGTTGTGCGCAAGATGTTCTGCGTGCGTTCGCACACAGGGCCTCGGTTTAAAGTCTCATCCAAAGGACTTTTGTTAGTTGTGTCAGCAAGTATCTTTCATCCCTAATTCTCATCAAGCACTTTTATTATGACAGAATCCTAGTCAGTTTTCATAGCTATAGAGTCACAATCCTATGGGATAAATAGCTTTCATAGATATAGTTTTACAGTCAATGGGAAAATACCAAGTAAAAAAAACTGTTATCATGTAAAAACTACCTTCTACTATACATGTCAATTACAATGTGCGTTCTTCACTTTAACATCCTTCCACTTTAAGTCCTGTGTGTGTGTGTGTGTGTGTGTGTGTGTGTGTGTGTGTGTGTGTGTGTGTGTGTGTGTGTGTGTGTGTGTGTGTGTGTGTGTGTGTGTGTGTGTGTGTGTGTGGTGTGATCATACAGGTATGTGCATTGTTTTAAAGAATTGATTTAACTGTGTAATCTGATTTTTTAAATTATTAAAATTGTGTGCATATATTGTTGTTGTTGTTGTTGATATGAGTGTGTGTGTGTGTGCGTGCGTGCATGCATGTGTGTATGTGTGAGCACTATTCAAATTCTGATTTAGAATATTAATAATTGCCATGAAAGTCTTGTAGACACAACAAAAGAAACATCATATTATAATATACATCAGGTATTATACAACCTGGGTTTGTTCCCGTTCGAGGGGATAATTCCCCTGGAGTGAACATCAGTGCTGACTCCACTCTCCCCAAAAGTCCTTCGAATGAGACTATAAGCCAAAGCCCTGTGTGTGAACACACGCAGAACAACTTACGCACACGTTAAATCCTGTTCTGCTTTTCGTAAGAATAGGTAATTGTGTGCCGGTGGGAACAGATGACAAAATTGACAAAACTGCTTACACACGGGGACTGGATGTTAAAAAGCACACAAGTGCTTATTCCATTATCCTCAATATAAAAGAATAAATAAATAAATAAATAAAAATTCAGCTCACCAACAGAGAGAAAATTTCCAACGAAAACAAACAAAAAAAGAAGAAAAATCACAAAAAAAGAGGTAAAACCCAAACAAGACTTGTGGCAGTCACCAAAGTGCAAGTAATCATTTTTGACAGCCTCCATTCAAAATGCATTACACTATTGGCCAGATGTCTGACCACCCCTATCTATTAATTCATGGCGATGTCTTTAAGATTAGCATTAGATTCTGATAGATTTACAAACAACACTAACACTGAAGGCATATACTTGTCTGTCTTTCTGTCTGTCTGTCCCTTAGCCTGGCAACCGTGGGGGCACCCCTGATTACTTGACAACCAGTTTCCTCCATTCCTCTCTCTGTTCTGCCTTTCTCAAAATTTTGTTGAGTTCTAGGCCTGTCCATTCGCTGATGTTGTCCTCCCATCTCTTTCTTGGTCTGCCTCTTTTTCTTCCTCCTTGGACAGTGCCTTGCAGTACTGTTTTTGCTAGTCCTTTTGATCTTGTGACATGCCCGTACCATTTAAGTTTACGCTTCTTTACGATTGATAGAAGATTTTTGTAGGTCCCTTTACTTGTCTACAAAAATCTAAACATTAAACATCACAACCCACACACAGAATGAATAGCACACACAAAACAAATGAGGTTCTATAACGACAGTTGCTACAGCCAAGTGGTTAAAACCATTCGACTTCAGTTCCAAGGGTTCATGAAGTCGTGGGTTCGAATCTTGGCGGTGTCTAATGAATTCCAGTCAACTTCAAGTGCAGACCTGCCAGTGCCTTAATTCCCTTTGAGTATATACACATGCAGAAGATCAAATATGAATGTTAAAAATCATGTGATTCATGTCAACATTTGGTGGGTTATGGAAACACAAACATACCCAGCATACATCCAGGTCCCTAAAGTCAGAATGCAGATACCTTCAAGGTGGGCAAAAACTGGTAGCATATGCAAATATCTCACGAATGGTGAACCTCAAAGATCTAGCTGTGGAACAGAGGAAAAACAGTCTGTAACACACACACACACACACACACACACACACACACACACACACACACACACACACACACACACACACGAACACACACACACACACACACACCACACGCACACACGCACACAAGCGCACACAAGCGCACACACACACACACACACACACACACACACACACACACACACACACACATGCACACACACACACACACACACACACACACACAATCACACGTCACACAAACCTGCGCTGTCCATTGCGGTAGTTGAAGACCAGGCAGGCCACACCCGCCACAATGCCTATGGTGGCCAGAGCACACATGGCAAAGTACAGGGTCTGCGACACCACTCGCAGGTGGTCAATCACTCGGGTGTGGTCAGGTGGGGGCTTTCCTCCTGATGGAGACACAAACAGGTCCAATCCAATCCAATGATGTTGCTTAGAGCCCCACCGACCACACAGGCCATATCAGGGCTGTCACCTCGTCACATTTTAAAACTCATATTTAAAGTGTGCGACTATGTACACTTTAAAACGAGGTATAAAACCAACTCGACTGTCCTTGCTTGTATCGATGTCCCGGTCGACCATAAGGGTCAGCCCAGGACGGCCACCGTGTCGTGGGAAAACCCACATCGCTCACACATAAAATGAGATAAAACCAAAACCAGACTCCTTAAAACAACCTTTTCCTCACAGAGCAACCATACCACTTTCACTCATATCAGACAGGTAAAAGGGAACAGATGACATTTACAAAACTGCATACACATGGGGACTGGATGTAAAAAAAAAAAAAAGCACAAGAGTGCTTATCCCCTTATCCTCGATATAAAAGAATAAAATAAAATGAAAAAATAATAAAAAATATTTTTAAAAAGGTAAAGGTAAAGGTAAAGGTGTCCCATAACCTGTGTGGTCGTAGATGAGCGAGGCATCAGAGACCTCAGCTTCTCTAGGGGCCAGCATATTGAGGACGGCGCCCATCTCCTCTCCCTCGCTGCTTTACCTTCCCTGACCCTAAGGAGGGTAGGTAACCATTTAGAGCTGGGTGAACTGTACTTAAGCCAAGGTGCGCAAACGGTCACCCATTCAATGTGTAACCAAACTTGACGCTGCTTAACTTTGACTTGGGAAAAGCGAACACTCTGACCATTGAGCTATCCCGCCCCCTGGAAGAAGACACAACAGCCAGAAAAAAAAAATAGTGGACAGTGTTCTTTGTGTGTTCCTTATCTGAACACCCTGAGTGTTACCCACAATGTGCACTCTGATTCACTCAGGGGGGACGGGATAGCCTAATGGTCAGAACATTGTACTTGCAATTTGACTACCTGGGTTCGATTCCCATTCGAGGGGATTTTTCCCCTGGAGTTAACATCATGCTGACCCCACTGTCCCCACAAAAGTCCTTCGGATGAGACTATAAACTGTAAAATAAGCAACAAATCACAAGCACTGGAGAAGGAAGGTGGCAGGACAGTTAAGACCTTGACCTGCTGCCAAACAAGAAAACCATGAGGTTCTTGGGTTCGATTCCCAGCTCTTGCCCTTTCTTCCCAGTTTGACAACAAAACACCTGTTTGATAGCAGTTACCTGTGATCAACTGTGACCCCTCCGACCTTCACTTACCGATCCACTTGTCCGTTTTGAACCAGGTTAGGTTGTCTGCCACGTAATCGTAATATCCAAGCTTGTGGTAGGTTCCATCTAAAAATTAAAAAAAGAGAGATACAAATACTAAAATACAATCTTTCATACTTTCAATTGTTAACACTTCTACTTCAAATATTTTAACACTTCTATAAATATTTTACTTACTGGTTTAGTTAAAAAGCCCCCACCCCACCCCTCAGTGGGTATATAAGGGGCTCTTTCAGTATAAAAAAAAAAAACACCCTTTCTGGAAATTCTGTTCTAGGAATTTCCCCTTTTCTATCACTCCCTTTGTTTACAACTGGCTTTTCCCTTACCTCTCTCTCTCTCTCTCTCTCTTGCTTATTTTCTGCCTACCCATCCCATTTTCCTGCTTTTTTTTCAAGCGAGTTTGAACTTTTTTCTAATAAGCTTTTTAACACACTCAGAACAGCCAATTCTCTCCCTTGCACCACCAAGATGCCACTTCAAGGGACTTTAACCCTGGAGTTAACGTCAGTACTGACTTCTCCCCTGAAAGGCCTTCAAATGAAACTATAAACTGAGGCCCTGTGTGTGCAAACGCACACAGAACATCTAGCGCACATGTTAAAACCGTTTTTCCTTTCAGAAGAGTAGGTCACTGATACCAGTAAAAAACAGATGACATAAAATGTTTTTAGAAATACATGCACACTTTTTAGATATCATTCCCAAAGCCAGACTGTTGCTACCTTAATGGTGGGCAAAAACAGTCTTCTACACAAAACTCTCACCATTGGTGAACCTTGGAGCTCTAGCTAAGGAATAAAAATGAAATAAGCAGAACAACACTATCTGACACTAAACCACATGTCCACCAAGCTCAAACTTGCTCCTTCTCCCCTGTGTGCCTGTGGTAAAGAAAACCAGACAGGCGAGCACATCCTTCAAAGGTGTACGCTATTCAGCGACCTAAGGAAGAAAGTGTGGCCCAAGGAGATAACCCTACAGACCAAGCTGTACGGCCCACAAGAGGAGCTGGAAAGGACATACATGCCATTATTTTTCCCAGACACATCTGATGGTGTAAAGCAAACGAGAGAAGAAGAAGAAGAAGAAAAAGGAGAAGGAGAAGAAGAATTCTTATTACACACTGAAACCACCACCACCACCACCACCAAAACCAAAACAACAACAACAAACAGCAACGCAAAACACAAGCAGTAAACAGCAACAACAGATTGCATTCACACAGCAGATGACTTCATTTCCAGAAGCTGTGACGTAACAGAGCACTTCCACAACACTTTCTTACTTCTCATCTGCTCAATCTGTGTCCAGGCGATTCGGTCGCCCTGGGAAGAGAATGCCACATTGCCCTGTAACAGAGATACATAATACACAGGTGTAGGAAAGAAACCACCATCAATAATTCCAATTTTTATTTAATTTTAATTTTATTTTTTTATATCAAGGATAATGGAATAAGCATTGATGAAAAATGCAAATGCACCTCTTATTCAATGTACCATCTGGAAATAAAAGTTTGACTTGACTTGACACACCCTGTACATAAGCAGAAAATATATATGCAGATGTACACACCACAATGTATATGTACACACTCACACCTACATAATTACATAATACAGAAAACCAGATATTTTGAGATTAAGAACATACTCAAACTTGTTTTCAGTGGACACCACAGCTGCGTGGTTAGAAACATTCAACTTCAATCCCATGGGTCCATGAAGCATGTCTTGTTCAATCATTATTTCACAGTGTAACACACACAAACAGGATAACTCAGCAGTCACAACACTCTGTCTCCCCAAGCTAAGGTTAAGCAGCGTTGAGCGTGGTTGCCTCTCAAATGGGTGACTGTACATGCGCCTTGGTTTCAGTAGTCCCCCCAGTTCACCCAGCTGTAAATGGGTACCTGCCCTCTTTAGGGTCAGGGAAGGTAAAGCAGCGAGGGAGAGGAGATGGGCGCCGCCCTCAATATGCTGGCCCCTAGAGAAGCTGAGGTCTCTGATGCCTCACTCCCCAAATGGACACATTTTCTTACTGTGTTCCTCAGCTACAGCTTCAAGGTTCAACAATGTTCAGATTTTGCATACGCGACAATTTTTATCCACCATTTAGGTAGTTCCA
Organism: Stramonita haemastoma; assembly: GCA_030674155.1. Lineage (NCBI taxonomy): Eukaryota > Metazoa > Mollusca > Gastropoda > Neogastropoda > Muricidae > Stramonita > Stramonita haemastoma. The sequence continues at coordinate 5,319,056 of CM060341.1, forward strand.
TTCCGACTTCAGGAATGGTGTCTAAACACGACATCTGTGTGGATGCATTTTTTTTTTGAAATGTTGTCAGCCGTTCCTACCAGAACACAATGGCCAAATCTTCTGAAAAACAGAGTGGGTTTTTAACATGTGCGCAAGATGTTCTGCATGTAGTCGCACACAGGGCCTCAGTTTATAGTCTCATCTGAAGGACTTTTGGGGGGAGTGGAGTCAGTACTGATGTTAACTCCAGAGGAAAAAAATTCCCTAAAACAGGTCACCTCCATAGTGGCTCGTTTTCAGGTCATCAGATGACACGTAAATGCTCTAACCACTAGGCTATCTTGAACCCCCCTCCCCACACACACACACACAACACCCCCCCTACTCCCTTACTTTTTCAAAGTGACAGTCACACTCACAGATATTCCAAGGAACTTGGTGGAGTTCATAGCAGAGTAGATTTCCTGGGCGATTTCTTCATTGTGGTAGTCAAAGTCCTCCAACCTCATCTTTTTCTCTGCAAGCCTGAACATGCATTGATCAAACCTGTGAGTTTCCACACACAACTAACTTCACACAACATGAGTATTCTTCTTGCTATCAGCCCTCCATGGGAACACACTGACAGGGGTGTTAATGTTTGGAGCTTTGCCAAAGATGAGGTCAAAAAGTTTACAAAGGCAGTTGAGAGTAAAAGAATTTTATGTCCCCACATACTTGTCATACATTTTAAAAAATTATTATTTTACTCCTTGTGGGAGACACAGTTTTGTTCATGTATTAACTCTCACTCACTCACTCACTCAGTCCCATGTCCCAAAGGACGTAGGGGGGACATGAGAGAAGACGCAACAGAGATCTTTTTCCATGCTTCACGATCCTGTGTGGCTAGTAGGAGGTGTTGCAGGGGTTGGGCAGTCCAGTCTTTGATGTTGTCAACCCATGATTTCTTTTGGCGGCCTCTTCTTCTCTTGCCCTCGACTGTTCCTTGCAGGATGGTTTTTGCTTGGGTGTTGTGTCTTGTGGTGTGACCAAACCACATCAGCTTTCTCCTCTTTATGGTGGAGAGCAAAGGCTCTTGGGGGCCCACACGCTTTTTGATTTCTTCTCTCACATAGTTATTGGTCTTGTGTTCTTTGTATGATATTTTGAGGAGTCTTCTGTGGCACTTGTTCTCGAATGCTTGGATTCTCCTAACTCTGCTGTCAGAGTCCATGATTCACAGCCATATAGGAGGATAGATATCACGAGGGATTTGTAATGGAAATGGAAGTGTGGTGGTTTTGCAGTGTCTCTGTCATGATGTTTTCGAGGAAGAGGTTGAAGAGTACAGGTGAGAGAAGGCAGCCCTGGTGAACCCCAACCGTGGTCTTGAAGAACTCGCCCACGTGATTGTTCATGAAAACTGCACTTTTTGCGTTCTCGTACAGAGCCTTGATGACTTCAATTAGGCAGTTGTCAATGTTGAAGTGCCTGAGTACTTGCCAGAGGCCGTCATGCCATACCCTGTCAAAGGCCTTTTTGAAGTCTATGAAATTGTGGTACAAGTCTTTTTGGTGTTGGAGATGCTTCTCTATCAGAATTCTCAGATTGAAAATTTGTTCCATTGTGCTGCGTTTTGGTCTAAAGCCCGCTTGTTCTTCTGCCAGGAGTTTTTCCGCTTGGTTTTTCAGTCTGTTGAGGACTACCTGCAGCATGATCTTGCTAGGATGACTTATGAGACTGATGGTTCTGTAGTTCTGGCATTGCTTGAGGTTTCCTTTCTTTGGCAGGGGTATTACAAGAGACTGTCCATTCGTTTGGCCATTCTTTGGTGTCGTGGATCTTCTGACAAAGTTCTGTGAATCGCCTTGCTGTTTCATTCCCTCCATTTTTTATGAGTTCAGCTGGGATGTTATCGATTCCAGGGGACTTCCCCTTCTTCAATTGTTTAATAGCTGCATCTACTTTACACCTTAGTATTGGTGGGTCTTTATCTTGGTGTTCAGGGGTTTTGTCAGAAACTATGTTGGTATCTGGGCGTAGTGGGTAGTTGTACAATCCCTCACAGTATTTTGTCCAGCGTTGGAGGATGGCATTGTTTTCCGTTAAAAGATTTCCTTCTTTGTCTTCAATAACAGAGGCTTTAGGCTGTGTGGTTTTCATTAATGCTTTCAAAGTGTCGTAAGCTGTTTTGCTGTTTCCCTTGGTCATTCCAGCTTCGATGTTGTTGCATTGTTCTTCTATCCATGCTTCTTTGGCTTTTCTCATCTTTTTCCTCACTTCTCTGTGGCTATCCATGTACTTCTTGTAAGCTTCTTGACTTGTGAATTTTTGTTTTTTAAGTTCTCTTCTTTTGTCGCAGAGGTCAAGAACCTCATTTGTCACCCAGGGTTAACTCTACAAGCTCGATAGAACAAAAACAACAACAAAAAAAGAACCATAAACAAAGTCCTGAACGTGGTAGGTAGCCCCAAAACCCAACACTGCAGAAAAGACCCACAGGGAAAAACGGCTCACCGCACGGCGGTTTTGTTGAGGGCGAAGGCGAGGGCCCACACAGCATCGTAGGCCAGAGGGGCCTCAGGGTAGCCGGTGATGAGGCTGGGGTCCGTGGTGTTCAGAACCTCGTTCAGCTGCTCCGTGAACTGCTTGGCCGTCTGCACACAGTCATGGTCACGTCACATGGACATCCCCTAAATGTCTGTTATGATCTATTTATTTATTTATTCTTTTATATCGAGGATAATGGAATGAGCAATCGTATGCTTTTTTACATCCAGTCCCCGTGTGTATGCAGTTTTGTAAATCTTGTCATCTGTTCCCACCGGCACATGATAGCCTGCTCTTACGAAAAGCGGAACCGGATTTAACGCGTGCACAAGATGTTCTGCGTGCGTTCGCACACTGGGCCTCGGTTTACAGTCTCATCCGAAGGACTCTTAGGAAGAGTGGAGTCAGCAGTGATGTTAACTCCACAGGAAAAATCCTCTCGACCGGGAATCAAACCCAGGTCGTCAAATTGCAAGCGCAATGCTCTGACCGATAGGCTATATCCCACCCCGTATGATCCATTCAGTTACAGCCGTAGCCAAATCCATTGGAGTCCAAAATGGCTCTTATGATCCATACAGACATTACAAGATACAAGGTCATTTCTCACATCACTCATTTCATTACTGACGGAGGATGCTATTGCCGAGTGGTTTAGACACTTTGACTTCAACCCCATGAGTCTTATAGGTCATGGGTTCGAATCTCAGCAGTGTCTGGTGAATTAAGGGTGAGGATTTTTACAATCTCTCATGTCAACTTCAAGAGCAGACCTGCCAGTGCCTTAATGACTTTTGTGTGTATACACATGCAGAAGATGAAATCTGCACATTAAAGATCCTGTAATTCATGTCAGTCTTCAGTGAGCTATGGAAACATGAGCATACCCAGCTGCAGCATACATCCCTGAAGTCAGAATGCAGCTAACTTCAAGGTGGGAAAAAAAAAGGTGACATATGCAAAATGTTACCATTGGTGAACCTCGGAGCTCCAGCTGAGTAACTACAAATAGCCTCAGTGGTCAGGTGACCCTCCAGAGCCTTACCTCCACCCCTCCTCCCCCCCCTCTCCCACACCTTTATCCTTACCATGCCCACGTCGGTCATGGTGGGTTCCTGGTGTAGGATGACGGCCTCTGTGGTCAGGTGACCCTCCAGTGCCTCCTCCAGCTGCTCGGCCGTGCAGTTGTGGCGGTCGTCGTTGGCGCGGTACCAGTTGTCAGGGTACCAGCCGATGATCAGCCACACGTACTTCTTGCCGTACAGCTTCTCTTTGTATGCCTGTGTGTGGAGGGAGAACAGATTTATCTATTTTTTATTTACTTATTCTTTTTATCTTTGAGGACGAAAAAGTAGTGGAGGAAAAAACAAGTGCAGGTACCAACTTCTCAGTCATTTTGAAAATGACTTATTCAATTCAACAATTTAACTCAATTCAACTCTTTTAGTGTCCTCTATCAATTAGAAGAAATAGAAAAGTAATTTAAACACACAAAAAAGAGGTAACATATGTTAAACACACACATACCCACACATACACACACACACACACACACACACACGACACACAACACACACACACACACACACACACACACCTTTACTAAAGATTTAAAAAAAAATAAACAAATAAATAAATAAAAACTGAAAATTGAAAATGATACAGGTCGACAAATAACAAAAGTAACAATCATCAGAGAAAAAAAAAAAAAGTTACAAGTAAGAAACCCCAAAACGAAAAATCTGCAATGGTTAATAGCTTCAAAATCCATGGACAGACACAGACACGGTACACGATTTGAAACAACCAGCACTGACCTGGCAGAAGACTCGTCGGGCCATGTCTTCGTAGAAAACACCCACGATAATTCTAGCATCTTGTCGCTGCACAAATCATCAGTTTCCTATGACTGTTTATGAATTTTAAAAAAACAACAACAACAGAAAAACAACAAAAAACCCAACTTAAAGATTAAATCTATATTGCGTCTTACACTTGTTAATCTATCTTAAAAGTTTCCCATCAGAAAAAAACCCAGAAAATTTATTAATGACTTTTGAAAAAAGTAGAAAAAGATTATATGTTCATAGATTATGGTTCTGACAGTGTAGAGCTCTCAAAAGAATTGTTTCAAATATTCATACCAGTCTGTTTCCTATTTTAAGTTGTTTATTTTTTCTTTTAAGCATTCTATTATTCGCTAGAATATGAACATCAAAGACATCACTATTTTCAGATTTACATATTATTTGACCATGAATCTACAACAGAGTACAATAAGAATGAAAATGATGATAGCAACAAGGAATTTTAAATGGTTTAAGAATTTGCAATGAAATTACATACTGATTCTACTTTACATACAACACACACACACACACACACACACACACACATGCACACACACACACACACACACACACAAAATCACTACACACACACACGCATGCACGCACACACGCATGCATGCACGCACGCACGCACACAAACACACACACACAAACACACACATACTCTCTCTCTCTCGCGTGCTCTCTCTCTCGCGTGCTCTCTCTCTCGCATGCTCTCTCTCTATCTCTCTCTCTCTTTTTTGAAAAAAAAAGTTTTCAAGTTTTCAAGTTTTCTCTCTCTCTCCTCAAAATCATCATTGATTCTTACTTCTCATTTTCGTTTCTGAATCAGTGACTTTATAACATTACCTTAATATTGTATTTCTGTGTTAATTCTTGCCTGTTGTTTGATACTTGGTATGGTTCCTTACTTTTGGTGTTTGGATCATTATAATTGTTGATTTTATTTATATTTTTATTGGCAGTATCTCCCCCCCTCCAATAAGGATATTAGTTGTTTTTTTTAATTTTCCCCCTTTTATCCAAATGTATGATTTATATCACATGTATAACTTTTGACAGATGGTGGTGGATTGATGTTTTCAGTTGTTTTTTTCATCTTGTTCTCTTGTTTGCTCTTTACCTATTAACACTTTTCTATTCTTTCATAATCAAAATCTTTTATTGTGACTTCTGATTTTTGTCTTCTGATCGAGTGCATTTTTATTACCTTATCATATATAGTGTCCTTATTCTTGTGTGTTGTTTGGTTTGCATAAAGCTTTATTGTTTAGTATCTTTTCAACTTGATGTATCCCTGAAAAGGGCAGGGACTGGATGTAAAAAAGCACACAAGTGCTTATCTATTATCCTCGAATAAAATACTTTGCCTTGCCTTGCCTTGCCTTGTCTCTCTCTCTCTCTCTCTCCTCTCTCCTCTCCTCTCTCTCTCTCTCTCTCTCTCTCTCACACACACACACACACACACACACACACACACACACACACACACACACACACACACACACACACACACACACGCACACACACATACACACACACACCACACACACACACAGACTCAACACCCCTCACCCCCACCCACCCCACATTACTCTGAAAACAAACAAACAAACAAAAAATGTTTCAAGGTAAGTCTGTCAAAACAACAAAAACTGTTGATCAAAGGAGCAGACACACACAGGCTTACTTACCTTCAGATTTCTCACTGCATTGGTAGGGTCCGTGAGGAAACTTTGTCGAACAGCAATGTCAATGTCCACCTCCTTCACTCTCTTCTCTAAATCCTCAATCGTCTGAAATGAAAACATACACCACAGCTGTCAGTGTCCCCCACTTTCAGCTCCTCTCAGCTGCTAATCATCCCATCCCAGCCCAGCCCAGCTGGGGCCAGCTGGTGCTATTTATAGCAGGAGCTGACCACACTTGGACTAAGGAAAAGGAAGGAGCGTGCTAAATTTAGCACTCTTGACTAGGCTTTACTAAGGGATGTTGAATTTGTGTACTGTGACACCATCGATTTGGTACTGACATTTTACAAAAAAAAAAATTTCTTTTCTATATTTCAATACCTCGGCTAGAGCTCCAAGGTTTTACCACTAAATGGTGAAATTTTGCTTATTCGATATTGTTGATTTAGTGCTGGCATAATTTTTTTTTATGTTTCTTTTTTCTTTTCTGAAATGAAAACATACACATCGATTTGGTACCAACATTTACAACAACAAAAAATGTCTTGTTTTCTATATTCTAATACCTCGGCTAGAGCTCCAAGGTTTACCATTAAATGGTGAAATTTTGCTTATTTGATAAAGTTGATTAAGTGCTGACATACTTTTTTTTATGTTTCTTTTTTCTTTTCGTTCTTTGGCAAGAACTCCTGAGGTTCACCAAAGGAGGAATTTTGCATATGTGACCATTTTTGCCCTTCATGAAGGCAGCTGCATTACAACTCCGGGGATGTATGCTAGTGATGTTCATGTTTCTGTAACCCACTAAACACTGAACATGAATTACGGGATTTTTTAATCTCTCACACACACACACACATACACACACACACACACACACACACACACACACACACACACACACACACACACACACACACACACACACACACACACACACACACACAAACAGAAGTAAAGGTCTCTTGCCTCTCTTGTACAGAAGCAATCCTTTTCCATTAAAAATTTTTTTAATTCAGAAATGAATAACAACAACAATATAAAAAATTTTTAAATGACAACAAAATAAAAACTCACCGAAATAAAGGTCTCTACCTCTCTTGTATAATAGCAATCCTTTTCCATTAAAAATTTTTTACATTCAGAAACCAATAACAATTAAAAAAAAACATTTAAAATCAAAACAAAAAAATAAAAACTCACGGAAGTGAAGGTCTCTTGCGTCTCCTGTATGGTGGCAATCCTGTTCCAGTGGAACTTCTTGAAGAGCTTGATGCGGGTGGGGTTGTGCAGAGTGCCCGAGGGGTGGGTGCGGAAAAACATGGGAAACCGCTCTCGGTTCGACAATGCTGGGGAACTGGCACCATACGCTAGCTGAAAACACCCACAGAAACATTCGTGTAAAATCAGAAATCCACTGAAACTGGACAGGACACAGCTCTCACCTGGAATCCACAAGGGAAAAGGAAGAGAGGGCGGCCTAGAAATACCTGGCGCCGGGATCTGGATGCAGATGCGAAAAAAATGGGCAAGACGTGGGGACAACTGGAACGCCTAGCCCAGAACCGAGATGCCTGGAGACAGCTGGTTGGCGGCCTATGCCCCAGAAGGGACCACAGGCGGACATGACATGACATGCATGTCCTCTGTAAGGTTGTATGTTTGTCCATCATGTTCAACAATGACCTCCAAAACATCAAAGGAGGCAACTGCTGTTTCGGAAACTGGGCAGAAACTTGATCATAGTGGAGATGCCTTGCCCACAGTACATCCCCACTCCCTCAGCCAGGAGGGCATAAGGACAGTCAGCGTTGGAGATGTTCTCCAAAGGCCAACTAGCCCTCAGGGCTGCCGCACATAAGGACTGTGCAAGTCAAGCCTCCTAGTCAGAGAGTCATAGTCGATCACTAAAGACTAAGCTGTAAAGTGGAATTCCGTGAGTGGGAAAGCCACTGATCTTACAGCCTCTCACTTTGCTGTTGCCCCCAGCGTCAATGGTTTAATTAAGAACTGTGATAAAGCCTATGTATGGTTAGACTTATTTTATTGTGATGGGGCGTTAATAATATTACCTCTTTTTTTTCTTTTTAATTTTTTTTTTGTTATCAGATTTTCAGTTTTTTCATTGTGCAACTAGGGAGTGACAAAATTGCAACCGTAGTAAAATTGTCTCCCATGCAAACAGAGTACATGTGCATTGCTGCGTTTCTAAATCAGGAAACACTGTGCGAGGTTGTTTTTCTTGGGTGGTGGTTTAGACCACACACACACACACACACACACACACACACACACACACACACACACTCCCCCACACCCAACACTCCCCCCCACCCACCCTCACCACCCCTCCTCCCCCCCCACCCCCACCCCCACCTACCCACACACACAC
>CM060341.1:5330002-5342502 GCA_030674155.1 Stramonita haemastoma
CTAGTTTACACACACAACCATCTAAAGACACAGAACCATCTAAAGACATAGAACCATCTAAAGACACACAACTATCTAAAGACACACAACTATCTAAAGACACACAACTGTCTACAGACACAGAACTATCTCTAAAGACACACAACTATCTAAAGACACACAACTATCTCTAAAGACACACAACTATCTAAAAACACACAACTGTCTACAGACACAGAACTATCTACAGACGCACAACTATCTCTAAAGACGCACAACTATCTAAAGACACACAACTATCTAAAGACACACAACCATCTAAAGACACACAACTATCTAAAGACACACAACTATCTAAAGACACACAACTGTCTACAGACACAGAACTATCTACAGACGCACAACTATCTCTACAGACGCACAACTATCTAAAGACACACAACTATCTAAAGACACACAACTGTCTACAGACACAGAACTATCTACAGACGCACAACTATCTAAAGACACACAACTGTCTACAGACACACAACTATCTACAGACGCACAACTATCTAAAGACACACAACTATCTACAGACGCACAACTATCTACAGACGCACAACTATCTACAGACGCACAACTATCTCTAAAGAAACACAACTATCTCTAAAGAAACACAACTATCTAAAGACACACAACTATCTACAGACACACAACTATCTAAAGACACACAACTATCTACAGACGCACAACTATCTACAGACGCACAACTATCTACAGACGCACAACTATCTCTAAAGAAACACAACTATCTAAAGACACACAACTATCTAAAGACACACAACTATCTAAAGACACACAACTATCTACAGACGCACAACTATCTCTAAAGAAACACAACTATCTCTAAAGAAACACAACTATCTACAGACACACTGACACAACTACTTAAAGACACACAACTATCTTGAGACACAAAGCTATCTAAAGACACACAACTGTCTAAAGACACACAACCATCTAAAGACACACAACTCTCTAAAGACACACAGCTATCTAAAGACACACAACTATCTACAGACACACAACTATCTAAAGACACACAACTATCTAAAGACACACAACTATCTCTAAAGACACACAACTATCTCTACAGACACACAACTATCTCTAAAGACACACAACTCTCACACAACCATCTACAGACTTACAACTATTTAAAGACACAGAACTATTTACAGACGCAGAACTATCTATAGACTCTGCTTTACAAAAGAAAAAAACTAAGAACAAAGAGGACACTCAATACCTAGCACACTACAGTACCAACCAGCGGTTTTTGTCTTCTCTGTGTGAAACAGAACCCTTTCCAGACAACAGATGCTTTGGCACTACTGACCTTTTCCCTTATATTGATCCATAGGGAGAGTGAGTATCTACAGTTGACAGTCTAGTGAAGCAAATCCCCCAACCCCCCCCCCCAACCCACCCCCAATAAAAAAAAAGACAACCCCACCAATAAGACAAAACGTTGTGATAGATAAACAAACGAAAATAAAGGATTGTATCTATAGGTAGGTGGTGTGAGTCTACCTTCATTATGAAGCTCATTTTCAGGTGTTATGCTATGCTAATTGTGTGCAGTTTTGCGTAGGTGTTCAGTGCAATCTGCTGCTTTTATAACCAGGTTGTCATCTGATACTGATATATATATATAATATATATATTATATATATATATATATATATTATATATATATATATATATATATATATATATATATATATATATATACATGAATATATATATATATATACATATAAAGTGGTACAAATACAAATATATATATATATATATATATATATATATATCAGTATCAGATGTCAACCTGGTTATAAAAGCAGCAGATAGACAGACAGACAGACAGACAGATAGATACAGTTACATAGATACACTTTTTTTTTTTAGATCAGGTCTAAAAAATGCTTCAGTTTGTGTGTGTGGCTGTCTGACTTTTCATCTGCTGGTTTCTTTATTTCCAAGACAGCTGCAGTCCTCTGTTTCTTTGAAGTGTCTGTCTGAATATTTACAAGTAAATTTATGTCTCTTGCCCTTTCCCTTTTTGCTTGTTTGTCTACCTGTCTGTCTATATATATCAATATCAATCATAAAAATACTTTTTTTCAATCAATTGCAATGATTATACCACTTTGATCATGCTGCACTCTTTCCAACAAAAAACTATCCTTAAATCTCATCTGATCATATGAAAACAAAATCTGTTTTTAAAAAATGTTTCACGCAAGCAAAGCTGATGTTAAACTCAGAATGGTAACATTTCAGACAAACCACAACAAAAATTTTAAAAATTAATTTTAAAAAAAACAACGGATGGAGATGTAAAAGACAGAATTGCAGAAGTAATACACATGTAAACACAAAAATGTTGAATTCACGAGAGACAGTTGACGATGAAAGGCCTGGCTTCAGATGGAACTGAACCCTTTCTTTTTAATTCTGGATGGGTTTCAAGCTGAATCCTCTTGTTTCTTCACCTGAAAACCTAACTGCTCTCCATGAGAAAAATGCATCACCACAGCATAGTGCGCCGCCGCTGTGGCCTAGTGGTTAGGGCGTTGTACTCGTAATCTAAAGGTTGCGGGTTTGATCCCAGCTTTCGGCTATGGCGTTGTGCCCTTGGAAAAGGCACTTTACGGCTATTTTCTCACTCCACCCAGGTGTAAAAGGGGTACCAACCTTGTGTTGGGGGTTAACCCTGCGATAGACTGGCGTCCTATCCAGGGGGAGTCTATGACTCTCAGTCGCTTAACACCACAGAAACCGGGATAAGCACCGGCCTGATGAGCCTTAGGCTCGGGACAGACTTTACTTTAACTAGAGCTCTGAGATTCCCCAATGGTGAAGCTGATGTGTATACAACCATTTTTCCCCACCATTAAGGTAGCCGCAGTCTGACTTCGGGGATTATGTCCAAACACAACACCTAAGTGCATGCATTTTAAAACTGTCATCAGTTCCTACGGGCACAAAATGGCCTACTCTTCCGAAAAGTGGAATGGATTTTAAATGAGAGTGCAAGATGTTCTGCGTGCATTTGCACAAAGGGACTCAGTTAATAATAGCCTCATCTGGAAGACTTTGGGGGAAGTGGAGTCAGTACTGATGTTAACTCTAGGGTAAAATTCACAGAGACAATTATTCTGTTGCTTTTTTTTCTTCCCCATGCGCGAAATAAACGTTCCACATCCAATCTTCCAGTTTACTGTCTTACCCGAAAGACTAGCTCCCAGACCACCCATCACCATCTGGCAGGATGGGGAAAAGGCTGTGGATGGAACTGAGCCCCCAACCTCTTGCTTCTAGATGGGGCGGGGGGGGGGGGGGGGGGTGCAGTACCACCTTCCTATCAGGCAGCACTTGGCCAATAGTGATTGTTTTGTGATACCAGTTCAGAGCAAACCCAATCACTGTGGGTTGGACAGAGTCTAGCAAGTCAATGGTAATTTTCCTGGATGTTGGGTCCATTACTGCATCACTCTCTGCTGGTGTACCCCACGTCACCAGTGAATGAGAGACAGAGACAGACAGAGAGAGACAGAGAGTGCAAGTGTGTGTGTGTGTGTGTGTGTGTGTGTGTGTGTGTGTGTTGTGTGTGTGTTGTATTGTACTGTATTGTGTTGTATTGTATTGTATTGTATTGTTTTATTGGAAGCTCAATAGAATAAGCACTCATGTGCTTTTAACATCCAGTCCCCATGTGTATGGTAATTTTGTAAATTTTGTCATCTGTTCCCACCAGCACACAATGGCCTACTCTTATCAGAAGCGGAACAAGATTTATTTATTTATTTAAATTTATTTATTCATTTATTTCTAGGATAATGGAACAAGCACTTATTGCTTTTTTACATCCAGTCCCCGAGTGCATGCAGTTTTGTAAATTTTGTCATCCATTCCCACCAGCACACAATGGCCTACTCTTCCGAAAAGCGGAACAGGATTTTAACATGTGCCAAGATGTTCTGCCTACTTCATACATATGGATCCAGTTTATAGTCTCATCCAAAGGACTTTTGGGAGAGTGGAGCCAGCACTGATGTTAACTCCTGTGGAAAAATCCTCTTGAATGAATTCAAACCTAAGTCATATAGACAGGGGAGCCATCCAGAACTACTACTACTACTCTTCAAGTTCAACACAACTTATTATTTCATCAAAGAGAATAGAAATTCTGGTGGAATCCTTCTGTACAGAATCCCTGTGTGAAAAATAAACAGATTGTTTTCTTTCAGGAAAAAGTTGGTGATTCAAAGAATCAGTTTCAGGACCAACCTCCAAGTTAAGCAGTTTTATCTATAGCCGAGAGATGTGGGTATATTGTTGAATGCTGGTGAGAAATCCAGTAAGAGAATGAGAACAAAGGACCTGAATTGATTTAAATAACAATAAAAGCATAGCGTAAAGGTCAGAATGACATTGTCTGTGCTTCTATGGGATCCATATATACCAACTGAAGGGGGTCAAGATGTTGATTTGTAAAGGATAGAAGGTGGCTAAGAACACGTTTTTCAAAACATGTTTCAGCTATGTGTGTAGGAGCAACAGGGTGGAAGTCATTTGATTAAATATGTACATGTCAGCAGGGTTCATTTTTTCATTGGAACTGGGCTAATAGCAAGGTCTTCCAGATCCTAGCTTACAAATGGAGTACTCTCAAAATTATATCACATACTATCTTTATTTAAATATATACCACATACAATTTTACAAGACTAGGCAACCCTCAAAAAGTAAAACTCCTCTGATCGACCCTTCGACCCCCTCAGTCCTAAATAAACATACCCCCCCCCCCCCCCCTCCTCTCTCTCTCTCCTCCTCTCCTGCTCAGCAACACACCTAAAATGACTGGTCTGCAACTAAACCAAAAAAACATTTTGTTTAAAAAAGGAAATAAATTAAGACGATGGAGAAGACACAAGGTTCCAGACCGAAAAAGTCTGCGATCGGTTCTCTGCCGGTAGAGTTCTACGGGCATGACCCACTTCTCGACTCCCAGACTCTAAAATTTCAATCTGAATCTCAACATCGCAGCTTCCAAGCTTCGTCGTCATGGAAGCGTGTGGATAATAAATGATAAAACCCAACAAAACAGCTCAAATTCCTGACAGAATGATAAAAAACAATATCACGAAAATATCAGTAAAACAAAAAAGTAATTGAACTTACTGTGAATGGCAGCTCGTTTTTCTGCCACAGCTTCCTGATGCTGTGAATGGCATTATGTAAATGTCGCGGGCAGCCAGTGTCGTCTGCAAGCGTTGGTCAATGTTTATTGATCTTTCCGCGCCTCTGGAACTGTGTTTTAAGAATGATCTCCCTTGATTTTCACCATTTTCGGCTTTACTTACTTTTCGTTTCGGTTTCTATATTGTAAAGAATCAATGTTTCTCTGCTTAATATTCCAACATATTACACGATGTAAACACAGACTTTTCCTTAGTATATTTCTATGTTTTTCACGCATGCTACTAAGTACTAACTCATACAAAAGAGAACCTGCTTTAGATACTCAGTTGTGGAAAACAGTGTCTCAAAGAAAACAATGTCTGAACATTATATCAAGCATGAAACTCAAATGTTACATCGTTGAAAACTACTTAAAATGGTTTCATTTTTCTTCCAACATCAACTTTGCAGATGCAGTTCTATTATGTGGTTCTATCATGCTGTTTTGTGTGCCAGAAAAACCTGGAGATGTAGAAATATATTTTTCATTAAAACAAAATTAAGATCAAATGATTTTTTTTCGTTCCTCAGCTAGAGCCCCAAAGTACACCAATCGTGAAATTTTGCGCGTAATGCGACTGTTTTTGCCCTCTAAGAAGGTAGCTGCATTTCGAATTCGGGGATGTATGCTAGGTATGCTTGTGTTTATACACACGAAGAGATATAAGCACTGGCAGGTCTGCACTTGAAGTTGACATGGGAGATCGCAAAAATCCCCACCCTTTATTCACAAAACGCTGCCAAGATTCGAACCCACGATTTCATGGACCTGTAAAATGGTTCGAACCATTTGGCTATAGCGTCCGTTTCACTTTAAGACAGAACACATTTCTAAATACAAAATTTGAAATGTTACATTAGACGTGAAATTATGTTTTGTAGTTTAAAAAAAAAACTCTAAACGAAATCAATAATAATTTTTCTTCTAATTTGAAACATCAGAATAGGTGAAAATCTTGCTAATTTTCCTAAATTTATTCGGGTGTCAAATTGATTATTGAGGTAGTTATATCGAACTTGAGGGATCCTGACAAACATTCTTTTACTCGTTATAAATAAGAGATGGTGATGATTATGGATTAAGCACTCATATGTTTGTTTGCTTGATGTTGTTGTTGTTGTTGTTTTACATCTATTCCCCACATGCATGCACTTTCGTAAATTTTGTCATCCATTCCCACCGGCCCCAAAGACCTACTCTTCTCAATGTGGGGCAGTTTTTAAGAGGTACACAAAATGTTCTGCATCCGTTCGCACTTGAAACATCAGTCTATTGGCTCATCCGAAGATCTTAGAGGGGAGTGGAGTTAGCACTGATGTTAACTTCAATGGAAAATAATTTCCTTGAACAGGCCATTCGGTGGTAGTTCGAACCTGGGTTGTGAGATTGCGAGTTCAACATGTAACACTCTAACTACCTGGCCATCCTTTACCATCCTTTTTTTCTCTGAGATAGTCGTCTTTTGCCTGGTCCCACTGTTCCCCTTGACATGGGCAAATGGCCTGGCTCATTAAATTATTTGACTTGACTTGACTTGACTTGACTCGTCTTTTGCGTGGAGGAGGATTTTTAAAAATAAACATCTGATGTTAAAAGTTTGTTGGTTTGTTTTATCATCAGTTCTGTTTCTCTCTAACTCTTTTACTTCTTATGGTAAAACAACGTAACAGGATTGAATTGTCTTGATTATTGTATGGAAATGTGTTTATTTATTTGTTATTTAAAAAAAATCTTATATATATATTTTTTCTTTTATATCGAGGATAACAGAATAAGCAATCATGTGCTTTTTGTGTGTGTGTGTGTGTGTGTGTGTGTGTGTGTGTGTGTGTGTGTGTGTGTGTGTGTGTGTGTGTGTGTGTGTGTGTGTGTGTGTGTGTGTGTGTGTGAGTGTTTTCTTATTTCTCGGCTAGAGCTCCGAGGTTCACCAATGGTGAGATTTATGCGTTTGCAACTGTTTCCTTCCCCCTCCCATCATTTAGGTAGTCGCATTCCGGCTTCAGGGAATGTGTGTGTGTGTCGGGGGGGGGAGGGGGGGGGGGAGGGGTGAAAGATGGAAAATTTGTGGTTTGAAAGAAGATGAAAGCCACAGCTTCTCACTCTCTAGGGATGGATGTATCACCTCTGCACCACTGAGCCCACACCTGGGCAACCTAAGCACGACTTTAACCTTTTCTACAACTACCACCATCTCAAAAGAGAAGAACAAGTCATAATTCTAAGACGCTGCACTGGGAACAACAGACTAAACCACCACATGTCCACACAGCTGAAACTTGCTCCTTCTCCCCTGTGGTAAAGAAAACCAGACAGGCGAGCTCATCCTTCAGAGGTGTACGCTATTCAGCGACCTGAGGAAGAAAAAAAAAGTATGGCCGACAGAGATAACCCTAAAGACCAAGCTGTACGGCCCACGAGAGGAGCTGGAAAGGACATGTATGCCCTTATGTTTTCCCAGACACATCTGACGGTGTGAAGCAAACGAGAGAAGAAGAAAACCCTTTTCCCCACGGGTAGCCCGCTACAGGGCAACCAACCAGCTACTAGGGACGAGATAGCCGAGTGGTCAGAACATTGTGCTGGCAATTTGACGACCCGAGTTCGATTTCCGTTGGAGGGGATTTTTCCCTTGGAGTTAACATCAGTGCTGACTCCACTCTCCCCAAAAGTCTTTCGGATGAGACTGTAAACCAAGACCCCGTGTGCAAACGTACGCAGAACATCTTGCTCACACGTTAAATCCTGTTCCGCTTGTTGTAAGAGTAGGCCATCGTGTGCCGGCAGGAACAGATGACATTTACAAAACTGCATACACACGGGGACTGGATGAGAAAAAAGCACATGAGTGCTTATCCCATTATCCTCGATATAAAAAAATAAAATAAATAAATAAAATAAAATACTAACCCTTCCCTCCATAGCACCCACTAGTGGGTTACAGCAGCATACAGATGTGCACAGTGCTCTTGTACAGGGAAAGAGGGGTTCTCTCCATTGATGTAGGGATAGTGGTGTTTTTGTTTTTTGTAATCCATTTTCGGGTGTCATTGCTACCACTACTGTGAAAGAATCAAAGAATCTGCAGTGCTCCTTCAGTTTTGCTTCTTTTCTATCAACATGATCCACCAAAGATGTGTGGAACATAGCACTCTACATGCATAACCACCTTACACACTGTCATAGGCATGCACTTACATTTAAAAAGATTGATATTGTTATTCTTTCTCTCTTGTTTGTGTGCATGTAAATGATAAAACCACACACACACACACACACACACACACACACACACACACACTCACAAAAACACCCTCCCACGTGCGCGCATGCCCCCCCCCCCCCCCCCCCCCCACACACACACCATATACAGTTTACTCAACAACACCAACAACAACAACACACACACATTCTACTACACACACATGCTACTATTACTACAAGCACACACACACAACACACACACACACACACACACACACACACACACACACACACACACCAAGTACACCAATTCAGATAATTGATTTATTGCAAAAAAGTTATTGCTGTAATAATACATCCATTTTCAAAATGTTAACAAAATAACATTCAGCAGAATCCACAAAACACAGAACCTGTTACTGCTATTAAAGGCACATTGTAAATATATATATATATATATATATATATATATATATATATATATATATATATATATATATATATTTATTTATTTAAAAAAAAAAAAAATTTCTTTATTCATTTTTTTGGTACACTGCACAAATCTGTCAATGCATGATATAGTCTTTCTAAAAAATATATTGAAAAAAACTTTTAGCCCCCTCCCCCCACCTATCATGAAACGTTCATCCCTACCCTTCCTCATTTTTGAGTCACTCACCAAATAACAGGGTTTTTTTTTCAATGGATATAGACTTCGATACTTGTGTGTGTGTGTGTGTGTGTGTGTGTGTGTGTGTGTGTGTGTGTGTGTGTGTGTGTGTGTGTGTGTGTGTGTTTGCATGTGTGTGTGTGTGTGTGAGAGTGTGTGTAAGACAGAGATTTGTTTGATTTGATTAATTTCAACAATGCATGTTGGTTGCTTTATTTATCACTTATTTATATAAAAAAATCAATGAACTTACAATGTAGATAAACCAAGATAAATCATCAGAATTATGGCAATGAACAAAATGATAGTTTAAAAAAAAAAAAATAACAGAGAGAAAGAACTGAGTAAACATGTTTAAATAAAAAAAGAAAGAAAATCAACAATATGACGGAGGGAGAGAGAGAGAGCGAGAGAGAGAGAGAGAGAGAGAGAGAGAGAGAGAGAGAGAGAGAGAGAGAGAGAGAGAGAGTCGGTCAAACTTTGACAATTCAAAGGCATTCAGTATTTAACAGCTCTAAAGCCAAGAGGTGATATGATGATAATGATGTCAATGATGATGATGATGATGACAGCAATGACAACAATGATGATGACAATGATGAGACAGAAATATACAGGGTTACCCAAAACTAGCTACTAGGCTAGGTAGAACAAAAAAGATTAGCCACTCAAAACAATTAATGATAAAACAATATTTTTAAAAAAGTAACAACTTCCACTAAAAAAAAGAAATCCATGAATGCTGTAAGCGCACATCAAAATGCAGAGAAAATGAATATAAAATTCTCTGAATAAAATGCCACGAAACAAATTTCTCATAATTTTGGAAACAGAAAGATTCTTGAATTTGATCAGGACAATGCTTCAATAAGTGTAGTCAGTCATTAAATTATGATATATTTATGAGAAAAACATTTAGACTGGACACCAAAACATTTTTCCATTCTTAAATGCAAGGAACTACAATTCGCTTTCAGCAATGGCTGTAAAATTTGGCTTGAATTTTACCAAAATCATTCAGGGCTGCCATAATCACAACATAATTATGCCATTTCCAAAAAGGCTGATATATATATATATATATATATATATATATATATATATATATATATATATATATATATATAAACATACAATTTTAAACAATGTAATACTCTTCAAGAGAATGGTAATATACAATAAACAGCAGTCTTGTATAGATTTTTTTCACACCCAAAAAATTGATGAACAAAGCAATTTACAAGTGACCAACTTAAAAAAAAGACAAAAAAAGACAATTTAATGTATTGCCAATAATCACTCTCTTTTTCTCCTTCTGTCACACACAAGCACACATGCACACACACATGCACACACACACACAAACATCCACACACACGCGCGCGCGCACACACACACACACACACACACACACACACACACACACACACACACACACACACACACAATGTGTCACTGCCTATATGCAGTCAGGTCACTTAAGCACAAACCACAGAAGAACTTGAATCCAAAACACCACTCCAGTTCTACACGTCCACACAAAATCCATACACACCAAAACCTACTCAGCAGTGCTAACACCCGATGAACACTCTGACAGAAATTCCCTCTTTTCTATCCCTCTCCTTGTTTCTGCTTTGTTCTTTTTCCTCCTGTCACCTCCTCCTTGTCTATTTTCTGCCTTCTTGGCCTATTCTCTTGCCCTTTTTTTCCCAGAAAGACTTAATAAAGATAACAATTCTCACCCATGCTAAAGTTAAATGCAAATGAACCTGACTTGTGAGACTCTTAACAACAGCGCAACACACTTTCGCTTATAAGATAGACAACAATAGTTGCTGTCTGAGGGTTCAACGACAATGAAGAAGAAAAAGAAACAAAAGTCTTCATTTTTCTTGATGAAAGCTCTCTGGCTATCAGCACAGGTTACATATACCCTAACACTCTATTTCTCCTGATCACAGTGGTCGGCCAAGAAACAGACTTCACTTTATTTCACGTCACGTCACGTCACGTCACGTCACTTCACTTCTCCGTAAACTCCTTGACTGACAAGTCATCAGGGCACTGAACTGAATTTTCCAGGCAGTTTGTTACAGGCAAGTTGAGCTTGGCGGAGTTCATCCCTCTCTAGGTAGCAAAGTGCATGCTCAGCATGTTCGTACTTTCATTCCCAATGGCTTCAGCTGGTCTAACTGAACAAGATCCAGTGAGGGAAGACACAGGATCTAGTGAGGAAGAGCACAGGATCTAGTGAGGAAGAGCACAGGATCTAGTGAGGAAGAGCACAGGATTAGTGAGGAAGAATACAGGATTAGTGAGGAAGACACAGGATCTAGTGAGGAAGAGCACAGGATCTAGTGAGGAAGACACAGGATCTAGTGAGGAAGACACAGGATCTAGTGAGGAAGACACAGGATCTAGTGAGGAAGAACACAGGATCTAGTGAGGAAGAACACAGGATTAGTGAGGAAAAGCACAGGATCTAGTGAGAAAGAGCACAGGATCTAGTGAGGAAGACACAGGATCTAGTAAGGGAGACACAGGATCTAGTGAGGAAGACACAGGATCTAGTGAGGAAGACACAGGATCTAGTGAGGAAGACACAGGATCTAGTGAGGAAGACACAGGATCTAGTGAGGAAGACACAGGATCTAGTGAGGAAGACACAGGATCTAGTAAGGCAGACACAGGATCTAGTGAGGGAGAGCACAGGATCTAGTAAGGCAGACACAGGATCTAGTGAGGGAGACACAGGATCTAGTGAGGGAGAGCAAAAGTTTCACTGTACAGATTGTGTATATTATAATGGTGCTGAGAAAACATACCCCCCCCCCCCCCCCCCCCCCATACACACACACACAAATCATCACATCAGTAGTAGGCACTTGTAACACCAGTCATTATATCAAAAATTTTTTAACATAGTATCACATGATTCACTGCAATAACCAAAAAATTAATCACAAAGCCAAATTTTCAACATTTACAAAAAAAATGTACTGCATTTCAAAAAAAAAAAGGAAAAATAAAGTATAGAAATATACAACACACAAAAATGTGGGAACAATTTTTTCTCTCTCTCTTACAAGCTACAAAGGTGTGAAACTTGAATAAAATCCATTATCCAGTTGAACTTATAGAATACTCCATAAAACACTGTAACAGATGCAAACATTCTATGCAGATATTTGTAAAACATGAAAAAAAACCTCACCTCAAAATAACAGTTTTGAACAAGAACAAAATAATACATTGCTCATCACATCATATGGCAAAAAACGGCACATCTGATGACGCGCAAGTGTAAAACTAACGGCAGTAATTATACACAACAGCACAGGTTTCCAAACATAATAT
>CM060341.1:5347502-5350002 GCA_030674155.1 Stramonita haemastoma
TTCAACAGCCCCCCAAATTAAAAATATATCTATAGATAAAAACACACAAAAAAAGAGGAAAAAAACAAAAAAGAGAAGAATTAAAAAGAAAATAAAAAGAAAAAAGAAAAAAGAAAAAAAAAGAAATACAATGAAAAGTCACACACACACACGCACGCACGCACGCACGCACGCACGCGTGCGCATGCATGGGCACGCTCGCCACACGAGCACATATGCACATGCACACATTTAGAGGTTTTTTTAAATCATAAAGTGTGTAAACAAACAAATTATAACAGTTTGTTAAAAATTAAAAACATTTTATTTTTACAAATTATATTAGTTGTTCATTGTCACAAACAACTAGAATGTTTCCTGAACATGAGGTACAGCTGTGTGGTGTTGAGGGTTACCGTGGAGATGTAGAGAAGCAAGTTAAGGTGTTGAGGGTTGGTTACCTTGGAGATGTACAGAAGCGAGTTGTGTTGAGGGTTACCTTGGAGATGTTTTTTTAAATTAAAATTTTTTAATATTATTTTTGGTTACCTTGGAGATGTACAGAAGAGAGTTGTGTTATTGAGGGTTACCTTGGAGATGTACAGAAGAGAGTTGTGTTATTGAGGGTTACCTTGGAGATGTACAGAAGAGAGTTGGGGTGTTGACGATTGGTTACCTTGGAGATTACAGAAGAGAGTTGGGGTGTTGACGATTGGTTACCTTGGAGATGTACAGAAGAGAGTTGGGGTGTTGACGATTGGTTACCTTGGAGATTACAGAAGAGAGTTGGGGTGTTGACGATTGGTTACCTTGGAGATTACAGAAGAGAGTTGGGGTGTTGACGATTGGTTACCTTGGAGATTACAGAAGAGAGTTGGGGTGTTGACGATTGGTTACCTTGGAGATTACAGAAGAGAGTTGGGGTGTTGACGATTGGTTACCTTGGAGATTACAGAAGAGAGTTGGGGTGTTGACGATTGGTTACCTTGGAGATTACAGAAGAGAGTTGGGGTGTTGACGATTGGTTACCTTGGAGATTACAGAAGAGAGTTGGGGTGTTGACGATTGGTTACCTTGGAGATTACAGAAGAGAGTTGGGGTGTTGACGATTGGTTACCTTGGAGATTACAGAAGAGAGTTGGGGTGTTGACGATTGGTTACCTTGGAGATTACAGAAGAGAGTTGGGGTGTTGACGATTGGTTACCTTGGAGATTACAGAAGAGAGTTGGGGTGTTGACGATTGGTTACCTTGGAGATTACAGAAGAGAGTTGGGGTGTTGACGATTGGTTACCTTGGAGATTACAGAAGAGAGATGTGTTGAGGGGTTACCTTGGAAATTTTTTTTTTTTAATGTGTAAAATATTTTTTAAATTTTTGGTTACCTTGGAGATGTACAGCAGAGAGTTGGGGTCAAACTTGGTGCTGAAGCTCTCCCCCTGATGCTCCAGGTAACTCTCGATGACGAAGGTGGGGCACAGGGAGGGGTCCTCGTCACTGATCCGCTTTCGCCCAAACCGCTCGTCCCACTCCGGCCCGCTTCGGTAGGTCATGGTGGCCAGCTCTCTGGAACAGGATGTAGTCGTTATGGCTGAGTAGTGAAACAAGAGGTGCTCAACCTTTTTTTTAAATTTTAAAAAAGTAAATTAGAATTAAAAAATAAATTTTAAGAGGTACTCAACCTTTTAAAAAAATATATTAAATTTTTATTTATTTATCTACTATTTTTTAAAGAGGTACTTAACCTTCTTGCCATTGTATATATTTAATGATAAAAAAAGCAACCAAAACTCTACTTCGTATTCAAAATTCTGTTGCAATACCACATACACTAATTATTTTTTTTATTCCTCAGCTAGAATTCTGTAGGTTTCACCAATGTTAAGTTGTTTTTTTTTCAATTTTTTTTTTTTTTTTTTTTTTTACCAGTGGTGAGATTATGGGGGGGATCTGACAGTTCCCCTCCCCCCCCCCCCCCACACCCCCAACCATTCACAGTGGTCACAATCTAACTTCTGGGATAGCGTCTAAGCACAGCACCTGTGCGCATGGGATTTTAAACATTTTCTCATCCGTTCCTACTGGCACGAAATGGTCACCTCTTCCAAAAGATGAAATGAGTTTTTAACGTGCGCAAGATGCTCTGCATGTATTTGTACACAGGACCTCAGTTTATAGTTTATAGCACAGAATTTCCTGAAGGTGGGGATGCTGGTTATACACAAAGACCCCATTACATCCCCACAGGGAACAGAACAAAAAAAAAATTCAAAAGAAGAGCAAAGTGAAGCAAAGCAAACCTGGCCAGTTTCATGCCAGTTTTGGGAAACGTTCCGTCATAGTAGTGTCCCTTGTTCCAGTTGGGGTCGCACATGATGCACTTTCGCTGCAGATAGCGAACGCCGATGGAGGAGGGGTGGGAGTGTCCGCAGGATGAGATGGAGATAATCCTGAACAACAACAACAACAACAACAAAAAGGTGAAGAATTATTTTTTGGTAAAGAATTAATTCATGAGAGAG
>CM060341.1:5362502-5380002 GCA_030674155.1 Stramonita haemastoma
AGAGAGAGAGAGAGAGAGAGAGAGAAAAACACACTTTGAAACACTTTTATTAAGGATAAGAATAAGCACACAAAATGGCTTTTTTACATCCAGCCCTCAATCAAAGAAAATCATAAAATGAAAACAAATCGACTGCAAATTTATGGAAAAACAAACACAAAAAAAGGAGAAAAAAAAACATAAAAAATCGTTGTAACATCATAGAAATGCATGTCAAAAAGGAGATTTTGTATTTTAAAAAAAAAAAAGAGGAGAGAGAGAGAGAGAGAGAGAGAGAGGAGAGAGAGAGAGAGAGAGAGAGAGAGAGAGAGAGAGAGAGAGAGAGTATTATGAGAGAGAGAGAGAGAGAGAGAGAGAGAGAGAGAGAGAGAGAGAGAGAGAAAGTGTGTGTGTGTGTGTGTGTGTGTGTGTGTGTGTGTGTGTGTGTGTGTGTGTGTGTGTGTGTGTGTGTGTGTTCACTGGTCTTAAACAACATCATGAGAAAGATAGACAGATCCTACAAAAACAGAGAGAAAGAGAAAGAGAGGCCAACAGACAAACAGACAGAGAGACAAACAAAAAAGCAAACAGACGAAAAGCGCTGCATGCTTCACTGCTTCAGCTTTTTCAATAGACTGTGGACTTTGCCTCCACCACCATAAAACTGTCAACACCAAGCACTTGGCTAAAAATACACCTGAATGGAGAGCCGTGGAGTAAAACATGAGAACCTTTTGTTCAAGGGACATGAGAAGAAAAAAGCAACTCTATGAAAGAGGAAAGTCGGAAAAAGTTGCTTGCAGCTTTTCATCTATTAGCTTTCATTTAAAAACAGAATAAAGAAAAAAAGTGATGAAAATACTCCGTAGAGAAGAAAGGTTTGAAGAGACTGTTGAAAGTCAAACTGCACTGACTAGTTGAGACTTGGATAGCCAGGCTTCATCAAAAGAAAGAGACAGTCATATAGAAATGATTACTGAAAGCCATACATACATACACACACACACACGCACACACACACACACACACACACACACACACACACACACACACACACACACACACAGACTCATGCCTGTAAACACACACTCACACAGTGACACACCATTCACATAAAGTCACACTACGTGTATGCATGCATACAACTACAAATATGAGCACGTTTTGTATGCGTGTATCATTGAATGTATACATGTATAATGTATGCATGTAGTACAATACAACTACTCACCCACTTTCGGTCCCTACACACACACACACACACACACACACACACACACACACACACACACACACACACACACACACACACACACACACGTACACACACACACACACACACACACACACACACACACACACACACACACACACGTCCCATCCTTTTTTTTCTCTCTCTTTTTTTTCCTATGAGATCAGATTTTCAGTGTTTCCTGTCATCAGCTACGATGTGATAGGGTCACATGTCCCATCCAAACACACACACATACCCAACACATACACACGTCACACACAAACTCACCCCATACAAGCACAGACTCACACAACTTCAGTTACATTTTGTAGAACTCCAATGGACAGATACAAAATACAAACTCTTTATTATGATCTCAAAATGGGCAAGAAATTCACGTGGCAAGCAAGCACAGCTTAAAATGTAGAGAAAATAGTGTAAACTGATACCAAAGACACAGGTAACCATTTCGCACACCTTAAATTTACAGGGGGGCGGGGCAGCTAAGTGGTAAGAGCACTCGCTTTCCCCCAAGTCATGTTAAGCAGCATCGAGCATGGTTACCAAGTGGATGGGTGACAGTTTGCGCGCCTTGCCTTCAGTACAGTTCCCCCAGTTCACCCAGCTGGAAATAGGTACCTGCCCTCTTTAGGGTCAGGGAAGGTAAAGCAGCGAGGGAAAGGAGATGGCCGCCGCCCTCAACATGCTGGCCCCTGGAGAAGCTGAGGTCTGATGCCTCACTCCCCTAAAACCGCCTAGGTTATGGGACACCTTTACCTTAACCCTCTTAGTCCCGATCCAGGATTTGCTGGGATTGAGTAATTACCCCCCCCTGAATCGGGATTTGCTGGGGATTTACACACAGTGGATTTCCATCAGGCTGTGACCATCTCTAGTTGCTACATGTCAAAACTCTGTCAGGCTAGAGGAACAAACCTTGCTGTGTGTCTGGAAGTAATTATAGCTGCTGGTATGTACTTAGGAGGAAAAGGGGAGCGAGCAAGTGTGCCTGACCTGATTTTGTGATGGAATGCGAAATCTAAGAGCACTTTGTGTTCAGAGACACTGAATGCAAGAGGGTTAACTCTACAGCTTCTCACCAGGTGGCTCTTGGCGTGTGAACTGGCGGACAGGCCAGCGTGGACCAGCACAGCGTTGGAGCGATCCTCGTTCAGCTGGCCCCAGGTCTCGTAGGCCACATGAAGCTCGGGCAGAACGCCATTGTTGTACTTCATGGGGAATGGTTCCTGGCTGGTGAACACCTGGTAACCCGTGGTGATTTTGTCATAGTCTGGCTCCGGACCTTGCAAGGTACTGCAGCAGAAAATAAAAAGGTGTTGTTGTTTTTTATGTCAAAAGAAAAGCCATGAAACATTATTTATACTGACAGGCTCCTGGCATCCCCACGGGGGAAGCTACATGCTAAAAAATATTTGTACATGTATACACACACACACACACACACACACACACACACACACACACACACACACACACACACACACACACAGAATGAATAATCTTATTTTTAAAGAGAGAGAGAGAGAGAGAGAGAGTGAGAGAGAGAGAGAGAGAGAGAGAGAGAGAGAGAGAGAGAGAGAGAGAGAGAGAGAGAGAGAGAGAGAGAGAGAATAATCGTTATTTTTCAAGGGTTACAGAGTAAGTATTACATACTTTTTTTCATCGGGGCCCTTGCCCTGATCTGGAAATAAAGTTAAGGAACCCCCTCCCTACCCCTCTACATACCAGCGTCACCACCAACAGCAGTTCAACCAATATTTTAAAAGAAGAAAACGGGATACATTCAACAAAAGTGTAATCCTTACTGGATACATTGATAACTATTTCAACAATGTATGTCTGTGTGTGTGTCAATCAATCAATCAAATTTTTATTTCCAGATGGTACATTGAATAAGCATCGATTTGCTTTATTCCATCAAGCCATCTATCTAAAGAAAAGAAAAAAAATCAAAACAACTACAAAAAACAAAACAAAGCAACACAAAAAACCCAACAAAAATCAAAGCAGAAAATCCCTAGCAAACAATAAAACCAACAAAAGAAAGAAAAAGGAAAAAACAAACAAATAAATAAAACAACAACAACAAACATTTCACCAACATTAATTAGCTAACATGATTTCAACAGCCTTAAAATAAAATATGCCTATAGATAATACAAGCAACAACAATAACAGCAAAAACAACCACAAAAACAAAAAAAAACAACTCTCACTCAAAAGTCATACACACACACAGGAACGCACACACACCACACCTGTGTGTGTGTGCGCGTGTGTGCGTGCTTGTGTGTGTGTGTGTGTGTGTGTGTGTGTGTGTGTGTGTGTGTGTGTGTGTGTGTGTGTGTGTGTGTGTGTGTGTGTGCGTGCGTGCGTGCGTGTGTGTGTGAGTGAGTGAGTGAAAGAAAGAGAAAGAGAGAGCTCTAGCTCTAGGCAAGGTGCCTGATAATGGGTATACTGAGAGAGCGAAAAACACAGCAACAACAACAAATGCCCAACAACAACAACAAAAGTGCGTCCCATACTTTTTAGAAACACAAGGAAAACTGCTATCCAGTCCCTTGAATCTGGATTCCTCAGTCAAGAGATCAGGAGGCAACTCCGCGATTCGGTCTCCTGAGTCGGGTGTCTGGATTTGAGGACAGATCTTGTTTGCATCCGGCTGTGAAGTCCTGGGCCTTGTTGATGTGTACAGCACGGCTGGTAATGTTGTTGGCCTACTTGCGGAAAAATCATCATTGATCAGAGCAGATAGACGACAGAAGCAGGCAGATCTAAACTGAAGTTTTTTCGATAAAATTCGAAGTGCAGAAGTCATGATGACGAAACCACAACAATGACACGTGCGCGACAGAAAGTGCAGCACCTTTCACCACAAGCACAAAGTTCACGAAATGTTCGTGTCGTGGATCAGTACGCTAGCCTACCGCCGACTGCGTTATCGGCGAAATGTTGCTGTCTGGCAAGCCGCGAACAATAGCATATAATATAGCCAACGAGTAGAGCGCTTCGGCTAGGCTGGCCTATTTACGGAACTTGGGGCATGTGTCTGTTTGACTCACCCAGTTTATGCAAATGAATCTACACATCCTCCTTTATGCAAATTATCTATACATCTTATGCGTTCATCCTAGGCTAGCCTGTGCTAAGCCTACCCTTCTAAAGATAAACTGCGCGATGTGTAGAAGTTCCGAAAATGACCGGAGCGATTTTTCTTCTTCAAGCTAAAAGACTGACCAAGTAACAGTAGAAACTTTAAAAAAAAAAAAAAAAATCGATCTAGATCTACACATCAGAATAATAGTTCCAAAACTAATGATGTTTATAATGATGAAGATGGTGATGATGGTGGTTATGAAAGTAATGATAATGATGATAATGATAAGAACGATAGTAATAATAATAGGCCTAATAGCCCAGTGATGATAATGACGATGGCGATGAAAAACGACAAATCAAGAGGAAATGCCATGGAAATGAGAGAAGCTGAGTCTGATCTGTTCCGTAGAAAGTTTTGGAACTTTGTTGTTGTGAGCTAGGCTAGCCCTAGAGGCCCCTAGTGCCAATATTGTAAATCAGCTGTTTTGCCTTGACAGGAGATTTCTTGTGTGCCCCAAAGTAAGGTCTGTTAAGGCCGCGGCCATAGTGTACCCGTCATTTTGACGCCGTCAAAAAGACGGGCCGGGTGAAAAATGCTGCCCGGCTGAATTACTCTGTGGCGTCACTGAAAACGGCTGTGCGTGGCCATAGTAGACCCGGCCCGGCCCGTTCTTTTTAACCCGTCGTTTTGACGTTCGAGCAACACGTCCGTTTGCCGGGTCGACGGAAAGGAAAATAATCAAGAAAAACTTATTTATGGTGCTTCAAAAATTCTGACTACACAAACTAGTAAATTAACCTTTCCCGATTACATTCCAATGGTTTTGATAAAAGTTTTGGGGGGAGATTTTACGTAAAAACACTTTTTATGTCGAACTATTTTCTGTCGATTTGCGTAACCGCGGCAGCCTCATTTTTGCGTCACTCGCAGTCTTGGGGTGACCATATTGTCAGAAAGAGACGGGCCAGGTTGACTATGGCCGCTTTGACGGATCCGTTCTCCCGTCAAAGAGACGGCCGTCAAAACAACGGGACGGGCCGGGTTTACTATGGCCGTAGCCTAAGGCCTAGGCCTACCTCATCCATGGACAGCTGATTTTTTTTTGGTCTCATGTTAATAAGGTTTCGGGCGAGATAGCCAAGTGGTCAGATCATTGCGCTAGCAATTTGACGACCCGAGTTCGATTCCCGTTAGAGGGGATTTTCCCCTGGAGTTAACATCAGTGCTGACTCCACTCTCCCCAGAAGTCTTTCGGATGAGACTGTAAACCGAGGCCCCGTGTGTGAACGCACGCAGAACACACAGGTTCAACCCTGTTCCGCTTTTATTTATTTATTCTGTTATTTGGAGGATAACAGAATAAGCAATCATGTGCTTTTTTTCATCCGGTCCCCGTGTGTATGCAGTTCTGTAAATATTGTCATCTGTTCCCACCGGCACACGATGGCCTACTCTTCGTAAGAGTAGGCCATTGTGTGCCAGTGGGAACAGATGACAATGTTTACAAAACTGCATACACACGGGGACTGGATGTAAAAAGCATATGAATGCTTATTCCATTATCCTCCATATAAAAGAATAAAATTAATAAATAAATAAAAGGGTTTCGAGTGGGGTTTTTTGTTTTTGTTTTAGTAAGTCAAGAGAGGTCACATAGCAACTGAATGATACTGATGATCTGCTGCTGGTGTGATTGTTGTTCATTTTGGCATAATGTCAGCAACATTGACAGTTTAGTAGATTTCAGTAGGCCTAGTTGTTTTACGCACAAAGGGGCAAGCTACAAAAATTTAAGTTGTAGACTATATAATATGACAGTGATCTTGGGATTTACCATGTAGTTATGTTAATCATATCGTGATAAAATTTTCAATGATGTAGTTTAATTAAAAATACAGGCTACACTCCCCCTCTGCACAGTGCAAGTCAGAATTGTTTGGGCTGATTTTCATAGATTTTTTTTAAGTATGAAAAATGCACTGTGTAGCCTACTTGTTTTGTTTGTTTGTTTGTTTTTAGGATTGAGGATTTAGAGCAATACCAGGTAGTCACGATAAAGTTAGAAATTATCATCACATGGGGATTGCTTGTGTTCCTACAGTCTTCTTCCTTCACATGCATAATAGTGGTTAGGAAGCATGCAGACTTCAAAGTTTAAAGTCCTTCGGATGAGACTTTAACCCGAGGCCCCGTGTGCGAACGCACGCAGAACATCTTGCGCACACGTTAAATCCTGTTCCGCTTTTCGTAAGAGTAGGCCATCGTGTGCCGGTGGAAACAGATGACAATATTTACAAAACTGCATACACACGGGGACCGGATGAAAAGAAGCACATGAGTGCTTATTCTGTTATCCTCGATATAAAAGAATAAATAAATAAATAAATAAAGGACTCTGGGGGTACAGTGTTTTGCTGAAAAAAATATAATTATAAAACATTTCAAACCTGCCAAATTTGTACAAAATCACCCTAGTTTTGAGACACAGGCTAGTCTTTCACACAAAAAAGTGGTTTCCGTTTTTGCGGATACCTTAGTACGTGCAGTATGAATGCAAGAGTGATATAGGGAAACAAAAGAAAAAGTAGCAAAAATTAAAAGTGATGTGTAGCCTGTAGAAATATTTTCAAGGTAGACAACACCTGGTGGCGAATTTGCAGTAGAGGGTTGGAGTTAGTATTCTTTATTTGGCTATTATTTTAGCATTTTTAGCACACACAAAAATGTTACATTTGGCTATTGTCGCTATTAAAAACTGACGCTGACCGTAAAAACAGCCACAGTAACAGAAAGCTGGTTAGGCTTAGTCTGGTTTTACTACTGGCCTACAAAGTCGGGAGAGTGCCAAACTAGTAAATTGAAGGGCTTGTAGGCCTTCCTCCTTGGACGGAGGAAGAAAAAGAGGCAGATCAAGGAAGAGATGAGAAGACAACATCAGGGAATGGACAGGCCTAGAACTCAACAAAATTTTGAGAAAGGCAGAACAGAGATAGGAATGGAGGGAAGTTGTTTTGGCAACCAGTTCCCTCCATTCCTCTCTCTGTTAAACCAGTTCCCTCTGTTCCTCTCTCTGTTCTGCCTTTCTCAAAATTCTTCAGGGGTGCCCCCAGGGGTGCCAGACCAAGGGATAGATGGATAGATGGATAGATAGATAGATAGATAGATAGATAGATGGTAGATAGGGTTAGTAGTTATTATCTTTCATTGGACAGCTGAGATAATTGGCTATATCTGACAGTTGTGCCAGGTTAATAAAGTAAAGATAAAATTCCAAGTACAGTGTTGTTTTTGTGTGTTCTGGGTGTGCTTTGAGTAGCAGAACCCTTTTTTTTTTAACCTTCTCTTTTGCATTTATCAAATGGCAGAGTTCTATGTGTATGAGAGAAGTAACACAACTGCATCCATTGCATACGTTCCTAGCACTGATCTAAACACGACTTGTTTGTCATATGACTTGCAGGCCTGAAACATCTGTACTATCCTCTTACACTCTACAATGGGACTGATCATATGAAACAATAAAAACTATGTGCACACACAAAATTATTATTTTCAAAAACAAGAAAAACAACTATCGCAATGGGAGACTTAAGCACTCTCCAAAATGACATACAAACTGAAGCAAATTATGTAGATTTCTGTTGTTTTGATAACTCAGAATTGAAAGAAGAAGGACAAACGTTTGCACAACAACAAGGGAAGCAATCTGACACACACTGCCTATCTAAGGAAAATCAATGTAATGTTAAACAAAAAGTCTTGACGTGTATGCAGGCTACACTCGTGTATTAGTTTGCAAGTCATGTAGTATATTCTGTAGAGTGCCGTTCACCGAAAAAAATAAAGTTGATATTCACAGATCTTATAAAGTAATTTTTAAAAAATGTACTGTGCACTTGTTTTTTGTTGGGTTTTTTGTTTGTTTGTTTGTTTATGCCTTGGTACGTGCGTATGATACTAAGAGTCATATAGAAAAAAACAGAAGGAAAAGAGCCCATTTCTAATACAGGTGTACAGCCCTAAAAGACCAGTCAATCTACAGGTTACACATAACGGTTAGCTTTTAGGGTCTTCTATAGAGTTCTAGTTAGAAATATGTTAGCTGGTTTTCACAGATTTTTTTTAATATGAAAAAAAATCACTGTGTACTTGTTTTGGGGGTTGAGGCCATAGATCAACATCAGGTAGTGGTGAGAAAATTGGAAATGATCATCAAATGATTGGTACAGTGTTGACCCGGCTCATGCATATTTATGGTGAAGCAGCCAGCAGACACAAAGGACTTGGGGGGGGGGGGGGGTACAGTGTTCCTTGAAAAAAAAAAAAGTTCAAACCTACCAACTTTGTTCGTATTGTCCTGAACTTTGAGTCCGGGGCTAGTCTTTCTGAAAAAAGTAGTTTTTACGTCTGCTGATGCCTTAGTATAAGCAGTGCGAATGCAAGAGTGATATATGAAAATACTAATAGCAGGAAAACTGCGAGAATCTAACCCTTGTGTGTATCCAAAGTTGCAGGAATGGTGATGACTATGTGGTCATTTGTTGGTGCATTGCCAATCTATTCATAGAGTCTGTGTGGACGTTTATTCGGTGAATTGCCAGTCTATGTGTTTGTGTGCACCTTTGTATAAGTTTATTGCCAATCTATTTCTTGTGTTTGTTTGTGTGCTCCTTTTTAAGGGAATTGCTGATCTGTTTATTGTGTTTGTTGGTGTGGTTCCTGGCTTCTAGCGTTAAATCAATCTAAAATTGTAGGTGCTGTTTTTCTTGATTTCAGAGAGAGAGAGAAAGAGAGAGAGAGAGAGAGAGAGAGAGAGAGAGAGAGAGAGAGAGAGAGAGAGAGAGAGAGAGAGAGAGGGGGGGGGGGACACACCTTTCCTTTAAGCAAAAGATCATACAGTGTTGATTATAGATGTTGAGATTGTGTAATGTCATAATGAAACTCAATTCAAAGTGTCGGGCGATTTGAACATCAATATTTCTACCCTGTTCCTTTATTCCTGTCATTTCCTTCTTGTCTATTTTTTGCCTTCTAGGTCCGTTCTCCTGCCTTTTTTTTTTTTATCCCCCGAGAAAGACTTAAAAGGTAACAATTCTCTCCCACGCTGACGAAGTCAGATGCGCTGGGCCTGACTTGTCAGGTTCTTAACGGCAGCACAACACATTCATATGACAGACAGCATGCATTCATATGACAGACAACATGCATTCATATGACAGACAACAATAGTTGCTGTCTGAGTGTTCGATAAGGAAGATCTCTCTTAAAAGTCGGTCAGGGGACTGACTGAGTACATTGTTGATCTCGCGTTGGGCTATTTTACATAGTCACCGATTCAATCCATGGTACCTCAGCTGACCATTTCATCTGAACATTATCAATGTCTTCAGATGTAGCACTTAAGACACTAGGGGTCAGCCAGATAGCCTATGCATTCTGACCAACACTTAGTGTCAATATGCCTGTCAGTGTTGTAATTGCCCTTCAGGGGATCATTAAAGTGTTTTTGACTTGACTTGACTTGACTTACACATCCCATTTGGGAATCACCGTAAGATTGAAAGCACACACTGACCAAAAAGTTTTCTTATGTGACTCTTTTCAAGTTCCTCACCACACAGAGAGCCATGCTCGACTTCAGGTTTTTTTTTCTCTTAAAGGAGAGTGCAAATTGATTGTTATTGTAAGAGGTTTTTAAATCTGAAGGACGATATCAACAGAACATTTTACAAACATAACAACACGTCAATGTTGACCTTGGCACCTAACTGACATCAATAACTGACAAAGCTTTTGGTCTGGGGCAAAAGGATGACCAAAACGCGGGTATCACCACCGTGTAGGTCAGACGATAGGGAGAAGTTGCGCAGAGGAAAAACAGGATGGTTATCGTGTGCTGGATGTGTATTATTCGGGCAGACGGGGGGCAGCGACTTCCTCTGACCAGTGACTGATAGTGATAATGGCAGACAATGTCAGGCAAACATGTCTGGCTTGTTATCCATCCCCTCGCTGACC
Organism: Stramonita haemastoma; assembly: GCA_030674155.1. Lineage (NCBI taxonomy): Eukaryota > Metazoa > Mollusca > Gastropoda > Neogastropoda > Muricidae > Stramonita > Stramonita haemastoma. The sequence goes on from CM060341.1 coordinate 5,372,855, forward strand.
TGTCCTCTAACACCATCACGTGTGGTCTGTTCGGGGGAATGGCCGCAACTATGGCAATGAAAGTACGTTACGTTGAAGATGCCTATAGGCACATCCACATCCACATCCATGTATGCACACACACACACACACACACAGAGGCACACACACGTGCAAGCTAGTTTTTTTGTTTGTTTTTTCAAAGGAATTTTTATATAGATCTAGAAAAACTTAGGCGACTTTTCTAGAAGCAAACCATAGGAAATATTTTGGTTTCTTCTGTGGTTGATCGTATATAGATCTACGACTCTTGCAAATGAAAGTACAGGTCAACTCACTCTGGCTCAACATTTTCAAACAACTTTCACATCAGGGATTAAAACACAGTATGCATCCAAATCTATTTTCCAAAGCCATTAAGAAATTCCTTTCCTTTTCTTCTTGTTACATCCCATGATTCAATTGACTCCAAATGTTACTATATGCCATGTGAGGTTCAGAAAGCTTATAAAATTGTGTAGTATGCAAAGTATGTTTTCATTTCAAGCAGAAAATTGGAATTTTCCCCACAAAATTTGAAAAATATAGATAGGCTACTATATTCAAGTTTTAGAGGGTGGGTGGGGGATATTTACTAGGCCTAAACCTCTGACTGAACAGACAGTTTCTCTCTTTTCCTTACAGCGAAGTTCAGCATGTTTGTATTCTGATTATTGCATCGATAAAAAGTTCACTCAATGCACAACGAAATATCCCTGTGGTATATTTTGATAACTTTATTTCTGTTGTGCTTAATATTAAGCCTAGATCTCATCTAGGTCTGCCTTATTTCAGTCCAATCAGAAGTCAACAATTCGACGCGTCTGCTAAATTGTCGACGTCACAGCTTCGAACAATATGGCAGAAACGTGAAGGCAAGCTTGCTTAGATCTTAAACACTGGAGTAGTTTTGAAGGACTTTCAGATCATACAGGCATGGATGTGTTGTGGTAATCAACGCTAAGAACGGTAAGAGAACTGGTACGTTTAGATAAAATCGAAAAGGCTTTCTCTCTCACTATGTATCTTCACTTTCCTGTGGGTCAATTGTCCGGTTATGTCCCTTGTTCTGTTACCATAGCACTGTGGGGCGTTGAGCTCGCAGGGTATGCTGAACGACAGTACCTTGCAAGCTAAGCGAACATCTAAAAGAGCAGAACCCGTACTATCCACTTAGCCATCATCTGATGTCTGTGGAGGTTTTCCAGTCTCCGCAAAAACATAGTGAAATACAAAATCTCTTTTTTCCTAAAGGGGTTTCAAGGAAATCCCAGTTTTCTGTTTGAGACATACTGTGCCGTCACTGTGATTGTATTTTCGTAATGGGGGCGTTTTGTTGGTGAACTGATTGAATCTGCAACAGCTTAGAACCCAGTCCCCAGTTAGAACAACCTTCTGATAGGATTTTATCTGGGTGTCCTATAATAACTGACAAATTAAAATATCAGCGATTGGGGATGTAGTCTTATGGGTTGTGCTAAAACTCGGGTTCCTAATACCGCGAAACGTATGTACATGAAACTACACAGGCCACACAGAGGAGTGTCCTTGCAAGACTGGCAGTCATACAACAGAACATGTGCTGCAGTCTTGCCTGTCATATGAGGCACTCCAAAAGAGGATCTGGCCTGACCCCACCCCAGCGGCCAAGAAGCTCTATAGAGACTTGAAGTACCTGCGGTGACCAGGTACAGGTGCCTTCCTCACAGATTGAGCTGTCCATCTGACAACAGGGAAAAAAACAAAACAGAACAACTATAACTTTAAAAGGATACGAAGTCAACAGCTACGTCCATTACTGTTGGAAGAAAAGAAGAGATATCGAATAAAGAAGCAGGAGGGGAAAACTACACACAAACCCATAGAACAAACAAACAACACTTATTTATGAAATATTCTTCCGAAAAAGTTCTTGAGGCTTAGATGTGTGTCCAGAATTTTATGTGTGAGGGTTTTTGTTGCTGTTGTTGTTGTTGTTTGTTTTTGTTTCTGTTGTGTTTTTGTTTTGTTTAATGCCCATTCACTACTGGATTTAGACACCTGCAGTCACACTAATACACCTATACACACCCCATCTCTCTCTCTCTCTCTCTCTCTCCCCTCTCTCTCTCTCTCTCTCTCTCTCTCTCTCTCTCTCTCTCTCTCTGAACACACCCACACACACACACACACACACACACACACACACACACACACACACACACACACACACACATATATATATATATATATATATATATATATATATATATATATATATATATATATATATATATACATACACACATGTATTTGAACATATGAATATATATTATATATATATATATATATATATATATATATATATATATATATATATATATATATACCACATGTTCTTACTTATATCCCACAATTAATCCCACATAAGATATCTCTCATATAATTTCAACAACTAATATATTATGAATTTTGTGTGTGTGTGTGTGTGTGTGTGTGTGTGTGTGTGTAAAATTGATATATAATTGTATAAACTGACAACAGCAAGAATATCAATAAAGGGGTATCCTTCTCATTATTTCAGTCATTCTGGTAACATAATTCTATTTGCCTTGGGTTGGTCCAGACCAAAACATTTTTCACTCATTGATGTAAGCTAAGTGCAAAGGCCTACATTAATTGTTATGTTTTAAAATGTTGTATTGGGGTTGTCTTCATCCATGAAAAGCTTTCGGCATAACAACATGTAGTCTCTAATAAAAGAGAAAAATAGTATATGAAGCGGGATTTGCCTAATGTAAATGGCTAGGAACTTGAAATTAGCCTCGCGTCCAAACTTCTTGTCCAGTATACTTACGATCTCACAGGATTTCGAGGTGTAGGCCTAATAAGTGAGAGAGCGAGTGCATATCTATTTATTCTTTCCTCTTTTATTTTGATGTTAATAGAATAAGCACTCGTGGCTTAAAAAAAAAATTACATACAGTCCCTGCGTGCATGCAATTCCAAAAGACCTCCATGGCGTTGAGTTGGGAACGCCCAACAACAACAATTGCTGAGGGTGAACGCTCTGTAGGCCCTAATTTAGAGACGGTGTAATAACTGGCTGGTGTCAGTGCGCGCGTTCCAAGCATTAGTAGTACGACTGCACTGAACTGCCTTTGCCAGCAGTTTGCGATGTACTGATCCAAAATATGCTTGGAGACGGAAGAATCCTTTCTCAGTGTTTGCTGATCACAAGACGCTCTGTTGGTCGAGACAGATCCGGTAAAAAAAAAAAAAAAAAAAAAAAAAGGAGTGGAGTGGAGCGATAAATTTTGTGCTGCAAATTTTGTCGACTGAGATATTTATTGTTTTTTATGTGATGGTGGTAGTTGAACGGAAAAGTAGGTGGGTGGATTGACTTCGTCCTACGTCAATCGTTCGGTTGAGACAACACTAAAGATTATACCCGAGTCCCTTTGCGAATACAGGCCCTATTTGCACACAGTGCCTCTTTCATTGACCCCACCTTTCTTTTGTATTTAGAGTATTACCAAGTGTGGCCGACGGTATGTGTAAAATAATCAACATAGATTTAAAAAATATATATACCACTTTATGCCACAGCAGATTTCTCTTCGTGAAATTCGGGCTGCTCTCCCTGGGGAGAGCGCGTCGCCATAAGTGCAGCGCCACCCATTGTTTTTGTTTTCTTTTCCTGTCAGCGACCTAGTTTGTTTCCCTATCAGAGTGGGGGATTTTTTTGGACAGAATTTTGCCTGGGACAACTCTCTTGATGCCGTGGGTTCTTTTACGTGCGCTATATAATGATGTGTAACAAACAGGGCATCGGTTAATCGTCACACCCGAAAGACTGACCCCCAGACCACTACTCATGGTCTAATGGATGGGGGAAAGTTTTAAGCCCAAACGGGATTTGAACCACTGCACATTTCGACCCGGACTTTTCGCTTTCTAGACATGCGCGTTACCTCTAGACCACCCATCCACCTAGATCCAGATCAGAATACTGTAAATACTGGATTGGTAAAAGGTAAAGGTGTCCCATAACCTGTGTGGTCGTAGGGAAGGTTGTAAAGGGGAGGGGGTGGTCGTAGGGGAGCAAGGTGTCTAGAGACCTCAGCATCTCCATTTACAGCTGGGTGGACTAGGGGAACTGTACTGCAGCCAAGTTGCGTAAACGGTCACCCATCCAATTGGCAACTACGCTCGATGCTGCTGAACATTGGCTGGGGAGAGAAGTCTCAAAGCAGGTGCTTCCACAGCAGCAGCATTAACATTGGCTGGGGGAAAGCGAGCGCTCTGACCACTGAGCTATCCCGTCCCCTAACTGGATTGGACTAGGCAGAAAATCGTGAGGGCTGAGTCAGTGTACTAGGCCTAACCCTGCATAAGATAAATGCCAGTGAAACCAGCAGGGGGAGTGGGGGATGAGAAGGGTCAAAGATTGCTTACGCTGTAAACTTTGTCCATTTAAGTGCGTCCAAGGAACCAGCCACTCTTACGCAGTGGTTAGCGTCTTTGATTTCAGACTAGAAGGTCGCGGGTTCGAATACCATAAGAGTCACAGGGATTTTTCGGACTCTGGCCAGCTCCTACCCAGAGTGAGTGTGCTGTGGGCTCAGTGGGAAGACTGGTACCACACAGTCAGCTTCATCCACTTTACGGATGCGAGTTTGAGAGCGTTGCTCAAATTACCTGATCAACTCTGCAGGTGTCTATATCTCTCGGGCCCGGTTGACACTAGCATATATTTGATAGTAAGCGTAGAGTACAACCCTGTCAAGTAGTCTCAAAGCATATGCCCTTCCACAGCATTACGTCATCTTCATTATCAGTGATCATCATGCAATTAAAAAAAATAATAAAAAGGCCTCTGATTCGGTGGTCCCAGTTGCTCTGGTCTCAAGGTGACCTCAGATTGGGTTTCCCCATACACTTCTGTGCCTGTGGTGAGTTTGCGTCAGAGCCTTTGGGTTGAAGGTTCGCAGGGGACGGTCGTTGGAGGGACGTTGTGGTGGTTGCCACCTCGGGTGGGCAACTCACTGGGTCTGGTTCTGTGACAGGGCTAACACTGTCATTAGTAGGGGGCTTAGTAAGTGGTCCCGCGAATGTTAGCTCAGAACAGGCACCACTGAACACCACCAAAGTGACCCAGCAGAAGTGCAGGGCCCCTCTGACTGGTGGCCCCACGGCGGCCTGATATTGATGGGCTCCCTGTGGACTTCCGACCCTAAGGGTGAGACACAATGAATCTTGGTACTTTCGTTATGCCAGCAGAAGATCAAGTATACACGTTAAAGATTCCGTAATTCATCATAACGTTGAGTGGGTCAGGGAAACATGCTCAGCATGCACCCTATTTGTGGGAAGGGGTAGGCTCTGCCAGTTCGGCTTGCCCAAAAGACAACAGGAACAGTTCAGTTCAGAGCCCCAGGGACCTCCCAGGGAGTTAATTAAGGGAGTGGAGTGAGAGATAAGTTGTGTGCATCCTCATACGTAACTCCAATACTAAGGTGATGACAAGTGTGGGGAGGGCATTTCCCTCTTGTCAGTGTTGGTGTGATGTGAGGTGTGTACTCGTTGTCGACAGGTCTGTTGAACAGCGTTATCAGGCCTGCACTGGCGGTGTGCGCCGTCTGACAAACACACCACACACTTCATTTCTTATCGGCCCCTCTCTTGTTTGCTCTATAGTCCGTTCCCTCAAAGGTGGGGAAGAAAAAAAAGGTAAAGGTGTCCCATCACCTAGGCGGTCGTAGGGGAGCGAGGCATCAGAGACCTCAGCTTCCCTAGGGGCCAGCATATTGAGGGCGGCGCCCATCTCCTCTCCCTCGCTGCTTTACCTTCCCTGACCCTAAAGAGGGCAGGTACCCATTTACAGCTGGGGGAACTGGGGGAACTATATTGTAGCCAAGGCGCACAAACGGTCACCCATCCAACTTGTAACCACGCTCGACGCTGCTTAACTTGACCTGGGGAAAGCCAGTGCTCTGACCACTGAGCTACCCCCCCCCCCCCTCAATTGTGGAAAAGGAAGGGGTTAATACACACACACACACACACACACACACACACACACACACACACACACACACACACACACACACACACACACACACACACACACACACACCCCACACATATATATATAGATATAGATATATATGTTGTTGTTTTACTTATTTGTTTATAAGTTTGTCTTCCATAACTATCTCCATCATCATAAAAAAAAAAGGATATCATTCTCCTCTTCTTACCCTTTTTTCCTTCTTTGCCATCGTCGTTGTCACTACGTCATTAAAAACATCACCACTGTAATGGTCATCATTGCCATTAGTAGTTTTGTTATCATCATTATCATTGTTCTTGTTGCTGTCGTTATCACTGCTGCTGTTACTCGGTCAGTGCTGGTGGTGTGCCGTGTTGTCTCAAGTGTGCCCAGTAAGACAGTCTTGGTTAGAAAGCTATGATTTGGGACATGACCAAGCCCACGCCAGCTTCCTCCCCTTTGCAACAGCCAGAAGGGGTTCAGATGGCCCGGCTTATAGGCGTATGATCACCTATTGCCACACTGACTCCTTGGTCCTGTGGTCCTGCCAGGAGATGTGTAGAAGCCCTCTTATTTTTTCTTTCAAAGGTTTGCAACTGTTTTCTTTTCTTTTTTTCTTCTTTTTTGACCAGTTGTTTAGTTCAGGTCCAGCTTCCCTACCAGTACAACAGTATCAATAATGACGAGAGCTCTAAACAATTTCAGTTTTGTTGGGAAGGTATTCATCTCTTTCCTTTTCCAAACCCTGCTTAAAGGTTACCAAGGCCGAGGTTGCAAGGACCAGTCTGGTCTTTACTTCAGCTGGAGAGCGGCCATCTCTGGTCAGTGTGGAGCCAAGATGATTGAAGAAGTCTAGTCCACTTCTGCACGTTGCTGGCCATTCATGAGGATCCTGACATTCACTGGCTGTGTTTATCCTGACCTTGCTCTTCTCTGCATTGATGTCCATACCATAAGCACTTTGTCAGGCAAATGTAGAGTGGACACACGCAGTCGCTCATAATCCCACTTTCAAAAAAAAGGTAACCGAAGATAGTGCAAGAACTACAGAACAACCAGCCGCCTTATAAGCCACCCATGCAAGACAATGCTCACA
>CM060341.1:5385002-5455002 GCA_030674155.1 Stramonita haemastoma
TTATTCTTTTATGGGGGCGGGAGAGCTCAGTGGTCAGAGTGCTCGCTTTCCCCCAGTCAAGTTAAGCAGCGTCGAGTGTGGTTACCATTTGGATGGATGACCGTTTGCGCGCCTTGGCTTCATTACAGTTCACCCAGCTGTCAGTGGGTACCTGCCCTCTTTAGGGTCAGGGAAGGTAAAGCAGCGAGGGAGAGGAGATGGGCGCCGCCCTCAACATGCTGGCTCCTAGAGAAGCTGAGGTCTCTGACACCTCGCTCCCCTACGACCGCCTAGGTTATGGGACACCTTTACCTTTATCTTTACCTATTCTTTTATATCGAAGATAATGGAATAAGTACTCATGTGCTCTTTTTTTTTTTTACAAGTCCCCGTGTGTATGCAGTTTTGTAAATCTTGTCATCTGTTCCCACCGGCACACAATGGCCTACTCTTCCGAAAAGCGGAACAGGATTTAACGTGTGTGAAAGGCGTTCTCCGTGCGTTCGCACACGGGACCTCGGTTTACAGTCTCATCCGAAAGACTTTTGGGGAGAGTGGAGTCAGCACTGATGTTAAACTCCAGGGGGAAAATCCCCTGGAACGGGAATCGAACCTGGGTCTACAAATTGCGAGGGCAATCTTCTCAACTAGGCTATCCCGTCCCCATTGTAATTTCTGTGGTTGAGACAATAATTACAGTATTCTTGAGTGTTGATTGTTGATGTTGATGCTGATGTTGATGTTGATCTCAGGTTCTGGCTGGCTCCCGGCCTTGACAAGGTGGTGGTGTCCACACTACGCGGCCTGGGCCACTGGAGTATTGATTGTTGATTGTTGATGTTGATTGTTGATGTTGATGCTGTTGATCAGGTCTATGGCGCTGGCTCCCGGCCTTGACAAGGTGGTAGTGTCCACACTGCGCGGCCTGGGCCATTTGAATCTTGAGCATTGAGTGTTGATTGTTGATGTTGATGATTGTTGATGTTGATGATGTTGATCCTCAGGTCTATGGCGCTGGCTCCGGCCTTGACAAAGTGGTGGTGTCCACACTACGCGGCTGGGTCTGGGCGGGGTCAGCACGGCGGGCTTCATGTCCTCCCCCTTCGCCCACATCCTCCCCGCAGACCCCCGCTGCCCCGGCAACTGCTCCGGCCACGGGGCCTGCCAGGATGGACAGTGCTTGTGCCTGGTCAGTCCCTCGCCCAGTACAGCGCGGATTTTATTTATTTTGTTTTATTTGTTTATTTATCTTTTTTTTATTTTTGAGGATAATCGAATAAGCTTTTATGTTTTTCTCGCTTCAACTTAAAACATATTTGTTAGTTCTTCAGTTTAACGTCCTTCCACAAAACAGTGATAACAGACGTGTGTGGTGTGTGTGTGTGTGTGTGTGTGTGTGTGTGTGTGTGTGTGTGTGTGTGTGTGTGTGTGTCTGAGGGCACGCGAGCGCGCGCGGGTGAGAGTAAATATATGTGTGTGTGTCTGCACGCGCGCGCCGTAACCTAAGTGGTCGTAGGGGAGCGAGGCGTCAGAGACCTCAGCTTCTCTGGGGGCCAGCATGTTGAAGGCGGCGCCCATCTCTCCCTCGCTGTTTTACCTTCCTTGACCCTGAAGAGAGCAGGTACCCATTTACAGCTGGGTGAACTAGGGGACTGTACTATAGCCAAGGCAGCAGCAATGGTCACCCATCCACTTGGTAACCACGCTCGATGCTGCTTAACCCTAGCTTGGGGAAAGCGAGCTCTCTGACCACTGAGCTACCCTGTCCCCAACGTGAAACAGATGTCTGCAAAACACATTGAATACCTTCACAGCTACTATACACAGAGGATCACAGGGAAAGAAAAGAGGGAAATCATGTGCTGATAGCAGAGCCAGATTGGTAATGCGTCCTGGTGTCTATGCTGGAATAGATCATAAGCACACAGCGGTTATAATAATTATTATACCATTGCCTGACAGGTGCAGTTTTCGGGCGGGACTTGCCACGAGGCCAACATCGGCTACTACATCGCTTTCGGCTCCATCTTCGTTCTGCTGGGGTGTGTGGCCCTGGTGCAGCTGGTAAGTCCTGTCCTGTCCTGCTCCGCTATCATTTATTTATCTATCTATTTATTTATCCATTATCCTCGATATAAAAGAATAAGCACTCCTGTGCCTTTTTACATCCAGTCCCCGTGTGTGGTGCAGTTTTGTAAATCTTGTCACCTGTTCCTACCGGCACACGATGGCCTACTCTTACGAAAAGCTGAATAGGATTTAACGTGTGCGCAAGATGATCTGCGTGCGTTCGCACACGTGGCCTCGGTTTATAGTCTCATCCGAAGAACTTTTGGGGAGAGCGGAGTCAGCACTGCTTTTAACTCCAGGGGAAAAATCCCGTCGACCGGGAATCGAACTCGAGTCGTCAAATTGCGAGCGCAGTGTTCTGACCACTAGGCTATCCCGTCCCCGTTTGGATGGCAAGACAGCCTAGTAGTTGGGACACAGGATAGCCTAGTGGTCAGAACATTGCGTTCGCAAACTGACGACCTGGGTTCGATTCCCGTTCGATGAGATTTTCCCCCAGCAGTTAACATCAGTGCTGACTCCACTCTCCCCAAAAGTCCTTCGGATGCGACTATAAACCGAGGCCCCGCGTGCGAACGCACGCAGAACATCTTGCGCACACGTTAAATCCTGTTCTGCTTTTCGAAGAGTAGGCCATTGTGTACCGGTGGGAACAGATGACAAAATTTACAAAACTGCATACACATGGGGACTGGATGCGAAAAAGCACAAGAGTGCTTATTCCATTATCCTCGATATAAAAGAATAAATCAAATCAATCTGTGTGTGTGTGTGTGTGTGTGTGTGTGTGTGTGTGTGTGTGTGTGTGCGTGCGTGCGTGCGTGCGTGCGTGCGTGCGTGCGTGCGTGCGTGCGTGTGTGTAATATATGTATATCAATTTTTTTTTTTTTTTTAGTGTGTGTGTGTGTGCGTGAGTGTGCGCGCGCGCGCGTGTGTGTATGTGTGTGTGTGTGTGTGTGTGTGTGTGTGTGTGTGTGTGTGTGTGTGTGTGTGTGTGCGCGCGCACGCGCATACGTGTACATGTATGGTATGCATGTACATATATATATATATATATATATATATATATATATATATATATATATATATATATATATATATATATATCTCAATGACTGTGGTTTGGCAGGTGCTGTGCATAGTGTATGAATACAGCAAGGAGGACAAGCGCTCGTGGCGCAAGGCCTGTCAGGTGACGGTGCAGAAACTGCTGTACATCCTCGTCATCTGTGCCACCGCCATCAGGGGAGCCTACTTCTTCTCCAGGGTAAGATCCGGGCATCTGGCATCTGGGATCTAGGATCCGTCAGCGACAGCAGCTCTTGCAGCAGGCTCTTCCAAAACGAAACGAAACAACAACAAAAACCACTGAAGTGTGCACAGGGGGTCCTGAGTAGACTGAAGTTCACATCAGTGCTGACTCTCACTCTTCCCAAAAGTCCTTCGGATGCGACTATAAACCGAGGCCTTGTGTGCGAACGCCCGCAGAACATCTTGCGCGCGTACACGTTAAATCCTGTTCTGCTTTTCGTGAGAGTAGGCCATCGTGTGCCGGTGGGAACAGATGACAATATTTACAAAAACTGGATACACACGGGGACTGGATGTAAAAAAGCGCATGAGTGCTTATTCCATTATCCTCGATATAAAAGAATAAAATATATATATAAAAAGATTTTTTTGGACGTTAGGAGCCAAGACTGTACAGGCTTTCAGATCATCTCCCTTGTAATGCAATTCTTTGCAATGTTGTGTTGTGTTGCACGGTGCATTGTGCTAGGTAGTGCGGTATATTGTAGACTGTTCCAAAATATAAAAAACCAATACAGTTTTACTTTACAGAATACAAGCTACAGTATACCACAGCCCAAAACACGGCAACACATACATTGCAGCGTCTTCCATAACAACATCAGCAACAATGACACCAAAAACGATGACGACGATGTTCTTCGAATGAGACGATAAACCGAGGTTCCGTGTTCGAATGCACGCAGAACACCTTGCGTACGTTTTATTTTTTTCAATTTCTTTTATTTCTTCTTTTATATCAAGGATAATGGAACAAGCATTCCTAAGCTTTTTTACATCCAGTCCCCGTGCGTTTGTAGTTTTGTAAATCTTGTCATAGTTATTTTCCCACTAGCACACAATGGCCTACTCTTTCGAAAAGCGGAACACGATTTAACGTGTGCACAAGATGTTCTGCATGCTTTTGCACACAGGGCCTCGGTTTTATAGTCTCATCCGGACTTTTGGGTAGAGTGGAGTCAGCACTGATGTTAACCCCAGGGGAAAAATCCCCTCAAACGGGAATCGAACCCGCGTCGTCAAATTGTGAGCGCAATGTTCTGACCACTAGGCTATCCCGTCTTATCAAAGTGGGGTGTGTGTGTGTGTGTGTGTGTGTGTGTGTGTGTGTGTGTGTGTGTGTGGTGTGTGTGTGTGTGCGTGCGTGCGTGCGTGCATGCGTACGTGCGTGTGTTTTGTGTGTGTGTGTGTGTGTGTGTGTGTGTGTGTGTGCGTGCAGGCGTGCGTGCGTAACGTGTGTGTTTATGTGGACATTTGGGCTTTAATCGAGCGTACCTGTGTGATGGCAGTGGCAGGTGTCGGAGGAGGTGGCCAGCAGCCTGTGGAGCGCCTACTTCCCTGTCATCATCACCGGCTTCTCCCTCATCGTCTGCTTCTGGGCCGAGGTCAGCACGGCCCTCACACCTCCCTGTGGAATAAAAGAAGAAAAAAAACCCAGCCCCAAGCTCTCCCTGTAAACAAAATTGTTTATAGGGAGAGCTTTGAGCTTTGGGCTGTTTTGTTTTCTTTTACTCCAGCTAGCTTCTACCCAGAATGAGTTTGCAATTGGCTTATGTGGAAGACTTGAATTACACAATCGAGCCTCATTTCACTTGACAGATACGATTTTGAGATGTTACTTACCGATCAATCGGCAGAAATTAGCCTCCTCGCCATAGACAAGGAGTTGAATGGTATAAGTGGGAGAACCCAAGTCAGTTAAAAAAACCCCAAACAAAACAAATAAATCAAAAGCCCCAGATATGGCTCTCTTCTGGTAGATTGCCAGAAGAAGGGGCATTTAGATCTACTCCTGAGGTCAAAGCAATCTGTCATGCTTTCCATCAAGGTGACCGTTGAAGAACAAAACGAGGACTCACCAGAGGTAGGGATCTGCAGAGAGCATCAGAGTCAGAAATCGAATTGGAGCTGGCATCAACAGAGAGTCAAAGACATGCAGAAAGTTTTTATCAGAAAGAGGATAAAAAAACAAAAACAACTATGTGTCTGTCTTTGGCTCTCTGTGTGATGAGGTTCCCAAGGGAGACTTTCTTCTTGATGTTCTGCATCACTAGTAAGGTTGGAGACCACACTGTCCAGTTTGCTCACTATGTTCCCACTTCTCTCAGACAGTTCAAATGTCAAACGTTTATTGTATGGTCTGAAAGTTACTGGAGCCACTGAAACTGAATGAGGTGACAGCCAGCCCTGATACGGCTTTCGAGGTTGGTAGGGCTGTAAGCAATATTATGGTTATGGTTATTGTTTGGTCATATTCTTGATAGATGCCTTGGTGAGGATGTTAAAGACGGTGCATGGGGGTGAATGTCAAGACCCCTTCTCACTGGGTCAACTTCGGAGTGCCCATGCTTTCTCACTTTAGAAGAATCATGTCTAGCCCCTCTGAACAAAAATCCAGAGGGTTTTCACAGTATACACTTAGCCTTTGCATCAATCTTTCAAATTGATGCATTCACATTCGGTCTTAAATAAGTTATGTTTTTCTTCGTTTAAGTGAATGAAGAGATGAGGACCTCAAAATGTACAGACCAGATTTTCTCCATGTGCAATTTCCACCTCCTTCTTTTACCTTCCTGTTCTGCTAGAGCCGTGTGTAAAAATGTGTGTGTGTGTGTGTGTGTGGTGTGTGTGTGTGTGTGTGTGTGTGAAATCATATGTGTGTGCGTGCGTGTGTGTGTGTGTGTGTGTGTCTGCGTGCGTGTGTGCGTGCGTGCGCGTGTGCATGCGCGCGTGCGTGCGCGTGTGCATGCGCGCGTGTGTGCATACGTGCGTGTGTGTGTGGTGGCAGGCGTTCCACATCAGCTCGTCGCCGAGCGGAGAGCGTCAGTTTCTGAGCAAGTCCACCATCTTCTTCATCGCCTTCAACGTGCTGCAGTACCTGCTGTGGGCAGCCCAGCTGATAGTGGCTGAAACCCTGCACAACCACGAGGACAAGGTGATGAAGGGGGGGGAGGGGGGGGGGGTTGTTCCTTTTAGCTATTCATAAGGTTTCCTTTCTTTTTTTTTTTAACCATGTTTCTTTTTTACCATAAGGTTTCTTTTTAACTATAGTTTCTTTTTAACTATCCATAAGGTTTCTTTTTAATCATATGGTTTCTTTTTTAACTATAAGGTTTCTTTTTAACCATACAGTTTTTTTTAACAGTCCATGAGGTTTCTTTTTTAATGAGTTTCCTTTTTTTTTTTACCATAAAGTTTCTTTTCAACTATCCATAAGGTTTCTTTTTTAAATGAGGTTCCCTTTTTTAACTATAAACTTTCTTTTCAATTATCCATAAGGTTTCTTTTCTAATGATGTTCCTCTTTTTAACCATAAAGTTTCTTTTTAACTATAAGGATACACATTACACTGTGTGGACCTGTGTCTTGTTATCGGGAGGATATGGTGTATTGCCTGGTGTTACTGGTGAGCATGAGTGAGGACTGTGTGTGTGTGGACTGGTGTCACTGGTGAGCATGAGTGGGGACTATGTGTGTGGACTGGTGTCACTGGTGAGCATGAGTGGGGACTCTGTGTGTGTGGACTGGTGTTACTGGTGAGCATGAGTGGGGACTCTGTGTGTGTGTGGACTGGTGTTACTGGTGAGCATGAGTGGGGACTCTGTGTGTGTGTGGACTGGTGTTACTGGTGAGCATGAGTGGGGACTCTGTGTGTGTGTGGACTGGTGTTACTGGTGAGCATGAGTGGGGACTCTGTGTGTGTGTGGACTGGTGTTACTGGTGAGCATGAGTGGGGACTCTGTGTGTGTGTGGACTGGTGTTACTGGTGAGCATGAGTGGGGACTCTGTGACTGTGTGTGGACTGGTGTTACTGGTGAGCATGAGTGGGGACTCTGTGTGTGTGTGGACTGGTGTTACTGGTGAGCGTGAGTGGGGACTCTGTGACTGTGTGTGGACTGGTGTTACTGGTGAGCATGAGTGGGGACTCTGTGTGTGTGTGGACTGGTGTTAACTGGTTACCATGGAAACACGGTCTGTGAATGAGTTGCAGCTAGCAATTTCCTCCTCATACAGAGGGAAAATCTGTGTGTTCCTTCTGTGTGCTCTGTGTTAGTAATAATGATGTGACTGTTGATATGTGTGTGTTCCTTCTGTGTACTGTATGTTAGTAATAATGATGTGACTGTTGATATGTGTGTGTTCCTTCTGTGTACTCTATGTTAGTAAGGATGGTGATGTGACTGTTGATATGTGTGTTCCTTCTGTGTACTCTATGTTAGTAAGGATGGTGATGTGACTGTTGATATGTGTGTGTTATGTTCCTTCTGTGTACTGTATGTTAGTAAGGATGGTGATGTGACTGTTGGTATATATGTGTTATGTTCATTCTGTGTGGCAGATGCTGGTGTTGCGTGTGTGTAACGGAGGCTTTGCCCTGCTCATGATCATCGTCGTCGTTTTCTTCCTCATCTATGGAGTGGAGGTTTATTTCAAGGTGGGGAGATGTCTGTCCTGAATACAAGTTTTTGTTGTTTTTAAGTGTGTAAAATATGCATAGGGGACAGGATAGCTAAGTGGTCAGAGTGGTCGCTTTCCCCAAGTCAAATTAAGCAGCGTCGAGCGTGGTTACCAGTTGGATGGGTGACCGTTTGCGCGCCTTGGCTTCAGTACAGTCACCCCCCCCCCCCCCCCCCAGTTCATCCAGCTGTCAATGGGTACCTGCCCTCTTTAGGGTCAGGGAAGGTAAAGCAGCGAGGGAGAGGAGATGGGCGCCGCCCTCAACACGCTGGCCCCTAGAGAAGCTGAGGTCTCTGATGCCTTGCTCCCCTACGACCGCCTAGGTTATGGGACACCTTTACCGTACCTTTAAAAACAGCAACAACAACAACAAAAACCATGCATGGTATACCTCTGTAGTGTCTGTGTACATCTTCTTAGCAAAGAAGGCCATGCTCCCTCTCTCTCTTAGGTGCCATGTAATCTGATAACTAAAATAAATGATGAAGTCTTGCAATAAATTATGTAAAAAAACAAAAGACCCAAATAACAACAACAGTAAAACACCCACATTATTTTGTCATAACTCTTAGTCCATGGATATAAAATTCAGTACCTGAATAATCCTCAAACTGTTAACACGTGTTTTATTGTTTGGTTATTATCAGTCAGTGTTTTTGTTCAGCCCCTTCCTCATCCCCTCCCCACAGTTAGGTTGTTTGAAAGTGGCAGTTTGTGCACAAACTCTGTCTGTCAGTGTATTGTTTCATCAACAGATGATTGAGTTAGATGACTCAAAAATACGGTGGGTGGGAAGCTTGCTTACCAGCCTTTGAAAGGAATAAACAAGAGGCATTGTATTTTCTGAAAGGAAACCAAAATTGTCTCGGGTTTAATGGCAGTGTTTAATGTATATATATGTGTATATATATATATAGTTATATAGTTATATAGTTATAGTTATATATGTATATACTAAATTTTTTAGGAATCATACATTCAGTTTTGTGTGTGTGTGTGTGAGTGTGAGTGTGAGTGTGAGTGTGAGTGTGTGTGTATATGTGTGCGCGCACACGCATGCATGCGTGTGTGTACGTGCGTGGGCGTGCATGTGTGTGTGCATGAGTGAGCGTGTGTGTGTGTGTGCGTGCGAGTGTGCGTGCGCACGCATGCACACACGTGTGCATACATACCTGTGTACATTTTTAGGAGTAGCCTATGGTTAGTTTCAGCTCAGAGAAACTCTGAAATTTTTACAGCCACACTACCCAGACCACTAGCCAACTTTAGTTGAAGCTGAAGCATGGTGTAACCTAGTTGTTCTTCCTGTCTGATGATAATGAGGAGGAGGAGGATGACGACGACGATGACGGTGATGATGGTGGTGATGATGATGATGGTGACTATGATGATGACGACGGCGACGATAACAACGACGACGACGACGATGCTAGTGACCAAACCAAACTAAAGGGGTGGGTGGTGGTGGCTGTTCCCTCAGGTGCACGGAGCATTCCGGGTGTCGGAGAGCGGGCTGGACATGTGGCAGCTGCACATGTCGCGGCTAGGGCTGGTGGCTCAGGCAGCACTGCAGCTCATCACCGCGCTCTTCCTCGTCTCCGATGTCGCCTTCGATGTCTGGAAGCACGAGTGAGCACCCCTCTACACCTAGCATAGCATAGCATAGCATAGCATAGCATAGCACAGCACAGCACAGCACAGCACAGCACAGCACAGCACAGCACAGCACAGCACAGCACAGCACAGCACAGCACAGCATAGCATAGCCCGCCTGCCTGTATGTCTTCTCTTGGTCTGTTTGGCTCAGGCCTAAAGTTGTGTCAGTTATTGATGTCAGCTCATTGCCAAGGCCTACACTAAAAATGTTGTGATGTTGTAAAATGTTGTGTTGAGATTGCCTTACTTCAGCCATGACAAGCTCTTAAGAGAACAACCTGTACTCTACTTTAAAAGGAGAATAAATCCTCTGAAGTTGGAGTATGGCTGCCTATATGGCGAGGTACTTGAAAACAGTCATACACGCAAACTTTTCATTCAGTGAGCAATTTCAATCTCACAGTGATTCCTAGGTGGGATTAGTGAGTCAGAGTGCACATTCTGGGTGACCCCCCAGAGTGTTAAGCTGGGGAACAACAACAGCAACAACTTGGTCTGTAATTGATAATGAGTCGCTTTGCACCTGACCCACTTTTTCTCGCTAGAAGCCATTCATTACAGGCAGGTGGCGGGTCAGGTTGTCGATTTTGAGATTTCTGATTGATTGTGAACTATATCCCTTGTTCTAAAGTTTGGCCTGAAGTTAAATGCTGCAACACTTGATAGAAGTAAGTATTCTACATAAAGTTTGGCTTGGAGTTAAAGGGTGCAGACTTCATAAAACGGAGCTTTTCTGAGTTTTCTGCTTAAAATTTGGCAGAGGTAGGTGTGTGTGTGTGTGTGTGTGTGTGTTGTGTGTGTGTGTGTGTGTGGTGTGTGTGTGTGTGTGTGTGAATGTGCGTACGCGTGTGTGTGTGTGTGTGTGTGAATGTGCGTACGCGTGTGTGTGTGTGTGTGTGTGTGTGTGTGTGTGTGTGTGTGTGTGTGTGTGTGTGTTAGTAAATGTGCATGCGTGTGTGCGTGCGTGTGTGTGCACATGATGGACACATGTATGTCTGCATGCGTATTTACAGACATGGCCGGTGATGCATATATCAATGTCGTGTACACATACCGCATATGAAAAACACAAATGTATAGAATGTATGTGAAAATGCAAAACTGAACTGAAGACAAGACGAGCAGACGTGTGGTTGTGTTGGGCAGGTTTATGTGTATGTAAAAAAGCAAAAACAAACTGAAGACAAGAATAGCAGACGCACTGTGGGTGTGTGGGCAGGTTGCCGGTGCTCAGTCAGAATTTCTACGACATCGGATTCCGCATCGTGGAGTTCGGCGTGGTGCTGTGGTTTCCCTGTGTCCTCTGGAACTGTGGCAGGTCAGGCAACTGTCTGTCTGTCAGTCTGTCTGTCTGTCTGTCTGTCTGTCTGTCTGTCTGTCTGTCTGTCTGTCTGTCTGTCTGTTGGCAGTAGGTTAGGGTGGTGGTGGTGGTTTTGGTGGGGGGAAGGGGAGTATATGGTGTAATGTCTGAACCAACCATCCATCCATCCATACATCTGTCAATAACCAACCGACCCTTGAGAGAGAGTTAGACCCGCACCTACCCATCCAGTGGTTACCCATACACATATAATACCAAGTAACCATACAGCAAGTCAGTCAGCCATCCATACACTCGGCCATTCATCCACCTTACCACCCAACCTTACCCGCATCGCTCCAACCATGCAGTCATCCCTCCAAATATAGACTTGAGTACTCGCCAATATACCCATCGTTCTGACCGTACACTTATCCAAACATCCATCCATCCATCCACCCATCCATCCACCCACCCATCCATCCAACCACAGTCCACATCCACTTATCCGCCCATGCACCAGTCCACCAAAACATACCCCCATCCATCCAAGCATGCATCCAACGAAGTCTTCCATTCAGCTGTACAATCCTTCATCCAAAACATACTCACACCCCGCCATACACCCACCCATCCCTACATCCAACTATCCACCCACACGTCCATTTATCCCAGTGTATGCCCAGGCATCCAACCATGCCTCTCTCTATCCAACCATCCACCCATTTATCCAACCATCCACCCATTTATTTAACCAT
Organism: Stramonita haemastoma; assembly: GCA_030674155.1. Lineage (NCBI taxonomy): Eukaryota > Metazoa > Mollusca > Gastropoda > Neogastropoda > Muricidae > Stramonita > Stramonita haemastoma. The sequence continues at coordinate 5,396,535 of CM060341.1, forward strand.
CCACCCATTTATTTAACCATACACCCATTTATTTAACCATGCACCCATTTATTTAACCATGGACCCATTTATCAAACTATCCACCCATTTATCCAACCATCCACCCATTTATTTAACCATGCACCCATTTATTTAACCATGGACCCATTTATCAAACCATCCACCCATTTATTTAACCATACATCCATTTATTCAACCATACACCCGTTTATTCAATTATACACCCATTTATTCAATAAGACACCAATTATTCAACCATCCACTCACGTATTTAACCATTAAAAGTTAAAGTCTGTCCCGAGCCTAAGGCTCATCAGGCCGGTGCTTATCCCGGTTTCTGTGGCGTTAAGCGACTGACAGTCATAGACTCCCCTCTGGATAGGACGCCAGTCTATCGCAGGGTTAACCCCCAACACAAGGTTGGTACCCCTTTTACACCTGGGTGGGGTGAGAAAATAGCCGTCAAGTGCCTTTTCCAAGGGCACAACGCCATAGCCGAAAGCTGGGATCGAACCCGCAACCTTTACGAGTCCAACACCCTAACCACTAGACTACAGCGGCGGCTAAAAAAACGTGTTCTCGGAGGTGTCGTGTTTAGACATCATCCCTGAAGTCAAATCTTACCATTCTCTAAAATAATCGTAAAAAACAAAAAGTGGAGATGCCGGGGATCGAACCCGGGGCCTTTCACATGCAAAGCGAACGCTCTACCACTGAGCTACATCCCCTGTTGTGTTTAACCATACCTCCATTTATTTAACCATACACTCATTTATCCAAGCATCCACCCATTTATTTTATACATCCATTTATTCAATCGTAGACCCATTTATCCAATAGTGCACCCATTTATCCAATAGTCCACCCATTTACCCCACAATGAAGCCACGCACCCATTCCTTTCACCCAAACCCATCCTCCCCACATCTACTGATCCAGCGATTCATCAGTTGTTATTACCCCTCCAACCATGCACTCTCCCTGTCAGACACCCACTCACCAACCCATCCAAACGGGGACGGGATAGCCCAGTGGTCAGAACATTGCGCTGGCAATTTGACCACCCGGGTTCGATTCCCGTTCGAGGGGATTTTTCCCCTGGAGTTAACATCAGTGCTGACTCCACTCCCCCCCCCCCCCAAAAGTCCTTCGGATGAAACTATAAACCGAAGCTCCGCGTTCGAACGCACGCAGAACATCTTACGCACACGTTAAATCCTGTTCCGCCTTTTGTAAGAGTAGGCCACCGTGTGCCGGTGGGAACAGATGACATTTACAAAATGCATACACACAGGGACTGGATTTAAAAAAGCATATGAGTGCTGATTCCATTATCCTCAATATAAAAGAATAAACAAAATAAATAAGTAAATAAATAAAATCCAAACATTCAAACTTATCCATTTAGTCACCCAGCCCAGTCAGCTCTAACACGCTGTAAAACACCTCCCCAGGCCTGAAGAGCTGTGGGTGCTGAACCCAAAGCGGATTTTCCGATCCTTCGACTTCCAGCGTCGCCGTAAACTGTCGGAGAGGGAGGACAGAGACAGACAGGGGGAGGGAGAGGAGAGGGAGACCCCATAGGCACTCTGAGCGGTGACCCTCGCTACGACACCTTTGATACAGGTGGGTAGGTAGTCTGGGAATGACTGAAGAATGATTATATACTCCATCTGTCTCACTAATAACATAGTTTCCAGTTAGGATGACGCGTTTTGTTGAATGTATCCCGTTTTCTTCTTCTAAAATATTGGTTGAACTGCTGTTGGTGGTGATGCTGGTATGTAGGGGTAGGGAGGGGGTTTCTTAGCTTTATTCCCTGTCAGGGCAAGGGCCGGATAAAATGTTTATTGCTGTATTGCTGACAGTTGGCAGGAAAGTTTTTGTGTGGTTTTTTTGTTGAGATGTTGGCAGGAAAGTTATATGATTGCTATATTGTGTTGTGACTTGTTTGCAGGAAAGGTTTGTTTTGGTTGTTGTTCTTTTAGATGTTGGCAGGAAAGTTATATGATTGCTGTATTGTGTTGCTGAACTGTGGCGACTGTTACAGGACAGTTGATGTATTGGTGACTGTGTTGGCAGGGAGTCAGATGAGCGCAAGGCGGACTGCTGGATCTGCTATGACCTATGTTGTTGTTATTATTATTATTCATCGATTATCATGACTGCTGATGTTATATTGGTGACTGTGGATGGCAGTTAATGCGGAAGGCGGACTGTGGATTAAGTGTATTGTGTATTCTTATTGCTATGTTTATATCACTGACTGTTGGCTGGGAGTCAGGTCAGGTGAGCAGCAAGGCGGACTGCTGGATCTGCTATGACCCTATGTTGTTGTTATCATCATTATATTGCTGTATTGGTGACTGTGGTGGCAGGGAGCCAGATAAGCAGCAAGGCGGACTGCTGGATCTGCTATGACGCGGAGCGGAGAGATGCCGGCGCCCTGATCCAGCCCTGCAGCTGTAAGGGAGACGTGGCTGCCGTGCACCATGACTGCCTCAAGAAGTGGCTCGTGGAGGTACGGCAGTAGGCTGCCCTTCCACCCCGCCCCCTGCACTTTGGGGTCCCCCCCCCCCCCCCCCCACCACCACCATCATCACCATCATTACACCCGACTTGTTAAGTTGTTGAGTGTTCCCAGCTTATGCACCGTACATTGGTTGTGGGGGGTGGGGGCGTGACCCCAAACATGCATTCTGTCTCACTCGTCATACTCGTGTACGCGCGCGCGTACGTGTGTGTGTGTGTGTGTGTGTGTGTGTGTGTGTGTGTGTGTGTGTGTGTGTGTGTGTGTGTGTGTGTGTGTGTTGTGTGTGTGTGTGTGTGTGTGTGTGTGTGTGTGTGTGTGTTGTGTGTGTATTCATCTATCATTCTTGGAAAAGACCATGTAGGCCAAGTAGTGGATTACCAAAGTGTATATTTTTGCTATTGTTGTGAACAGCTAATGTCATAATCTGTTTATTAGGGGGATGGACAGCTCGATGGTCAGAGCACCCGTTTTCCCCAGGCCAATGTCAAACAGCATCGAGTGTGGTTACCAATTTTATGGGTGACCGTTTGCGCGCCTTGGCTTCAGTGCAGTCCCACTGTTCACCCAGCTGTAAATGGGTACCTGCCCTCTTTAGGGTCGGGGAAGGTAAAGCAGCGAGGGAGAGGAGATGGGCGCCACCCTCAATATGCTGGCCCCTAGAGAAGCTGAGGTTTCTGATGCCTCGCTCCCCTACGACCACATAGGTTATGGGACACCTTTACCTTGTACCTTTAATGTTAGAATACATATGTAACGTGTTGAAACTGACATAGCATTCAAGTTTTAGTATCAGACAGTTTAGAAAAATTCTTTTTATAGAATAGTTAAGGAGAGAAGTACACAAAAATGAAAATAAAAGGTAAATGAAAAGCCGATTCATAGGCCTGGTGAATTTGAGTGTAGTGCATGTACTACGCGAGTTACCATTGGGAAAACGAGGCTGATACTGTAAGGAGCATGCAGGAACAATGATGATCTTTTTATACATTATTATGGAATAAGCACCCCTGGAGTTTTACGTCCAGTCCCCGTGTGTATGCAGTTTTGTAAATTTTGTCATCTGTTCCCACCGGCACACAATTACCTATTTTTCTAAAAAGCTGAACAGGTTTTAACGTGTGCGCAAGATGATCTGCGTGCGTTCGCACACGGGACCTCGGTTTAAAGTCTCATCTGAAGGACTTTTCAGGAGTGGAGTCGGCGCTGATGTTAACTCCAGAGGAAAAATCCTTTTGAAAGAGATTGGAACCCAGGTCAGCAGATCGCAAGCGAATCACTCTGACCACCAGGCTATCCCGTCCCCCGTGTGTGTGTGTGTGTGTGTGTGTGTGTGTGTGTGTGTGTGTGTGTGTGTGTGTGTGTGTGTGTGCGCGTGAATCAGCGTGTGAATGTGTGCATTTGTGCCAAAGTATTATAAAAACTACGCTGTTTGTCGTTATGTATTGCAGAGTGCGGCAAACGAGGCCAACCCAGAGTGCCGGGTGTGTGGAGACAGGGTGAGTTGTGTGAACAACAGAATTAGGGTCCAGTCCATATATAAAAATGGGTTTTGTCAGTGATGAGAAAAATGCTAGGAAAGACTACACGCACGCACGCGCGGGCACACACACACACATGTGCATGATTCTTTTTCCAGAAGAGCAAGAACATAGATCAGATACATTACGTATATCTAAGAATCTACATCTTTGAAGAATGTTAAATACGGTTACGTTTGGTGTCAAATAAGTCTCGTTCTGACTTAATGGCAATAAAGTTTTCTGATTCTGATTCTGATTCACACACATGGGCTTTATCACAGTTCTTGATTAAACCATTGTCGCTGGAGGCAACAACAAAGTGGGAGGCTGTATGATCAGTGGCTTTATCCCAGTTCTTGATTAAACCATTGATGCTGGGGGCAACAACAAAGTGGGAGGCTGTATGATCAGTGGCTTTCTTTCCCACTCACGGAATTCCACTTTACAGCTTAGTCTTTAGTGATCGATTATGACTCTCTGACTAGGTTTGACTTGCAGTTATTATGTGCTGCAGCCCTGGGGCTAGTTGGCCTTTGGAGGAGAACATCTCCAACGCTGCCTGACTGTCCTTATGCCCTCTTGGCCGAGAGAGTGGGGATAGATGTACTGTGGGCAAGGACATCTCCACTATAATTTTTGGGGGGTTCTGTTGTGTGCAATCGCCGCCGTAGTCTAGTGGTTAGGACGTTGGACTCGTAATCTAAAGGTTGCGGGTTCGATCCCAGCCTTCGGCTATGGCGTTGTGCCCTTGGAAAAGGCACTTTACGGCTATTTACTAACCCCACCCAGGTGTAAAAGGGGTACCAACCTTGTGTTGGGGGCTAACCCTGCGATAGACTGGCGTCCTATCCAGGGGAGGAGTCTATGACTGTCAGTCGCTTAACGCCACAGAAACCGGGATAAGCACCGGCCTGATGAGCCTTAGGCTGGGGACAGACTTTAACTAAATTTAACTTTAACTTTGTTGTGTGCAGTACAAGCTGGAGGCGCACTACTGGATCCCTAAGGGGCTGAGGCCCCGGCACTGGCTGCAGGCGTTCCTGGCGGTGATGCTGCTGACGGGGCTGCCCTTCGCCGCCTACGCCGCCTGCCACTCCATCACCGCCGCCTCCAACTACCTGAGGATCCTGGTCATCGGGGTGGCCATCCTTATGGAGCTCTTCTCCTTCAGGTGAGTAACGGGAGAGAGAGAGAGAGAGAGAGAGAGAGAGAGAGAGAGAGAGAGAGAGAGAGGAGAGAGTGTATTTTTTTAAAAAAAGTATTATTTATTGTCTAGGATAATAGATGTGTGAGTGTGTATGTGTGTGTGTATGTCGCACGTGGTGTGCGTTGTTGAGGAGAGAGAGAGAAGGGGGGGGGGGGTGGGGGGGGGAAGGGGTGGGGGGGAAAGATGTTAGAGAAAAGATCAGCTCTGGGACAGAGATAACTGTCAGAGGCCTGTATTGATTACAGACTGAAGATATAATCAATGCCAGAGAAGCGAGGAAAGACAGTGACCGTCAAAAGGTCACAGTGTCTGTCCAGCCACTGAGCACTGCCAGTGATGACAGCTCCCCATCTCTATCACCCCTCCCCTTCCCTCTTCCTACCATCCCCTTCCCTCTTCTACCATCCCTTCCCTCTTCCTACCATCCCCTTCCCTCTTCCTACCATCCCCCCTTCACCTCTTCCTACCATCCCTCCTCTTCCTCCACCCTTCCTCTTCCTACCATCCCCTTCCCTCTTCCTACCATCCTCCTCCTACTCCTCCTCTTCCTACCATCCTTCCCTCTTCTACCTCCCTCTCTCCACCATCCCCTTCCCTCTTCCTACCATCCCCTTCCCTCTTCCTACCACCCCCTTCCCTCTTCCTACCATCCCCTTCCCTCTTCCTACCATCCCCTCTCTGTCACCTCTCCCCTTCCCTCTTCCTACCATCCCATCTGTCACCCTCCCTTCTTTCTACCATCCTCACCCTGCTTTATATGCTGCCCTCCCTCCCTTTCATGACACCTGGTACCATTGTTGGTTGGTGCATTGCAGTGGCCTCTAACACTTAAGTATTTTTTTTTGGGGGGGGAGGTCTGACTGAATTCAAGCATTTTCAAGAAATGGGGCCCCAAAACTCAGGACTTAGAAAGACCTTCCATGACTTCTGGCCCTGCTAATACTAGAGCTGCTACAGGCACTGGAAGTGACGGTGCTTAGCAAAGTATTCACTAGATCTAGATTTCGTACAAACAGATGCACAGAAAGAAGTAAATTTTTTTAAAAAGCAACCCCAAAAGTCGCATTACATCTGGTGTGTGTCTTGAACTGTCTCTCTCTTTTCCGATGTCTCTCTGTCCTGGCATGCTGCCTAAGAACACTTTTGTTCATTGATGTAAGCTTTGATGACATCCATTCTTAATAGTGAGATCTTGACGTGTAATTATTTGTTTTCTAATCCATTCACAGTGATCCTTAGCAGTCAGCCAGTTATCTCCCTGGCATTCCGAGTTTTAGAAGCACTTTAACCCTCTTGCATTCGGATTCTCTGAGCACAAACTGCCCCTAGACTTCGCATAGGCACACATGCTCGCTCGCCTATTCCTCCTTGTAATTACATACCAGCAGCTACAATTACTTCCAGACTCTCAGTAGGGTTTCTATCTCTAGCCTGATAGAGCTTTGACATGTGGTAGTAATTAGTGATGGTCACAGCGTGATGGAAATTACTGTGTGTAAATCTGGGTTCGGGATTCAGGTGGGAGGGAAGGGGGGGGGGGCAGTTCTTCAATCCTGGCAAATTCCAGTTCGGGACTAAGAGGGTTAAACGAACATAATCCTCCTGCAGGATGAATGATTTGGAAAGTTCTATATTTGACAGATAGAAATTATTCACAGTTGAATGTTCAGCTTTCATCTCATGGACAAATGTTGACCAGCTATGTTAATTAAACATGTGATTTTGCGATATGCTGTTGATACTATTCTATTCTTCAAAACTCAATAACTTAAAATTAACAATTGATTTTCTGTGTGTGTGTGTGTGTGTGTGTGTGTGTGGTGTGTGTGTGCAGGATGTTTGTGCTGAACATTCGGGCCTCATGCCAACGCGTCAAAGTGGCCACGATGAAAATTGCCGGAAAAGAGGTGGCTCCCCGCCATGGAACCCCCTCACAACACACCAGCGGCAGAATCACCGATGTCGAGGTCACCGTCCACCAGGAAGGTCAAGGTCAAGGATTGGCCATCAACGCAGACACTGGACAGGGCAGAAGGTCAGACAATGTACAAGGTCAGAGGTCAGGCGGAAGGGAGGTGATCCAAGTTCACGTGACGTCCGAATCCAGCGTGATGTGTCTCCCTGTGTCTGTCAGCGAGTTAAACGTTTGTCTGCCATGAACAGTCCCTGTGTCTTGCTTGTTTGGCGTTGCGAGTGAATGGAATGGAGGATAAATTCTTTTGACAGGCTGCAGACAGTTCATCATTATTATGTGAAAACCGTATTGTATGTTCCAATTATGACAATCATTCATTAACTTGTTCCCTGGGTTCTATACAGAAGACATACTAACTTGCTGTGAGTACTGACCGGTTCAAAAGGAAGATTGTGCTGTGTACACAGTGTACACATCATCCCCAAAGCTGGAATACGGCTACCTTCATGGTGAGAAAAAACAGTCACATATGCACAAATCTAACCCTTGGTGATCCTAATAGCTCTAGCAAACAAACGTGGAACAAAAAAGGAAGATTTGTTTACTCTCAGTTGAAGCTGTTTACAATTCCAGGTAAAAATTACTAAGCTGGGAATTAAATCGTCATTTGAAACACGGAATTAGCATAGAATCTCTGCAAAAGATTTAAGAATGTTCAGACACATCTGTATCCAGTTCATTATTCAGGTATAGAAAAGGAGCATTCAATTTGAAGAACGAAAGAGAATTATTCAGTGGATTCACATTGTTATTGAACCGTTGATCACCGCTTTGCACATTCACAACCAACATGGGGACGCTTATGTATAAGTTTTCTTGTATTAGCTGTGTTCAGTCTCACAGCAAGTGAATTATCTAAGTCTTGTTAACATGGACAAATGCATCATCGAATGCATGACCTAATGCAATAGTCCAGCTGAGGGTGTGTGCGTGTGGAGTCTTTGTGTGCAGTCCTTACCGTGACCCCTAATGAGCACACTGACTCATTGGTAAAAAATGGATTGGCCTTTAATTTATGAGTATGCATGATGTTATTCATGTGTTGACATGCAGGACCTCAGTGAAATCAATAGCAGGATCCCGCCATGTTTCCTAGCAGAATGGAATCTAAACCAAAGCCCTTGATACCACGCACCTTCACCACACTTCGAACCTTCCTAATCAATGAGTCTTTAACACTTGAGTAGTAGTAAGCTACTCTGTCCCCCTGTGGAGTTGGAAGGTGTATATATATTATTAGTCTTGTCCTGTTTCTGGTTTGGTCAGAGCCAACAATTAAAGGTGTATGCAAGTAAGATGTCATCTGGAACATCTAAGCACAGTTGATCATGGCGGCTGAAATAGCCTATGGCTAAAGTAGACTTGTTAAAAGACCAATCCAGTCCAATACTTTCATGTTGTTTATAGGCTAAAAGACCAAATTTAATCTTCTGTGAATCCAGACCACAAGGACAATGGAGTCATAGTAAGACTTCCTTTGAATTTTTTTAAAAGAGAGAGAGAAAGAAAGAACTGAGGTCATTCACATGTACAGGAATGAGCGAATTTTGGGAGGAACTTCAGAGTACTGAACCTTTCAGCACAAATTGGTCAGTCCCTAGACTGATTGGTGGAATAGTCAATACTTGAATATATATTTTTGAAGGGGGATTATATGAAAGTTGATGGCAGTTTACAATACTTGTTGATTGCCTATGTTCAGTTCATGGTGATGTGGATGGTTTTTCATGTGATGCTGAAATGATTAGGAGGTGGGGGCGAGTTGTATTGGTTTAATTAAATATCCACAAAGCACACCACATGACAATGCAAGCTTAGTAATGGTTGACAGCTGATCTCATGATGTGTATAAATTATAATCACTATAAACTGGATTATTTCTTGTGAAGCGTCTGGTACATTTGTCTTTTTCTGTGTGTTCTGTTAGCTTATTTCATTGGTGTCTCTAGCAAGGATGCCTCTCTTTTTCACTTTGCCAGGGCGGTTTTGCCATGAAGATGAATAGATTGGATGTACAGAAGGATTGGTGGTTTTTCATAGACTGGCCTTCTGCATATTATAGTCATGCTGGGTGGCTGAAGGGAAGATTGAATGCAGAAACAGGGTTCCCACACATCAGACCATTCTCAATATAAGGACCTTATAAGGACCTTATAAGGACCATTTTGTCTCCTATAAGGACCGTAACCATCGACAAATTTTGCCAACTATAAGCAATCAGCCAATGTGTCTACTAAAAGAGAGACACTGCAAAACATAAGACATAACATAGAAGCATAGAATGGACACAACACAAGACATAACATAAAAGTGTAGAATGGACACAATACAAGACATAACATCTATAGGAGTGCAGAATGGAGGGCAGGATCGGAGGCAAAGACTTACCACAATCTGTATGACATGATGGTTGAAGATGTCAGACTAATTCATCATATGAAATCCACAAGAAAAATATCCACTAAGCACTTATTTGGAAGAAGGTCCATCCTGAACAAAAGTCTGACCCATTTCATACACAATCCACCAAATATCCACCAAACTCTTATTTAGAAGAAGTTCCATTCTGAACAAAAGTCTGGCTAATTTCATACACAATCCACCAAATTATAACACACTGCACACATATATTCCTTCCTGCTGATTTCCTTATCAACTTCAGCTTTGAAAACTATTCTACACTAATTCATCTTTTTGATATAAGCCAAATTAACACTTGCAAACTAAAATATATACATATTGGTCTTTCTATTGAATTTGTGACAGAGATAAGGGTGCTATGGAAGGGCCTTCAGTTCTTCTTGAAGTTTGGCTAGTTCCTTGTCAAGACGAGAGACCTCATCTTTCTTGTCCTTGGAAGCTAGGCGCAGTTGACAAGAGCGGTCAATCAAAGTGAAGCTGCGCTGCTGCTGCCCTTCAAATGCCAGCCTGTCAGCTTCCTCAACAAGCTGCACTGCAATGTCCTGTGTTGTTTTCCTTTTCTTTTTTAGTGCCTCAATTTCTTCTGTCTTCTTTCTCTTTTTTTCCAGACGCTCTTGGTTGGTCTTCAGCTTGCTTTGTTCATCAAGGAAACGCCTGTACTCTTGCTGGGCATGACCAGCATCAACCAGCAGCCTCTTTGTAATGTTGACCTTCAAGATTCCACCACAACTGTGTATGTGGTCAAGCACAGTTCTCCTGGCTTTCAGAGCTTTCTGGCTCAGATTGTCAGTCATCATTTCCTTGTTGTAGGAAAACCACGCTCCACTGTCGACTGTCCATGGGACAGAACAAGGAGCTTCTGGATGACATTCCACAGCTTGGCATACTTGCTCTCCGTTGCAAGGTGACCATAAAACCAAGCATCCAGCCTCTGTGTGGAGGGGTCAAAACTGGCAGCATCAGACGCAATGTCGTCGAGGAAGTCAGCAAACTCTTTGCACACTGTGTCAGCAGTTTCATGGTCTAGTCTCTTGACACCACACATTGCGTGGAGTAGATTCTGCATTTGTTCTTTGCAGGCTGCTCTGTTTTTCATAGTCTCTGGGTTGAGGCAGGAAATCTGTCGAATGACTGCATACTTCAGAGGACACTTGTCTTGTAGTTTGCTGACTGTTGCTTTCAAGAACTTTCTGCAGCTCTGCTGAAACTCAGTGACAGCTCTGTCACTTGCAGGATTCTTTTTTGACATTTTTGCTTTTTGAAGCAGGGATCTCGCCTGGAAGCCTATGTCGATTTCTCCTAAACTGCAGTAGTTATCAGAATTGGACACATCAACTGCAGCAAGTTTTTCAGCACTGTCACAATCATTTAGAACATCTTGACGGAGAAAACGTCGCATGAGGTTTCTCATCATTCTCTGCAAGTCAGAGCTGAGGTAGGGAATGAGGGGCTCATCTTTTTGGTACTTGGTCAGGAAGGGCTCCATTTCCCTTGCAACTGCAGCAAAGAAAGCCAGCTGAGCAGAGGTAAGGGGCGCACTGACACCTAACTTGACTGTCTCAAAACTCTTGTTCTTTGGTAGGGGGATTTTCTTTTCTTCTGCTGTTTTCACATAGAGATCCAGGGCAGGCAGAAGCTCAATTATCTTGGTAGCTACAGACGCATTTTCCAACCATCTGTGAGAGCAGAACTTTGGAGGTAGAGATGTGGCATTGCTAACCCTCATGAAGTCCTCTCGTCTAGCTGGGCTGTCCTTGAAAAGGTAGTAGCATGCTGACAGGAAGGAATCCACTTGCCATGAAGAAGCATTGCAGCCTGCTCGGAAAGAATTGTGGACTGTGTGAAGGCCACAACTGCCTGTGTGCAGTAGGCCAACTTTTAGGTCCTCCTTCATACTGCTGTGAATTCGGTTGTACACACTCCAGTTCACTGCAGGGCCATCCATCCCCAGCTGAATCATGTCTTCCTTGGGCAAGGAGAACTCGGACTGCACACTCAAAATTTTGTCAAACAGGTCAATTGCACAGGCATGTCCCAAGAAATCTGAGGTCAAATATCTCGTCTGGACAGCATCTCCATCCCAAAACCTGACATGAAAATCCATTTGCTTCAATTTGTTTTTCTGGTTCATGGACTCATCAAAAGAAGCGCATATCCTGAAGAAGAAGCCCTCACTCTCTCTTTCAGCTGGTTCAGGAAATGAGGTGCAAGTCCAAAGGTGGTCAGGTACCTACACTTTGTCTCTGAACATTTAAACTGCAGAGCTGTGTCGCTGTCTGGAAACATTTGTTGAAAAAGCTCCCCAACACCCTTTGATGAGACAAAGCTGTAGTGGGACTCCACCACCTTCAAGCTCCACAGGATTTCTGCCTTGAGCGCTTGGTTGGCCAGACTGTGATCTGAAAAAAAAAAAAAAAACTCTAGCAAACACAACCTGAGATCTGAAAAATAAAATAAAATAAAACAAAACTCTAGCAAACACCTTCATTTCTAACTTTTTTTTCTGACAGGCATTCATTCTACACAATAAGTATATGTGTTGATATTCATAGTTCTAGCGTTTCTTTTTTTTTTTGTTTGTTTGTTTGGTTTTTTGTTTTTTTTCCTGTGCGCACCCCCTTTGTGGATAGTTGTCCTATATAGAACTTGCCACGTTACTAGCAACATGATTTTTTCTTCTTTTTGTAGAGGGCACCTCTATATGCACACACACACACACACACACACACACACACACACACACATGTGCACAGAGAGAGAGATTTCATGTAGAGAAAAAAAAAAAGAATTTGAGAGAGAGAGAGAGAGAGAGAGAGAGAGAGAGAGAGAGAGAGAGCGAGAGAGAGAGAGAGAGAGAGTCTAAAGAGCGATGATGGGGGGAAAGCGGAGGGAAGGGGGAACCACATTCAGTGTTTGTCTGCTGGGTCACACCAGTGTGTTTTTTTATGTTCAAAACAAAATGACAAAGAGAAAGTGTCTGTCACATGTGTGTGTGTGTGTGTGTGTGTGTGTGTGTGTGTGTGTGTGTGTGTGTGTGAGAGAGAGAGAGAGAGGGAGAGAGAGAGAGAGAGAGAGAGAGAGAGAGAGAGAGAGAGAGAGAGAATCTGTCACATGTGTGTGTGTGTGTGTGTGTGTGTGTGTGTGTGTGTGTGTGTGTGTGAGAGAGAGAGAGAGAGGGAGAGAGAGAGAGAGAGAGAGAGAGAGAGAGAATCTGTCACATGTGTGTGTGGTGTGTGTGTGTGTGTGTGTGTGGTGTGTGTGTGTGTGTGTGAGAGAGAGAGAGAGAGAGAGAGAGAGAGAGAGAGAGAGAGAGTTATTTTACTTACCAGTGAGTTTTGACTGGAACGTACTTGGCTGAGCACAGGTAGGCCTACTTGGTGCCTGAGCACTGCTGGTACTTGGTTGAACTGATGATCCACCGGCTTCAAAGAGATCGGGGATCACAACTCTAGTTTCCATGCGATGACGCTGTTCATTACGCTCATGGCGCTTACTTTTCATGTGCGCCTTCAACACGGCTTCGCCCATCGATGCCAGATTTAGCGAAATGCAACACACAATACATCTTGCTTTTTTTGAATCACTGTCTCGCCTGATCCAGTACTTGTAGCTATCCTCTTTTATCCAACGATCTTGGAAAGAACACTTTCCCGGCATTTTGGTGGCTTGGAACGGTTATTTTCACTTTCAAGGCATGCGCATTGGGCCACTTCCGTCAGACAGTCTATCAGCCAGTTCCGAGATTTACTTCCCTTTACATTTCGTCTGCTACGGTCCCTTTACGACGGCAAATCAATTGAGCGCAAATTTTCCTTTTCTTTTTTTTCTCGCGGATAATGATAATCGGGAAAGGCACACATAATTTCTTAGCTCTCTTTATAATGAAGAGTTTTGATTTTATAAGGACCTCAGTGCTTTTTATAAGGACCGATTGTGTAAATATAAGCACTTTTAAGGCCTTATGAGACTCTACATCAAATTTAAAGACTTATAAGCACCTATAAGGACTGTACGAACCCTGAGAAAGTTTGATGTGGGCCAAAGTTGACAATCCTGGCAAGTTTACGAGCCATTATAAACACCACAGATTTTCTGTTTGTTTTGTACGATAAGGGGTTGCTTGAGCAGTCTTTTTTTGTTTGTTTGTTTGTTTGGGGTTTTTTTGTTTTGTTTTGTTTTTTTTTGCTTCAGCAGAGTCAAATTCAGGAAAAATGTCAAATGTAGTACACTTTGAACTAGGGAAGCAATTCCACCTAAAGCTTCAGAAAGCTTAGTAGGCGTGCAAAGTCGTTTTATTTTTGTCAGTGTTTGAACAGCTGGAAAATTAGGTCCTTTCCCTTCTCATTGACTTACAATGTGGAGGGGAAGTGGGTTGCAGGCTCCTAGAGGCTTGTCTGTAACCTGACCCCTGAGCTCAGTGTACACCTTCACTCAGTTTGTTCAAAGCGGCCTATTGTGTTTAGCAAACCTAGATTCATTTAGCTAATGGGCAGAAATGCTTCCTACCCTTTGTTCACAATCTTTCCTACAGCTAACCCACACCCAGAAATGTTTTAGTTTTCAGTCTCTGCACATTTTTTTCTCAAAATAATGGATAATCTTTCCATTTTTTCTACCAGGCAATGTGGGTGTTTTGCATTTAATTGTTTGGGTTTTCATTATCTTTTTTAGTAACTGTTGTATGTCTTATTGTTTATTGTTTTAATTCATTACTGTTTTGGATACAGATTGTGATACTCTTTTCATATTTTGGTCTGTATATATATATATATATATTTTATATGGTTTAGTCTATCAGTTTTATGTTTAAATTTTATCTACATATTTACTTTGCATTCTGTGCTAATTTCCATTGCTGCTTTATATTATTTGGTCTATCAGTTTTATGCTTTAGACTTGGTCTATACATTTACCTTACATTTTGATGTACTAATTTCCATTGGTGCAAGCAATCCAGATGTTTCAACATGTCTTTTCTTTCAGTTTATCCATCAGAAAAGGGTGCATTACTTTTCAAAGTGACTGTTTTACTTCAGTAAAGGATCAGTATATCCTTCAAGTGTCTTCATGTCCAGTTTTGACTTCATGTTCATTATTTTTTTTTAAAATGTAGCAGTAGACATTTTTCTCTCTATACAAATGACATGTAAGTAGTAATACTGTTTTGAGTATCAAAACTTCTGCTATGATATGCTTTTTGCTGTACATATTTCCCCTTACTTTCACTCTGTGTACCTTTGCTTTCTCCTGTTCCTACTTGCAAGCTGATCTTGTTCTGTTACACGCAGGACCTTTTGATTACCTGAAGCCCCGTTCAATGACGGTTAATCATCAATTACCTGAAGCCCCGTTCAGTGACAGTTAATCATCAATTACCTGAAGCCCCATTCAGTGACAGTTTTAGCTGTTTGTTTTTTTAAAGAGATCATTTGTCTGTGAAATTTCCCCACTTATTTGTGTGATCTGTATTGTGCTGTATTGGTTATATATATTTTTCAGTTTATCATGTTAGAGGAGCCAATTGTAACTATGCCAAATCAATGCAATGAACGTATCATACTATACTTTGCCAGAAAAGTACAACTGTTGTGTAATGTGTGCTTACTTTGAATCACCAATTTTCATACTGTCTGACACGTACACCCCATGTCTATAGTAGTTTATGGTATTGCAAAAAGAAAAAGTTTTAAGGTCCAATTCAAACCTTCCTGTTCATTGTTTAAAACCTTGCAGGCCATAAATTATGCTGTCAATATTTTTCTAAGAGAAAGAATGAGCCTCTTCTGTACGCTGTTGGTATTGTGACTCATGGTGTATCAAGAGATAAACACACTTTTCTGAAAGCTGTGGTTTCCCAAAGAACACCCATGATATTTACTAAATGACAAATCCTTTTGATACACTGGGTAAAAAAACACCACCACAAAAACCTCTTTTATGGAAGAAAGACCTTGTCATAGGCCTTAGGTCTGGGGTTTCCCACAATTAAACCCTGAACATTTCTAAACTTAAACTACCAATCTCACATGTTAGCACAACACAAGCATCACACACTGAGGGTTTGTCTAACTGAACAGCAATGGGGAGGAAGTTAGTTCAGCTGCTCACATGAATCTTTGCACTCCTACATAGACACACACAATACACATACATACGCACACATACACTCACAATTTTTTTTACATGAACTATACTAATGCACTCAGTTCTGTTCATCTGATAATATCTGCAGTATACAGGGGCAAATCGGTCTCCTTTTAAAACACATGTCTACGCCTGTTGATGTCACACACACATACACAGACGCACATCTCCCATCCAGCATTTCTGTCCTATCCTTTCTGCCCTACCGGCTTACCCTTCACCATCTCTGAGTGGTATGGAGCACAGTTTAGTTGCAACCCTCTCTGCCACTATCCTGTTTTGACAGGTTCATATGCCAACAGGCTGAATGGACCTAGCATTATCTTTGGAAATTGGCACAAGGGTATTTTGACTCGCAACAGCCAGCTTGGGAGAGACTGTAGGTGCAGGTGCATTTTGACCTATGACATACAACACAAGGCCCCAGTTTGTTCTTTGCCAGTACAGGTTGACTCACAGCCTACTGGAACATTGTTGTGGACTAAACAATTAAAGACAAACACATTTTCAAGTAAAAAGTAATAGCGATAACGCTTTATTGGTGGAGTCATTAAACTTTATCAAAGTAGTATTTCGACATCTTGAGTCACAGGCCAAAAAGCCATGAGAGTGTGCAATGGTGTTTTTTTTCTTTTAAACAATGCCATACAGCTTTTGGTCACATTTGTGATTGGGTGGAGCGCACATGAATGTTCAAAATTGCAATGATGCTTGATGGTCATATCGGTCTGATCTTCACAATGGAAAAAGTAAAAGGTCAAATATACTAATGATATCGTTGTGGGCATTATTATCTCTGTGTGTGTGTCTGTATGCATTTGATTTGTTGCTGCTGCTACACTTTAAAACTATTATAACATTTGCTTTTTTTCTATGAAAAACAATTTCAAAATATGGAGTTATCCAACTGCTACAGCTCTAGACTTTCCTTATGAGAATGATGGACACTGTGGCTGAGTGGATAAGAATGTTTGACTCAGTCCCATGGGTCTGGTCCATGAAGTTGTGGGTTTGAATCTTGGCAGTGACATCTGGTGAATCAAGGGTAGGGATTTTTATGACCTCCCAGGTCAACTTAAAATGCAGACCTGCCAGTGGCTAACTTTCCTGCATGAATATAAACAGAGTATGAGATAAAATCTGCATTTTAAAGATTCTGTAAATCATTTCAGCACCAGCTGGGCTCTAGAAACACAAACGCATCCAGCAGGGTTCCCAGGTGCAGGGCATGAAGCAAAAGAAATAAAATAAAAAAAGACTTACAAGGACCCCAAGTCAGTTTAAGAGGACCTTTACCATCATGACTTTCTACAATCCCTTCATGGTCATAACATTCAGGTCAGAAGAGTTCTCCACTCTGCTCAGACAATCTGTAGCTGTACTGGCAGTCAACAACCTTCAATGCCTACATGACTTCGACCTTTTAACGATCATTGTATGTGCCACTCAAGTTGTATGTTTAATCTTTGGCTATCTGCTTTCTCCTCCATCTGTTCGTACATAGTCTTGTGTCTGTGAGTGTGAACAGATGGAAAGAGAGAGGTTTCAGCACACAAAAACAAACAAAAGCTGCACACACACACACACACAAAAAATCCCAACCCCCCAGCCTTTTGTTGGCCAAACATTCACAAATGAAGACAATGTTGTTGAAAGCAACTGATAGTTTACTGGGAGCTTTTTCATTATTTCTTTTGATGAGGTTGGCACACTACCGTTAATTCCCCTATTGATATCATCTGCAGAGTTGCTTTTGAGCTATACACTGTGGGTTATATTTATACAAAATAAAAACAATCAGCTGCACTAACCATGAAGTATTTGCTGGCATTTCTTCCACATAACAATCAGATACACAAGAGAATATTACATGCATGCAACCACCACACACAGTAACACAGCTCTTCCTTACGATCAGTGCTTCAACACTTTTAACCATCAATCACAGGAACATACATGTCTTTTTTTTTTCCAAAGCATATTCTTTAATATGACACCCCCCCCCCCCCCTCCCCTCTTTATTTTCTCTTGTCTGTCATTAAGAGTGAACAGATGTGAAACTGAGACAAGACCAACCCTCACACATCCTACCACTCTGAATCCCAGTAACTGATCAGTGGAGGAGGGAGAAGTTGATGACAAAGCATAGCAATGATGAAGGCAACAAATGCAGGAACAAAATACTTCAGTTCTAATTATAACAAAACAAAAAAAAAGAGAGGGGGGGTGGGGGGTGCTAATGTTTCCAAGTTATAAATTCGTGAGTGTTTAGTTAATTTCTAAATTGAAGCCATCAAAGTAAAACCATATCAGCTGGGAATATGGACAACAACGAAAGGCATCTAAGACTGGGAAAGCAACTTTGCGATTCAAATTACATTTACTATTCAAATTTCAAATCTGCAAAAATTTCATTAAAACTCCTGCCCTATAGTCTTATTCTACTAGTCATGTTCACAATGCTTATCTATACCCCACCCTGAAATCATGCCTAGTAAGCTGGGCGTAGCTGGAAAATATGATAGACTACATGCAACAAACTTCAGAACAGGTGGACTTTCTCAAGGCCCTAGCTCACCAAAGGGACACACCACTTATATTCTACCTCAGCCAGAGCTCCATGGTTCACTAACCCTCACATGTGCAACTGTTTTTACCTACCATTAGCGTCACCGCATTCCGACTTCAGGGATGGTGTCTAAACACAACACCTGTGTGTATGCGTTGTTTGTTTTTTTTAATGTTATCTATTCCCTACCAGCATAAAATGGCCTATTCTTTTGAAAGGCGGAATGGTTTTCAACATGTGCACAAGATGTTCTGCATGCGTTTGCACACAGGGCATCAGTTTATTATTCAAAGAGCTCTTGGGGAAGTAATGTCAGTACTAATGTTAACTCTCGTAAAAAAATATATCCCTATAACAATCACCTCTATAAAGACATGATCCTAGGTCATCAGATCAGTGCAATGCTCTGACCACTTGGCTATCTCCCTTTAAAAATAATATCTGAGAAAGCCTGTTTGCTATGTTTTAGATCAATGAACAACCTTCCTTTCTTTCAACGCTTTCAACCAAAGGTATGCCTTTTACTCAAAACATAAGAACACTCCAAAACAAAAATGACAACCCTTGTAAATTCTATCCAGATAAAAACACACAAGCTGATGCTTGCCAGAATGAGCAGACAGACAGATCCTCGTCCTGCCTACGCACAGCTCCCTCCCTGTTCTGGCTTCAGCTGGAGACACCCAACGATCACACCCACACCTTTGTGTCATCCTATCACACACCGTCATCAACAGTCCCTGTCCCGGTGTTTGTGTTTGTGGGACTTTTCCTTCCGCCTGTCCTCGTCCCTGTGTTTGTCTTTTTTGTCCTTGTGACTGTGTTTGTGGCTGGAGGAACTGGGACGCTCGTGGTCCCTCTCTGCGCTTCCTGATCGTTTCTTCTCTTTGCGGTCTCTGCTGCGTGACCTTTTCTCTTTGCGGTCTCTGCTGCGTGACCTCCTCTCCTTGCGGTCTCTGCTGCGGGAGCGTCTGTCTTTGCGGTCCCTGCTGGAGGAGCGCCTCTCTCGGCGCTCAACACTCCACGACCGCTTTTCTTTGCGCTCTCGAGGACTGCGCGACCTTGACCGGTGTTTGTCGCGACCCTGTTCGCGTTGCTGACGATCCCGTTCTCGAGCCAGCTCTCGTTCAAAGCTGTTGGCGTAGCGAGGGGGAGAGCGTCGAGAAACAGAGGAGCGATCGTATGACGACGGCTGATTGCGGTGATCTACAGGCGATCTGCCCCGGTAGTCTCTGTCACGACCTGGATCAGCACCACGAAAACTGTCCCGTTCACGGCTGTAGTCTCCATTGCGGTAATTATCTCGACCACTGTCTTTGTTGCCGTAGCCGTCTCCACGGTAACTGTCTTCCCGGTGACCCTCTTTGCGGTAGTTGTTCCCGTAACTGTTATCCTGGTATCTGAAAACAAATTCCACATCCACTTTCTTTATACCACAAACCTTGACTATCACTTTTAACACTAACATATAAAGTCACTGTAAAGAAAATCAAACTTTGCCTGGTAAAAGACATCACCAAACATTATTAAAAGGTAAAGGTAAAGGTGTCCCATGACCTAAGCCGTCATAGGGGGGCGAGGCATCAGAGACCTCAGCTTCCCTAGAGGCCAGGATATTGAGGGCGGCGCCCATCTCCTCTCCCTTGCTGCTTTACCTTCCCTGACCCTAAAGAAGGCAGGTACCCATTTACAGCTGGGTGAACTGTACTGAAGCCAAGGCCCACAAACAGTCACCCATCTAACTGGTAACCACGTTCAACGCTGCTTAACTTGACTGGGGGAAAGCGAGCACTCTGACCACTTAGCTATCCCACCCCCTATTATTATAAAGGGTAAAAAAAAACCCAGCAAACACTACAGACTGCCTGTGTACAATAACCTGGTGGTTCCATTACACACCTATTTTCTAACCCAAACCCTTCAAACTTACAACATACCCTTTACAAGGCCTACCCCACACAACTGAATGCTTAGCACTACAATGATTGTCCAAGATATCTCTCATTTCAACTTCAACGACCAGAAACCAGTTTAAAAGTAAGCAAAGAAAAACAGATTTGAAACCCCCCTTTTTCACACACACACACACACACACACCCACCACACAACACCACACACACACACCACACCGGGGGGGCGGATAGCCTAGTGGTCAGAACATTGCGCTGGCAATTTGAAGACCCGGGTTCGAGTCCGGTCGAGGAAATTTTCTTCCTGAGTTAACATCAGTGCTGACTCCACTCTCCCCAAAAGTCCTTCGGATGAGACTTTAAACCGAGGCCCCGTGTGCGAACGCATGCAGAACATCTTGCGCACACGTTAAATCCTGTTCCGCTTTTCGTAAGAGTAGGCCATCGTGTGCCGGTGGGAACAGATGACAATATTTACAAAACTGCATGCACACGGGGACTGGATGAAAAAAAGCACATGATTGCTTATTCTGTTATCCTCGATATAAAAGAATAAATAAATAAAAAATAAATAAAATAAAAACAACACACACACACCTACACACACACACAGACACACACACTCACAAACACACACACGCATCCCCCCTCACTACTCCACCCTCTGCGTCTCTCTGCCTCTCCAAAGGACAGCTGGTCATCAGGATGTGCTGGGGCTCTGGCTCCTCTGGCTGGGTGTAGGCGATGGGGCGGTCCTTCAGCTTGATGGCCAGGTCCTTCTGGATGGGCACGGGGATGCGGGGGAACAGGGTGGAGTACCACTCCAGCTTCACCAGCCACTGCCGCAGCATCTCCCCTATCGTCATCATGTGACCGCCACCCGCTTTGACGTCAATCTCCTGCGGGTCACACAACACACACAACCACACAGGGCCGCCCGTGAGTCCAAAGCCAGAGACGAGGTCAGGTCAGATCATGTTAACCATGAACCTAAAGGTGTGTGTGGGTTCTGTTCTACGCCTAGCTCGTTGGACTCTACATGAATGATACACAAATCCTCAACAAGACACAATGCACAAAAACAAATCAAGACAACAAAAGTGATCGAGCATTCTATTGTTTTAAGGGTTCGTGTTTTTTTTCCTTTTCATTTCTTTTCTTTTTTTTCTCTTTTACTTATTACAGTATTGATACCCAGTCTGTCTCTATCTACATACCATCAACAAATAATATCTTTAAAAACTCATGATTTACACTTCTCTTTGCTCTGCCACCCCAGCCCTTGTCTTCTGCTAAACAATGAGATGGAAACTAACTCTCTAACAGAACAATGATTTGTTCTATTTCTCTGAACTTTGCCATGTTTTTCTTTGGGTTATTGCTGCTGCTCCTGCTTCTTTTTTCCCCCTTATAACTCATGTTAAGTCCCACATACAAACTGGAAAAAACAAAACAAAAGTAACCAAAAAAAAAGAAAGAAAAACAGACTGCAAGGTTGAAACACTGGTAGAGTATCATACCCTGCAAGCAAACTTAGCACATTCGATTTTACAACTGAACCCATCCATTTCCTTATTTTCCCCCCCCCCTTTTCCTCTTCATAATCTTTACCCATATACTTATTTGACATTTTGTAACAAAAATCAATTTTCCTTGGTAAATACCAAGATGACACATTTTACATCACAAATTCTGAAGACATCTAAACCCATGATTACACAAATTGGCCTAAAGTAACAAAAATATCTGTCGATGTTCTAAACATTCCCTATTACAAAGACGACCACATTGCAGGGCTTCAAATCTAATCCAAAGCAAGCTAATGGATAACTTTAAGTTACACTACTTCCCATCACTTCAACAACAAAAAGCAAAGAGTAGCCTACATTATGAGCAATTTTTTTTTTTTTTTTTTTTTTTTTTTTTTTTTGTCTGCTGACTGGATGGGTTCAGTTTAGGAAGGAGCCCCCTGGATGGGCAATGAAGAGTTAATTATAACCTCTAGCTGAGGTGGTAGAGAGCCATTGGGGCACCCCGACATGACATGAGCTTCACCCGGGCTGCTTTCTGGCAACATCTCTTTCCTGTTGTTATACAGACAAAACAAACTTCAAACACACAATGCTTTTGTCATGTCTATCAATAACATATATATATGTATATATATTACACATCTATGTAGGTCAAAAGCTCCCAAAAAATCTATATTTCACCATTTCTAAAATCATCTTTGACAATAATATATTCAATAACTAACTACCATAAAAAGGCTAACTGCATGACAACATATCGTAAGTATCAAAGCAACGACAAAAATTGACTTTTTTCCCCTTCTAAGTCTTCAAAATCCTTTTTGGTCTTACACACTACAATCCATATCATCTCTGCTTTCCTGTTCTGTCTGCAGAAATACTCCTACCATAAAATACAGTCTATAAAAACAAAAACCCACACAAAACAAGGATAGATGAACAAATGGAAGTTTTTGTTTTTAATTAATATTTTACAATTTATACATTAAAAATACTTCTGTAATAAAGCAGTTTCTCTTGTTATTTTCACAAATGAAAACAGCTATTATCCCATAACCATTCTTTTCAACACTAAGACTGCAAGGGGGTTCCATAACTTCAGTCATTCAATAAAAATGGGTAACATAAAACAAAAAACAGTCATCACAAAAACCTTGCTTTGTTCATCTAAACTTGCCCTATAATCAATCAGTCACACACACACATCTCACACACAAAAAGAAAAAGAGAAGAAAACTGTTGCTATACTCACCACAGTTTTACTGTAACAAGATGCTGAAGCCAGCAACATTCAGTTGAAGGCGCAAAGGGAAGGGGAAAGGGGATGTGTCAAGTGTATGAAAAGCAAAATGTAAAGCTTAGGAAAGTGGATGCAGACCAACTGATAGCAAACCCATGACATTTTCTGAGCAAGATCAGGAGACAATATCAAACTACTGTTTAACAAACAAACAGAAATGAGAGACACTTTTTCGAAAATGCCTGTACTGGCTTACACTCATTGCAAGGAACTGTACATTTACAACCCCCCCCCCCCCCCCCCCAGCTGGCAAATACAAACATTTAATTACCCTGAACTTCTGAAACTATATTCATGTTTAATCTTAGGCACTTGTAGCAGCCAGCAAGTGGGACACACCTGCTTTGCTTGTTGCTACTTTGTTTGAAAATAAAATCCCCAGCCAAGTTCAGAACAAGAATGTTTAACATGGAAGTGTGTCTAAAGTGTGTGTGTGTGGGAAAGGGAGGGGGCCATTCTTACCTCTTCATCATCCAAGTAATCTTCAAACCAGGGCCACAGATCAGCAGGAGGCTGGGTGTATCTGCCAGACAACACAACAGTACGCTCCACACACACATATATACACAACCAAATCCGTAACATACTTTTCCTATCAACTTGATTAACAAACAGGTTTTACACCAGGAACACAGCCTAGTTTAGCATTTCCAACACAGGTAACTGAAAATGTCGCTATTTCATACCCGAGTACTTTCCAGAAATTATACAGATAACAATGATTTGTTCACCAATCAGGCACACACACACACACACACACACACACACACACACACACACACACACACACACACACACACACACACAATCACTGACAATAAGCAACAAAAGGGGAGTGACGTTTGTTTTTCAAATAGCACATGGTTATCTTGAGAAACAATTTGCATTTCTGACCATCTTTATCCAACATCATGCAAAAATTCTATGAATATGAACTGCAAGTGCATTATCAAACATCAAAGCCCATGCAACTATGCCTGTATGCACCCATACACACACATGTATGTACACACAGAGTGTACAAATTACTTGTACACATTGCCAACATTTCACTAAAACTGTCTGAACGGTTTTCAAATATGAAACCAAAAGGGGAAGTCTCACCCTCTGCATTCAAGTATGCTTGAATAGAGTAATGAATCTTAAGTTCCACTTACCAACTTTCCTTAAAAAAAAAAAAAAAAAAAAAGAAAACACACACACACACCAAATGTGTTGATGTGTGATAGCCACTGGTTTTGTTTTGGTTTTTAACAAAAAAAATTCCTTCTACACAGAAAATAAAATTCCGAACATAGAAAGAATAGCATATCACTCATATACACCAAGCAAAATGGTACATTTTTTAAGACTGCTTTCTCAGGAAGTTTTAATCATACCACATTTATATATTCCTTTGTGTGAGCATTTCAGTCCACTTGTCTCTGCTGTGGTGCAGCATCAAAATTAATGATGTGTCATCCTGTTATTTTGTCATTTTTATTCATTTTTTCCCCCACAGTTCCTTGGCTAGAGCTCCAATGTTCACCAATGGTGAGATTTTGTGTATGTGACCATTTTAGCCCATCATGAAGGTAGCCACATTCCAACTTCGGGGATCTCAGCCTGGTATGGTATGAGCAAGCAAAGAATATGCACCATTTCAGTTCAATCTATTTTTTTCTGAATTGAAAAAAAAACCCAACCAACAAAAACCCCACCAAAATACCACCAAAGCCCAAGATTCCCAGACTAACCTGATGTACATGAATCCCAGGCCTCGGATATACGGGGAGTCGTTGTGGTTGATGAGACCAATCACTTGTTTCTTGGTCAGCTTCAAGGTGAAAAGCTTGTACAGCAAACAGTAAGCAGAGGACACAATACCCCCAGCCCCCACACCTCGTACCTGTTCCACACACACACACCTGTGTGAATGCACTGAGGTCAACACAAGATAGTGTTAAAAAAAATTAAAAAAAAAAAAAACCTAAAGAAAAAAACCCACCTCATTTGTAGTACAGAGCACAATGAAGAGGAGACCATAGAGATCACTTTTCAGTCAAAAAAGAAAAGTGGTATGGGAAAGAAACAACAACACCCTTAACATTACTTTTCCATCAAAAACTAGCAACCAATTTGAAAAAGAAAGTATGAAAAGTGAGTTTTCCAAGGATATTTTTGTTGTTGGGGTAGAAAAGAGTTTTCCATACAAAACAAGCCCTATCAAACATTTACAAAATAAAGTTATCAGTTTTCCACCTTGCATTTTACAATTAGCAATCAACACTTTTTTTTTTGGGGGGGGGGGGGGGGGGGGGGGCTTTTAAGTTTACACATACTGTTCATTCAGATTCCACCCCCCCACCCCAAAAAAAACAAAAAAACTTTTTATCTATAAAAACACATTTCAAACCTATCCTTTTGCAGTAAAAGTAAATAAACAAAGCCCTTATAAACTTCAGAATTACTTACCCCTCCGCACATTCCTGTCTGGCCGGCTGTTTTTCGACTCCCCTTTTCCCAAGGTTCCAGATGGGACACCTGTTCACATCATTAAACACCACGTTCTATACAACAACATCATCCATGTACACACCTTAAAATGCATTGAAATATATTCAACAGCATTTTGCATGTGTTATTATTAATGCTATCATATAAAAATGTTATTCTTGATTACTCTAACTTCGCTGTCATACCTTAGCACTTTGAGCACATAATGGCAAAACCTTTCTTGTTTCTCATTAATATTTTCTTTGTGATACCATAACCCTTTCATTGACCTTCAGCTCAGCTTTGTGAAACATATTTTTAAAGTTAATTGGCATAGTAACAATACATTAAAAGACATGGACTACAGTCTACTTGACCTTGCTCTTACAATACCTTACAAGCCATGAATAAAAGTATTTGACCTTGCTCTTCCTGAAAATAAAACTTGTAGTAATATACATGCATATGTTATGTAAAATCTTGATACCAGAGTTTATTACAATGAAAAATTAATCAATTAACATAAGTATTAAAAAATTATCATGGACCCCCCACCCCCCAAAAAAAGGCAAAAGCTTACCTTGTAGTAGATTTCGTCAATGACTTCATGGTAGGTTTTCAGCTCAAACAACTTGACTTTGAAGTAAGGTGAAGACTGAATGTTGGTCAGAACCAGTGTGTTGAGATTCATGGTCTTCTCATTACCCCAGAGGGACATGGCATTGTTGGGCGGCATTTTGCTGGCTGTAGACCACAGCCACAAATGCACTTGTAAAATCCGCTACTCTGAAGAAAAGCAAACAACAATAATGTAACACTGATCGCATATAACTTTACACATAACAAGGTAAACATATAAATTACAGCCTGTCCCCGTGTGTAAGCAGTTTTGTAAATTTTGTCATCCGTTCTCACCGGCACAAAATGGCCTACTCTTCCGAAAAGCGGAAAGGGTTTTAACGTGTGCACAAGACGTTCTGCGTGCGTTCGCACAAGGGACCTCAGTTTATAGTCTCATCCTCTTGAACGAGATTCGAACTTGTTCAGCTGATCATGAGCGCATTGCTTACTGACCACCACTGCACCAGGCTATTCTGTCCCCTTCCTGGCTTCATTACCCTCTAACACAAAGATCTATGGATTTTTAAAAATGCGATTCATATTTTCGATTTTTTCAGCACTTATGTGCTAAAACTGATTCACTTTCAAACTTTACAGAAGGCAAAATGAGCATAATCATTAATTTCAATGTCAAATTCCAGGACTAACGTAGGCCTTGTCACTCTTTACCAAACTTCCGGTGTCTAAGACGCACAAATAGCCCAACTTTCTTCATTCTAAACGCATTTTCCTTACCTTAAAAATCACCCACGGAGCTAGACTTCCACCAACAGCACAATCAACAAAAGGCTAATTGTATAATGATTTCGTACAGCTCGGAATATTACCAACGTTACACAGTTTGTTTAATTTCAAATGTTAGGCTAATGGTTGAAACCTTTGACGTTACAAAACGTCTCCCGTGAATCGGATGTGAAAAGCGCCCTCTCACAAAGGTCGATAACTCAAGAGAATTGCCTATCAGGCTACACTCCAACGTTAGATTCTGGAACACATTATTTTATTTATCTATTTTTCTTATTATTATTATTCTTTTACTTCGAAGATATTGAATAAGCACTCATGTGCTTTTTTTTTTTTTTACATCCAGTGACCAGTGGTTATATTAACATTCCAACAGTTGTTTCGGTTTAATTTTAGGGACAGTAAGAAAGTTTTATTATCTACAGAAAGCAGAGATTTCCCTGAGGAGATAGCAGTAGGATAGTCTATGGGATAGAGAGAGATGTCTTCCATGCTGGTTCACCTCACCTATCCATAAGCCTTTATCTAGTCTCATAGACAGTCGGGGCTCCACTTTAGATTATGCATGCAGATTAGGCTTCTACAAAGCCAGTGGGAAGAAGTTACAGGGGGTATAAAGATCAAGCAGAACTGATGTAGCCTACAGGGAAAAATGTGACAGTTCAGAGAGAAGGGGTCTTGGGCAGAAACAATACATCCTATAGGCCTATGTGATATATAATTTTGTAGCTCAGTGTTCTGGATTAAATAGTCTTGTACCGTGCTGCTTGGGAGAATTGTTACTTGTTTTCATGTTTTCTGTTGTTGTTTTTTAAGTATGAAAAATGTTTTGTGTTATTTGTGTGTGTGTGTGTGTGTGTGTGTGTGTGTGTGTGTGTGTGTGTGTGTGTGTGTGTGTGTTCAAACTGCTGTGTATATGTTTTTGCTTTTAAGAAAAAAACAGAACTTGCGAATGTGCAAAAAATTCTAAGCTAATAATTATGTGGCTTCACTAGGGAAAGATAGGTCTCACAAAAAAAGGAAGAGATAGGAACAAAGGAAAAAGACAAAGAGCAAATGGGGGAAGTGGTAGGGGGGAGGGGGGGGATGCTGCTGCTATGTGGTCTGAGAGACTGGTTTACTGAAATTGTTCAGTGATACTCTTCTTGTGGGTGGCACAACCTGCAATCCAAATTGTGAGCAATGGCGATCACAAAGAAAAGCTTTCGCAAAATCCATTAAAAAAAAACAACCCTCATCTCGGTTTCAATACATATCAACAAGAAGAAAATGTTGTTAAAAACGTTGTATATTCACTTCTTAGCTGTTATAGTGATCAACACTTTTATCACAATAAATGCAGTATTGATGGGGCTTTTTTGTGTATGTTTGTGGAGTCTTCTCTTCTCTCCCTTTAGTCTTTGAAGAGGGAGGGGGTGGGGGAGCGGGGGTGGAAGTAGTGATGTGGCGTGGTGCCAAAAGAAAGGCAGACCTCTTTCTGAAGCCTCCAGCAGTCCAGGCAGTGCCTCTATCCAGGTCAGCAGATCCTCAGTCAGTCACAGTAGCAGCAGCAGGTTTAGACAGTTAGAACCATGGGATTTTCTGGGACAAAGGAGCTGAAATGGAAGAAGGGGGGATGGGGCAGGGCAGGGGTGGGCGTGTGTCTGCTGTTTGGTTTCAAAAGTTGTTTTTGCCACTGAATCGTGCCTTTTTATTTGCTGGCAACTAAAGGTTTTTATTTTATTTATTTATTCTTTTATATCGAGGATAATGGAATAAGCACTTGTGCTTTTTTACATCCTGATCCAGTTCCCATGTGTATGAAGTTTTGTCAATTTTGTCATCTTTACACAATGGCCTACTCTTTCAAAAAGGGAACAGGACTTAACGTGTGCGCAAGATGTTCTGCGTGCATTCATACGCGGGGCCTTGGTTTATAGTCTCATCTAAAAGACTGTTGGGTAGAGTGGAGTCTGCACTGATTAGAACTCCAGGGGAAAATATCCCCTTGAACGGGAATCGAACCCTGGTCATCAGATTGCAAACGCAATGTTCTAACCACTAGGCTATCCTGTCCCCAAAACAAGAACTCTGTGTATAGTGTCTAACAATACGAATACAGTCCTCTGTTCACTTTTTGCTGGCCATCTGGCCCGTATGAACAGGTGATGTGCGTATACTATAATTGGTACATGAGCAATTAAGGTTACTTAGCAGTTTTAGTGCAGTTTAATTAAGTATTCCAACATAAAATCTTTATATATTGTTTTAGAGAATGGAACCATAACAATTTCATGAGGCAGGAAAAGTTGGGCTTTGAAGTTTCAGTGACTGACTCTGTAATGTACACTGCCAACTCTGAAAACTGATTTTTGTGTGTGTGTGTGTGATCATGTTGTTTCATAGTAACTGTTACTAAAATTCTGATGGGAAACAGAATTGATATAGATGTGTAATGTTTATGTGTGTATAAATGAGTGTGTGTGGTGTGTGTGTGTGTGTTTGTTGTGGTTTTATAGTAATGTTACAAATCTGATGGAACAGAATAATAGATGTGAATGTTTATATGTGTTAATGTGTGTGTGTGTGTGTGTGTGTGTGTGTGTGTGTGTGATGTGTGTGTGAGATAGAGAGATGGCCCGACAAACAAGACAGGGGGGAAGGGGGTGTTGTTCATGTAGTATGTATCTGCCGTGTTGTAATTGTACTGTATTGTATTGTTTATCTTTTTGTACACTACTTTCGGTTACATCAGATATCTCTGCGTAGTGTTCTGTCTGCTCTCCCCAGAAACAGCACATTACTACAAAAGCAGCAAACCCTTTTTTTTCTTCTTTTTTTCCAACATAATTTTGCCTTGGACAATTCACTTTTTACCATAGATTATTTTAAGGGCATTAAATGTAGATTGCAATCCAGACTCCAGTTTTTCATCTCGGCCAAGAGACTAAGTGGGTGGAATAGCTAAGTGGTCAGAGCACTTGCTTTTCCCCAGTCAAGTTAAGCAGTGTCGAGCGTGGTTACCAGTGGATGGGTGACCGTTTGCGCACCTTGGCTTCAGTACAGTCCCCCCAGTTCACCCAGCTGTAAATGGGTACCTGCCTTCTTTAGGGTCGAGGAAGGTAAAGCAGAGGGAGAGGAGATAGGCACAGCCCTCAATATGCTGGCCCCTAGAGAAGCTGAGGTCTGATGCCTCGCTCCCCTACGACCACACAGGTTATGGGACACCTTTACCTTACCTTTACCAAGAGATTAGCACCAAGACCACCCCTAAGGGTCCAGAGATGGGGAGAAAAGCTGGAGATCAGAGAGAATGGAACCTGTTACCACCTGCTATCTAAATGGGCGAGTTATTGGAGGCCACTGATCCCCCATATTTCTTCATACTGTCAGCAGATGTCAAAGACCCACAGCAGTCAACCAGCAAGCCAAGACTACACCAGTAGTGATATTTTCCAAATCTGTTGTTTATTGTTTTTCCTTTTTGTGCAAAGTCTTTACAAAGCAGTGTTACATTTGGTTGTGTAGTAGTTTTGTTGTTAGTGAGTGTTGTTTTTTTAATGCTCTTGTTATCATCATCATTCCACTCACTTGCAGTTAAAACCTACAACAAACAAAATCTAGTGTTTTCAGATGGTTGTGCCAAAGTCCTGTTGGCAGTCTAGAAAACCTCCCTCTCTCTCTGTTGTGCCAAATCCTGTTGTCCTCTTGTGCCATCCCTCTTGCAGGTAACAGAGTTGTGACAAACATTCCATCAGTATAGTTTTTGTGTTTTTTTTCATCAGCCATAGTTCCTCAGCTCATTTACCACAGATTTAAAGTGTGCACAAGGTGTTAGTGATGCATACATTCACACGCAAGACCTCCGTTTACAGTCCCATCCAAAACACTTGGCAGGCAATGGAATCAGAACCCCAGTTAACTCCTAAAGAAAAACAACTCTTAAAACAAACACTTGCCACATGACCACTCCAGTCAGCCTCTGCATGTCACTGTACATCACAACTGACTCTCCTCTGATGGTCTGGAAGTGAGGAGAAGGTGTCTGTCCCTAACAACTATTCTCCTTGAAGTGGAGTATGGCTGCCTATATGGCGAAGGTACTTGAAAACAGTCATACAGGCAAACTTCTCATCAGTGTGCGACTTCAATCTCACAGTGATTCCCATGGGGATAAGTGAGTCAGAAAGTGGCACATTCTGGGTGACCCCAGAGAGCTAAGCTGAGGAACGCATAACAACAACAAGCTGACTGTCTAACCACGACCAATTCCAACCCAACAACACAAATGGAGAATTTTTTTTTTTTTAAAAAGGTACATCTCATCATTCACACACAGTATGTTGACTTTAGGGCTGCATTCATGGCAGTTTGATTTCAGACCCGATCTATGGCAGTTAGTGACTTTGGCATGAGATGATTTTGCTCTTGTGTTGTAGTTCTCTCCATTTACAACTGATAACAAACAAAATATAATATGATTATTTGATGTTATTTCTATTGACGAAAAATACACAAATACTGTTGATATATTTGGAAGAGTTCTCTTTACTCGAGTGAAGAATGAACACGAGCAATGATATGAAAACGTCATGCACGCAAAGTATATATAAAAAAACCTGTTAAAAAAAAAGTCTTTGGATCGACATACAGCCAGAAAAAAAAAATACACAGTTCCTTCTTGTGACTATTACAACCATCACATTTATGTCAAATGAACACGTTTCATAGCCTTTTATACATTCTCACTCTCTTTTCCACAAACATCCTCACTTGGAAAATTACTCTGTACACAGTCTGACTGTTATTACACATTAAATATCGCGTCATCGGAAGAGCAGGAAGCGCCGGGGCATGCGGCCGTTTCTGTTGCACAGCGCGGCTTCGATGTCGGAGTAGCGGGGCAGTTGCTCCAGGGTTCCGTAGGCAGCAACAGCCGGCTTGCTCTTCAGCATGCGATTGGCCACTCTCTGAATGTCACTCTCTGTGATCTTACCTGCAATCACATCATATATACATGCACTGACATTTCTGCAGATATATGTATTTTGAACAAAGAAAAAAAAAGGCCCAGGCCAAAAGCTGTGCCATTTATTGATGTCAGCTCATTAATTGCCAAGGCCTACACTAAAATGTTATATTTTAAAATGTTTGTGCTGAGATTGCCTTCAGCCATGACAAGCTCTTAACAGAACAACCTGCACTCTCCTTTAAAGGAGAAAAAAATCCTCTGAAGTCGGAGTATGGCTGCCGATATGGCGAGGTACTTGAAAACAGCCATACATGCAAACTTCTCATTCAATGTGAAATTTCAATCTCACAGTGATTCCCAGGTGGGATGGATGAGTCAGAGTGTGGCACATTCTGGGTGACCCTCCAGAGTGTTAAGCTGGGAAACGCACAACAACAAACAAAATAAAATAATCTGAAATAAATCTGTTTTGTATTGAATAGCATCTTTAGTCACAGTGGAAGGGGAGGGGGGGGATCATCCACTTAACAGTTTGATTCCCAGACCTGCCCTTTCTTCCTTGTTTAATAGAAAAGCCAACTCAATTTCAAGTGCTAAGCTCCTTATCTTTTCTTCTTTTTTAAAAAATTGTTTTATTTTATTTTTTTATTGTTATTTTTGTTTTGGTTGCTAAGCTCCTTATCTAATTTCTGCCTTCTTGGTCCATTCACCTTCCTTTCTTCCCCAGAAAGACTTAGAAGAAGAAAAAATCTCTCCCATGCCAAAGCTGGATGTGCTGGGCCTGACCTCTCAGGCGCTTTATGGCAGCGCAATGCATTTTCACTCATATGACAGACAACAGTGGTTGCTGTCTGAAGAAGAAGACACAAACAAATCTGAAATAAATTGGCTTTGGATTGGATAGCATTTTTAGTCACAGTGAAGGGGGGGGGGGGGGGGGGGGGGGGGGAATCATCCACCTAACAGTTCGGTACGCAGCCTTTCCCTTTCTTCCTAGTTTGACAGGAAAGTCAAACAGAATATCTTGTCTTTCGAAGGAGAGTAGCTATCTTGATGATGGGGAAAATGGTCACATATGCAAAAATCTCACCATTGGTGAAGCTCAAAGCTCTAGCTGAGGATTACGAGGAACAAAAAACAATACAGATCAATGACCCCCCAACTCCCCCCCTAAAAATGGAAAAAAAAAAAAATCCTAAAATAATACGATAGAGACGGCTCCTGCAAACAAGCATAAAACAAAGAACTATCCTATTTAGCAGACAGAGAGAAATCCCTACCTATTTCTTCATAGTAGTAGGACGGCTGGCGTCGCTTTCCTGAGGCCAGGACCTGACGGCCGATGTCCTCAAAGACCACAGGGCGTGACTCCAGGTTCATCATCAGCATCGACTGCAACTGCCGTTTGGCCCGTGCCAGTTCATCCTGCACATTGATCAACACACATGTGTTGGGGGACGGGATAGCCTAGTGGTCAGAACATTGCGCTCGCAATTTGACGACCCAAGTTCGATTCCCAGTCGAGGAGATTTTTCTCCTGCAGTTAACATCAGTGCTGACTCCACTCTCCCCAAACGTCTTTCAGACGAGACTATAAACTGAGGTCCCGTGTGTGAACGCACGCAGAACATTTTGCGCACACGTTTAATCCTGTTCCGCTTTTCGTAAGAGTAGGCCATCGTGTGCCGTGGGAACAGATGACATTTACAAAAACTGCATACACACGGGGACTGGATGTAAAAAAGTGCTTATTCCATTATCTTCGATATAAAAGAATAAATATAAAATAATATATAAATATATACACGTCATTGTAACAAAAATCTCCTTTCATGCTTGAGAGGTCTGTCCTCAGAAAACAGCTTTACAACTTGACAAAATGAAGAAAAGTGTCAACATATTCATTAACAGAAATCGCCTCTCATGCTTGAGGGGTTTGTTACCAGAAAACATCTTTACAACTTGACAAAATAAAGAAAAGTGTCAACATAAAGCCAGGAACAACTCCACCAGAATTTCTCATAAATGAGTATCTCTAACACTAAAATAAAATAAAAAGGGGGGGGGGGGGACTATATCTAAATATGTTCTTTTTTTTTTTCTCTCTTTATTTATGTAAATAGGATCATTTTAGGATGAGTATGAAAAAATGTTCTCTAAGTAAATAAAAAAAAAGAAAAAAAAGAATACTGATAGAAAAAATGATGTGACTCTCCACCAAATGATGAGTTATACTGTACCGGAGGTCAATTTCTAATTGTTAACATGTCAGTCTGCAATATAAGTTTTAAATAGCTATTCAATAAAAAAAATTTTAAAAGAAAGAAAATAATGTGTGTGTGTGTGTGTGTGTGTGTGTGTGTGTGTGTGTGTGGCGTGTGTGTGTGTGTGTGTGTGCATGCACATGTGTATGTATGCATCTATGTGTATGCATGAATATGTGCGAGTGCACGTATGTATGCATGTGTCTTAATTCTGATTGTACAACTCGTGTGTTACATGTGTCTGTGTGTATGTACCAGTAAATGTGTATGCATCTATGTGCATAATGTGCGGTTATACTGCTTATACAAGTATACCCATACATGCAGTAGTTTGAGAAAAAATTCACAGAAACAGCAGAGACTCACAGGGTAGACGATGCCAGCGGTGTAGACCAACTCTTTCAACACAACCTCCGTCAGTTCTCGAAGCTGTCAACAAAAAAATCCATGTCTTGAAAATTGATACTTATATGTGTGAGTGTGCGCAGGAGAGTGCATGCAGTGTGTGTGTGTGTGTGTGTGTGTGTGTGTGTGTGTGTGTGTGTGTGTGTGTGTGTGTGTGTGTGTGTGTGTGTGAGAGAGAGTAAGAGAGAAACTGAGTATGCTTGAATGAGTGCACGCATGCGTGTAGATGTGTGTTGGTGTGTGCACGAGAGTACAAACAAGTTATGTTTGCTTTCAAAAATACAACAATCAAAATGACAGTTAGCCAAAAAAACCTAACAAAAAAAAAAAACCAACAAAAAAACATGACAGTTAGTTATAACATACCCATTCTTGTCGCCACTTTGCAAGTTAGTTCTATCCATGATTTTATGGAGGGCAGGATAGCCTAGTGGTTACAACCACAGACTGAATGAAACCCACACCTCCAGTTATCACATCACCAGCAAGCCACACTAACCACAAGGCCATTTTGCCCCCTGAATAATAATAATAATAATAATACATGGAACTTACATAGCGCTATATCTTGTAAAAACAAATCAAAGCGCTTGAATAACACCATCGTTTTCAAATTCTGCTCCTCAGCAAACCCTGCAGGGAACAAACCTTGGAAGGATGAGCACTGGCGTGGATGCAGAAGAGACCGGAATCCTCGTAAGCGTGGTTGTAAGCTGTGGCATTGTACATCCAGTGGTACCTGCAACACAGAGGACAGACAGTAACCACAGTGGTAGAATAATGGAAAGTTCTTTTTCTCTCACTCATTCAGTCAGTCACTTTCACAGATGCAAACATCCAACATGTGTAGGACTGTTATGTTGGAGAGATATCCAATACAAAATGGCTTTTACATCAGGTTTGGTTTTTGGGGGGCTTTCATAAGTCTGAGAGAATGTATATTCTTTATTGTATTCTTTTATATTGTTTTCTTTTATATCGAGGATAATGGAATAAGTACTCATGAGCTTTTTTTTACATCCAGTCCCCGTGTGTCTGCAGTTTTTGTAAATCGTGTCATCTGTCCCCAATCAATCTCACAGTTTGGATTGTTTCAATGTCAACACCTGAACTATGCATGCAGCTTTCTCCATGTCATAGGCTATAGCACTATAACACTATTCCACTGTTGTGTTACATTCATTGAACTAATACATAGCTGATCACTGACTCTGTCTTCCAGGCTCTAGCAAGGCTGTCAGTGTGATTATCACACCAACACACTTCATCACTCTTCTCTTCCTCTGCCTCATTTGTGCAGCTTGCCAACATATTTTTCTAAAAGTCTCTGAAATGGTTTACTCTTGAGCATGGAATTCTGAAATAGCTGCTATGTTGTAATTGTGCGTTCCCCAGTTTAACACTCTGGGGGTCACCCAGAATGTCCACTCTGACTCGCTCATCCCACCTGGGAATTATTGTGAGATTGAAAGTGCACACTGAATGAGAAGTTTGCGTGTATGACTGTGTTTAAGTACCTCGCCATATAGGCAGCACATACTCTGATTTCAGAAGAAAATAGTTGTTAGGGACACACACCTTTCTCCTCGCTTCTACGACCATCATAACTGACCTGACTTCTCCTGAACTCCTTGAGAGGTTGTTGGGGCAGTGTACAGCAGAGTGTGTCTTTTTTTAATACAATACACCACTTTTCATTCGGATGAGACTATAAACCGAGGCCCCGCGTGTGAACGCACACAGAACATCTTGTGCACACTTTAAAACCCGTTCTGCCTTTCGGAAGAGCAGGCCATTGTGTGCCGGTAGGAGCGGATGACAAAATTATAAAAAACAACAGCATGCACACAAGTGCTGTGTTTAGACACCATCCCTGAGGCAAACTCGGGGTTGGAGTCCCAGGGCGGTTCGGGGCTGTATATGGCAACGTTCTGGTGGCTCCTGCAACGGTACTGGAACCATTCGTTTCGGTCATTGCCTTTCCAATGGACCATTCCAGTGGCATAGAGGGGGGGTCTGCTGCATGGGTAACAGTTTGCTCTCCATACTTATTTACCCAGGCTTTGCGCTCTAAAGACTAGAGCGCAACTCCATAGTCTTCCGAGACTGATGAGTGCTTACTACTACACTATAAAAACAAGGACCACGCTAGCTGTGACCCACACACACACTCCACCATCCCCCTGTGTGTCTGTCTCTGTGTCTGTGTGTGTCTAACTTGTTGAGGACGTTGAGGTAGAGGCGGGTGTACATGCCCTTGCCGGGCCCCCCCGCGGAGAAGGACCCCCCTCCCCCCATCATCATGTTGAGGACACAGAAGGCGATGAAGTCAGGGTCGCCATGGGAACAGCTCTCCAGCCCCACCACCAGGTGAGCCAGCTCCGGCATCGGTGTAGGGCCCAGACTGACGTTGGATAGGTCCTTCTCCACCTGTAGGCCAGCATACACATGCACACATACGCACACACATACATGCACGCGCACGCACACACACACCACACATACATACACACACCTCGTTTTAGTCACAAATATACAACAACAACAAAAAAAAGTCACAAATATACATGTATACAGATCGGCATAGGGGTGGGGCCCAGGCTGACGTTGGATAGGTCTTTCTCCACCTAAAGGGCATCATACACACACACACATGCGCGCATGTATGCACGCACACACATACACACACCATCCCTCGCTATAGTCACAAATATACCACACACGCACAAAAAATAATCCCAAATATACATGTATACAGATTGGTATGGGGGTGGGGCCCAGGCTGACGTTGGAGGTCCTTCTCCACCTACAGCAGGCCACCACACACACGCAAGCACACACATGCACGCACACACACACACATACTCCCCCTCCCCTCCCTCACACACACTTATACACCCCCCCCACACACACACACACACCCCCCTACACACACACACACACTTACACAACACACACCCACACACAACACACACACCCACACAACACCAACCCACCCACCCATAACACCACACACACAACACACCTACACCCCCAACACCCCCACACTTACACCCCCCCCCCCCCCTACCCACCCCACATCCCCCACCAACACACACACAAAAAACATCCTTACAGTAATGACGCCCCCAGTGTACTGCGACACCGACTTGTCCACGGGCTTGGTCTCCCTTGCCACCAGTTCCGGCCGCTGCTCCCAGATGGCGCCCTTGTCGCGCACGAACATTTGCTGGCAGAGGTCAACCAAGGTCTGGTGCTCCACCCCCACCCCCGCCACCACCATCCGCTGGGGAGTGTGGACCGACTTGAGGTAGCCGTACAGCGTCTGGTGGTCGATGGAGGCCAGGTTTTCCTCGGGGCAGATTTTGGGCAGACCCAAGGTGTTGTCCCGATACGCTGCCTGTGGGGAGGAGAAAAAAATTAAAAATATAATCAAGGTGCGATTTTTGTTTTGGGTTTGTTTGGTTTGGGGTTTGTTCTTTTTTTTTGGGGGGGGGTTGACTCTCTTGGTCCTGACCTGGGATTTGCCGGGATTAAATGAATCCCCCCCCTCCCCGGAATCCCAACCCAGGATTTGTCAGTATTTACACACAGTAGTTTTCTATAGTAATTTCCATCACGCAGTGACCTTCACCGATCGCCACCACATGCAGAAGCAGTACCAGGCCAGAGGTACAAAGCCTGTGG
Organism: Stramonita haemastoma; assembly: GCA_030674155.1. Lineage (NCBI taxonomy): Eukaryota > Metazoa > Mollusca > Gastropoda > Neogastropoda > Muricidae > Stramonita > Stramonita haemastoma. Next base: position 5,434,793 of record CM060341.1, read on the forward strand.
TGAGAGTCTGGAAGTAATTATAACTGCTGGTATGTACTTAGGAGGTTAAGGCGAGCGAGCATGTGAGCCTGACCTGGTTTTGCAATGGAATGCGAAATCTGAGGGGAGACGGCACAATCACAGGGATTGAAAAGGTTTGCACACAAAAGTACAGTAGATGGAAAGCTATTTAAATGTTGAGGTCATTTTCTTTGCAGTGAGGTTATTTTCTGTTGTACCTACAGGCTAGGAAAAAGAGTGGGCTACAGCAGTCAGTTTCCCCCACTTTCACCTCCTCTCAGCTGCTATACTTTCCATCCCATCCCAGCCCAGATGGGGCCAGTTGGTGCTAATTATAGCAGGAACTGACCACACTTGGACTAGTAGGTATTAATTATTTAATTTATTTATTTATTCTTTTATATTGAGGATAATGGAATAAGCACTCATGCGCTTTTTTACATCCAGTCCCCGTGTGTATGCATTTTTGTAAATGTCTCTAGGTAAAAGGAAGATGCATGCTAAATTTAGCACTCTGGACCGAGTGATGTTGGATTTGCGCACTGTGGGGCGCGGAGTGATTGATCCTGACTTACAGCATGAATGAGCTCCATCAGCAGGGGTTCAGGGTCAGGTCGAAGGTTCAGGCTCTCCAGTTCAAAGGTGATGGCCATTCGCGCGTCTTCCAGCTGTGAACATAGAGAGGAGGGTACAGATGAAATCAACATCATATTTATATATATATATATATATATATATATATATATATATATATATATAATATATATATATATATATATATATATGTATATAATATATATATATATATATATATATATATATATATATATATATATATATGTGTATATATATATATATATATATATATATATATATATATATATATATATATATATATACATATATATATATATATATATATGTGTGTATATATATATATATATATATATATATACATATACTATCAATTGTAATTGATTGCATGAGTGTTGCATAGGTCGAATGAAAGCACTCTGATTTGCTTTTTGCAAGCTTAGCTATAGCGCTATATAATTTCCATGTATTCTGTATATTTTATTTATATATATATATATATATATATATATATATATATAATATATATATATATATATATATATATATATTATATATTCAATTCACGTATCCTCTCATCTCATGTAACACATTCATGTGGGCTTTTTTTGGATGTTTTTTGAAACAGATACAATCACACTCACATCGTAACACACACTCAATGTATGAAATCAGACTAATCCAATCCAAACAACCAAAAATCAACAACACACACACACAGACACACAGACACTTGGAAGTGTTTCTTTAAGAGTGCATGGTCCAACAATCAGTTTGGCCCAATTAATGTGCTTTGTTTTGTTCTGCTTTTATTCCTTGGCTAGAGCTTCAAAGTTCACCAAAGGTGATATTTTGCATGTGAGACCATTTTTGCCAAACATTAACCCTAGTAGCGCTGTTCCCGGATTACTCCGGAATGACGTAGGGCAGCATTTCTGGCGGCTCCCGGAATATTCCGGGATGACGTCGGTGATCGTAATTGAAGGCTTTCTTTCGCTTTCAAAGGTCATCCAATGAACGTGAAGGCCATTGTAGGGCCGCAGAAATGGGTGAAGGTCGTCCGCAGTCGCAAGCAACGAGGATTCTGATTGGTTTAGAGGTGGTTTTTTTTTTTTTTTTGGACGAACGTCGATCGCCTGAAAACAAAATGGCGGCAAAGTGTTTGCGCTCCTATCACTCGAAGTATTTTTCGAGTTTTTTGACGATATTGACGGCGATGAGGAGTTTTAGAGGCTGGATTTGGTTGAATTAAACGATAATAGAGACGATAAGGTAAGGATTGTGAAATATTTTTGAAAAACTTCGGAAAAATTGATCGCGATCGGACTGAATCGAGTGGTGCCAAGTTTTGTCCAAAGCACTTCATAGCTACCGGGCGATTTCGATGTCATACATCGTTTTACTTTATTTTAACGCAACACAGCTTCGAAATAACTGTTTTTAAGTCATTTCTATATGCTGTCGAGTACTTTGCATCACACGAAATCAAGCGATTGTCGTATTTTCGTCATAGAACGCCGCCAGTTCACACGAAATAAGTGTTCACCGCCATGACGATCGCGATCGCGTCAATCATTTCGCTGGACTTTTCCGAGTATTTGACGACCGATAAAGCCACGGAAGCTCTTTATTTTTTCAAAACTTATGTCAAGAGACAGTATTTATCGAATCATGACATTTTTGCACCGCAACAACATTGCATATCGTGTTAAAATCAATCTGGGTCACCGACATCGCAACAGTGATTGGTAGTGCACGCGCAGTTTTTAAACTTTATTTATGTTTTGCCGCCGCTGTGGCCTAGTGGTTAGGGCGTTGTACTCGTAATCTAAAGGTTGCGGGTTCGATCCCAGCTATTCCGCTATGGCGTTGTGCCCTTGGAAAAGGCACTTTACGGCTATTTTCTCACCCCACCCAGGTGTAAAAGGGGTACCAACCTTGTGTTGGGGGTTAACCCTGCGATAGACTGGCGTCCTATCCAGGGGGGAGTCTATGACTCTCAGTCGCTTAACGCCACAGAAACCGGGATAAGCACCGGCCTGATGAGCCTTATGGCTCGGGACAGACTTTAACTTTTTAACTATGTTTTACATTATCATAAACACTACATGCTGCTATAAAATTTCACTCTTTTAAAAGCTTGTTATCTAAGCTTTCCAGTGATTTACAACTTTACACACTTAGTTTAGTTTTACATATCAATATCAAGAGTTGTTTGACCCCACCCTACTGCAAATCAACAATGGCTGCTGTTAATTCAGCCAGCAGCACCTAGTACCGCTGCCGTTATTTCAGCGCTACTAGGGTTAAGGTAGGTGCATTCTGACTTCACAGATGTTGTCTAAACATGACACCTGTGTGAATGCATTTTATTTTAAAATGTTGTCATCCTTTCCTATAGACACAAAAAGGCCTACTCTTGCAAAAGGTGGAACAGGTTTTTAACCCGTGCGCAAGATGTTCTGCAGGCATTTGCACATGGGGCCTTGGTTTATGGTCTCATTCAAAACTTTTGAGGGGACTGGAGTCAGCAGTAATGTTAACCCCAAAGTAAAAAAAAAAAACAGGTTTAAGGTAAAGGTGTCCCATAACCTCAGCTGTCATAGGGGAGCGAGGCATCAGAGACCTCAGCTTCCCTAGGGGCCAGCATATTGAGGGCAACGCCCATCTCCTCTCCCTCGCTGCTTTACCTTCCCTGACCCTAAAGAGGGCAGGTACCCACTTACATTTAAGCTGGGTGAACTGGGGGAACTGTGCTGAAACCAAGGCGAGCAGACCGTCACCCATCCAAGTGGTAACCACGCTCAATGCTGCTTAACTTTGACTTGGGGAAAGTGAGTGCTCTGACCACGTAGCTATCCCACCCCCAATCGAAACCCCAGGGCAAAATCCCCTAAAACAAGTGCCCCTGTGGTGGCTCGATCCCAGGCCATCAGATCACAAAAGCAACGCCCTAACTACTAGGCTATCCAATCAATCAATCAAAAATCAATCAATCAGTCAATCAATCCTGTAGTGACTGTGCTGACCTCCTCGGGGACGATGAGAGGCCTGAGGACCACGTCAGACAGGATGTCCATGACACTGTCCAGACCCTGAGTCTCTGCAGAGGCTGCGTACACCAGGGTGTCCCTGATGCCAACACACACCACCATCATAACTACATCATAACTACATCATAACTACAGACACCACACCATCAGTTATCATAACTACATCATAACTACAGACACCACACCATCAGTTATCATAACTACATCATAACTACAGACACCACACCATCAGTTATCATAACTACATCATAACTACATCATAACTACAGACACCACACCATCAGTCATCATAACTACATCATGACTACATCATCACTACATCATAACTACATCATGACTACATCATGACTACATCATAACTACAGGCTGCGTACACCAGGGTGTCCTTAACCAACACACCACACCATCAGTCATCATAACTACATCATGACTACATCATAACTACATCATAACTACATCATGACTACATCATAACTACATCATGACTACATCATAACTACATCATAACTACAGGCTGCGTACACCAGGGTGTCCTTAACCAACACACCACACCATCAGTCATCATAACTACATCATAACTACATCATGACTACATCATAACTACATCATAACTACATCATGACTACATCATAACTACATCATGACTACATCATGACTACATCATGACTACATCATAACTACATCATAACTACATCATGACTACATCATGACTACATCATAACTACATCATAACTACATCATAACTACATCATAACTACATCATAACTACAGGCTGTGCACACCAGGGTGTCTTTAACCAACACACCACACCATCAGTCATCATAACTACAGGCTGCCTACACCAATCAACTATACAGGACCTTTACAGCTTAATAGAAATCCAGCGTACAAATTGTTTTTTTCTTTTTGTCATCCCTCCCCACTGGCACACAATGGCCAACTCCTCTGAAAAGCAGAATGGGTTTTAGCATATGCGCAAGAAGCTCTGCAAGCGTTTGCACACAGAACCTCAGTTTATAGTTTCACCCAAAGGACTTTGGGGGGAGCAGAGTCAGTACTGATGTTAACTTCAGATGGAAAAACCCTCTCAAATGGATCTCTCAGTGGAGCCTTTAACCCTGGATGCGAGATCACAAGCTTGAAGCACTGACCACTAGATTATCCTGCCTGCCCCCTGTGGCTTCTTTTGAGTTTTTTCTTTTTCCTTTCTTTCTTTTATTTATCTTCAGTCTACCACTGTTTGGGGGATGGGATAGCTCAGTGGTCAGAGCGCTCGTTTTCCCCCAGCCAAGTTAATCAGTGTCTAGCGTGGTTGCCAATTCGATGGGTGACTGCTTGCACACTTTGGCTTCAGTACAGTCCCCCAGTTCACCCAGCTGTAAATGGGTACCTGCCCTCTTTAGGGCAAGGGAAGGCAAAGCAGCGAGGGAGAGGAGATGGGTGCCGCCCTCAACATGCTGGCCCTAGAGAACCTGAGGTCTGTGACGCCTCGCTTCCCTACGACCACACAGGTTAGGGGACACCTTTACCTATCCCTGTTCATTACCTTGATCCCTGGCAGTCACAGATGCCGCCATGTTTTTCCAGCTTCTGAAGAATCAGGTCCCGGCTCTTGTATCCAGTCGTCGTCTGTCAGACAGAAAATGGAAATCTAAAAAAAAAAGGAAAGAAAAAAAAGAAAAGAAAATGGAAATCTCTACCACAAGGATTGGTGATGTAGGGTAAGCACATCCATGTAGAGTTTTTGAGGGTGTGGGTTTGATTCCAAATTTTTCCCCAGTCCACTAAATCGTGAATGGTGGTGTAGATGCTAGTTTTTTTAATGAAACGATATGCCCTTGCAATTACCTTGTCATCTTAAGATAACAAAATAAAACATTTGTTCGATTTTTAAAAAATCACAAGTAACCAAAATAATTTACACAACTGACAACATGTGCCCATCTTCATGATAGCAACAACAAGATGCATGAAAAAATTATGATCTCTTTAAAAATAAACACCAACAAAACAGCAAAACTAAAAATCAAACAAACACACAACTGAAGGTTCCAAACAAAAAAATAGAGAATTCTCAATGATGTATCTTTAGGATGGTTATAAAGTGAAAAAAAAAATTGTTTAAGCCATGCATGTGTATGGTGCTCACCCCAAAAGCTAGTTTTTCCCAGAAATGGGAGATCCCACTGGGGTGTGCCACTTCATAACGAGACCCAGAATCAATCAGCACTGAAAAATACACCAACATTTCAATCACAACCACTAAACATATCAACCATATATTTTCACAGATGGTTCTAAAACAGTTAAGCTTAAAACAGAAAGCGTAAGAGAGGTACAAATGCCAAAGAGATTATAATTATTCAGAGCTAAAAAAGTTTCCTGCAATCAAAAGTGAGAATGAAATGTGAGTTTGCCAGGAAAACTGACTCATTTTAATTTTATAAGACAAATAATGAATGAGCTATCAAGATACTGTACTGCAAGCACTATTCGAGCCATAATAATGATTTAAAATTTGATTTCTAAAGAAACATTTCTATTACTGTATTTACTATCAGAAAGCAGTTTAATCAGAAAAGTTATGTTATTTTGTAGGACTGTAAGTGTAACACCAACAGGATTTAAGAAAAGTAATCCATCAAATAGACATTTTCAGTATATTTATGCCATTATTTTCTTATTTTCTTTTTCAATCCTTCATTTCATTAATATCACATGCAATTCCTGAACCATTATTTATCATCAGGCTGAGTTTGCATATCAAACAATCATTTCTCATGATGAAACATGTTATTAAAACAGTCTAAAAAAAACTTAAATAATAAGAAGAGGAACAAGAAAATCTTTAAAAGCACACTTACCTCCAACAGTGCAAAACTGCCCAAACTTGTTTTCTGAGGCAACCCGCAAACCATTGTCCAGAACGGTGACCTGCGTGTCACTTTGCAGGTCACTGGGGATGGCGTACTTAGGAGCTGGAATCCAGCCCACTGGCTGAGACAGTGGCACTGACGTGATTTCATTCTCTCCAGCACTCCCGCTGCAGAACTGACGTTTTACAGAGTTTCTGTTGAAAAAGGGGAGCAAGTGATAAAAAGAATCCTGAAATTCACCTGGCACACACTCAATAAATAGTTTTAAACACATTTTTTTACCCAGTGCATGAGGCAAGTCACAAAGTGTTCTTAATCAATGTGTGTGTGTGTGTGTGTGTGTGTGTGTGGTGTGTGTGTGTGTGTGTGTGTGTGTGTGTGTGTGTGTGTGTTCACTGTGTGTGTGTGTGTCAATGTGTGTGTGTGTGTGTGTGTGTGTGTGTGTGTGTGTGTGTGTGTGTGTGTGTGTGTGTGTGGTGTGTATGTTCTTTGTGCTGTGATAGGTGTATGCTGATGTTCAGAACTTGTGTTATTATATATATATATATATAATATATATATATATATATATATATATATATATCCTTGACATTATTTTTAATGTGGTTATTGTTTTTATACATGGCTTGTAACCCACCAGAATTTTTCATTTTAGAGATAAAGTGTTTTGAACTAAATTGAATTGAAAAAACAAAAAACCCACCAAAATTTAAAATTTGCATTGAATCGATTGATCAATGACTGTTTGGAATCAATAACTGAATGACACTATATATATATAAATTTATAAACAAGTCCATCACCATTAGGCATTACTAACACCACCACATCCTTCATTGTCACAAAAACAACCAAATTTGAAGAACATTATTTTGTTGGGTTTTGTTGTTGTTGTTTTTTTACTGCTCAAGATACAAAGTAACAAACACTGGGGTTCAACCTTTCTATTTCACACATTGTGACTTGTGGTAGGCTACCCTACTCCCCAACAGGCAACACAATAGCACTTGTGATATAAGACAATCAGGTTCAATTTTTCTCATGCCCTCAATCGGAAATCTCCGCAGGGACGTTAATTAAATCACAACAATCACTTTTGTCACATGATTGCGACTTGTGCCGTTGTGGTACTCACACGAATTAGCACATACACAACCACAACATATATACATATGTGCTATCTAACATCCTTACAATACATGTCCACAATTTCATCATTCAACTGCTATCGTGGTCTATAGTATAAAGTTTAATTAAGTGTACAACTGTGTGTAAGATCACACTTGAACGTAAAAGTTTTCACAATACCCCCCCCCCCCCCACTCCTTCACTCAGACGTTTACTTAAATGTATACGTCTCATAATAGGCTTACCAATCACAAAATAAAATCAATTCTCAAGAGGAAGCAGGATAGGCTACTATACCTGCAATCCGTTGTAATACTGACATCACAAAACGGCTCCTGCGCATTATCGATAAGACTGAAAACTAATGTTATTTCACATTAACCTGACGTGACATTGTCCTGACAAAGAAACCAAATGTTGGCACAGCATGTCATCAACTATTCATCCTTTTAATCAAACAATTTTTGCATTCTTTGTCTGTTCATTTAATCGACGCATTGTAACCTCACCTTGAAAATCGTCTGCAACCTTGCTGTACCATGCGACCGACGATGCGGGTCGCCATGTTGACTGTGGAGCCGCTTTTTGATCAAAGGTTACGACAATCCAAAGTCTCTGAAATCTTGTTTTCGTTTTACAAATAGGCTAATATTTTGTGATCCAGTCGCTATCTAAATATGACATATCCAGAAGATTTCTATTTCTTCGCAATTCATTATGTGTGCAAAAATAGTAAACAAAAATATTAATGAAGTGGAGAGGGGGGCGGTGAGTCTCATCAACCGAAACGTCCTACACCCAAATTAGTATCCCCAGATAATTTCTTTTTAATGTAAATATTTTACCTGACTTATTTTGCTTTACCAACCTACCTGTCTATTTCTCATTTGGTCGCACACTTGCCTGTGGTGATGTTAGTGGTTGGTTGACGTTAATGGGTCAGACGTTCTCTGTGTAAGTAGTCTGACTCCTAAGACTGCCATTTTATGTGGATTGTTTGGTTTGATGGACTTGTTTAGTATTGTTTTTTTGGGGGGGGGGGGGGGGGGGGGGGGTCGTTGTTGTTGTTGTTTGTTTGTTTGTTTGTTTTGGGGGGTATGTTTTGTTTTGTAGTTATTGTTGGATTTGTTTTAATGGGTTTTGTAGAGCTTTTGTATGTTGCTTTTGTTGTTGTCATTGTTGTGGCGATTTTTTTTTTATTGCTCGTTTTTGTTTTGCTTTCAGTTGTTTTATTAGGAGGTAACCCCTGTTGATGGCACAGACTTATTCATTATCCTCGAAATAACCTTAACTCTAACCTCGGCCCCTACACATGGACGGACAAAAAGGGCAGGTGGATAGCAGGGCATATACTGAAACAATGGCTAATATTTTCCCCCTTCTGGCTTCAATAGAATTGAATTAAATTGTTCCTTGAGAGTAAACAGATAAACACAACGCTGCTTTACACCATGCTCTCAAAAGCAACACAAAACAAACAAAAGAAAAAGAAAAAAATCATAGGGTAATCATCATTTTTAAAGGGTTCATGCCAAAATGTCTAGTACCATTGTGTCCCAGTACCATTGCAACCCCAAAAATCCGTTTCAATGCGTCCCATTAAGCAAACCCATTGGGTCCCCTACTATTGCGTCCCAACAAAATTGTGTGTCGATAGGTCCCTAGAAAATTGCATCTCCATGCATCCCATAAAGGAATCCCATTACGTCCCGGTACGATTAGGTCCCAACACAAATGTTACTTGAGCAGTGCTTGAACGCTGGGGTGGGCAGTGTGTGTGTGTGTCCGTGTGTGTGTGTGTGTGTGGGGGGGGGGGATGAATGGGGAGGTGAGTGGGCAGAGTGAGGTGTGGGCTGGGGATGGGGCAGGGGAAGTGAGGGGGGGAGGGGAGTGTTGCGGCAGGGTTTGTCACAACTTGTGACAAAAGTGCAGCACATGCCTTTTTTTGTGTCATTTGCTGCACCATTTGTCACAACTTTTTTGTGGCTGCAGTCATTTAGGACAGTGTGTGTCTGGACAGTAAACATTGGGGGAGCCATTTCTCAGAACTCAGTAGACACTCGGTTTTTGAGACTTTGCAGGTGGTTTGGGTATTACTTGAGGATGGTGCAAGACCGTTTACTTGAATGTTTGGACGTTTAAGATGACCAATAACCCCCCCTTATTTTTAATTTTTAACCTAGCTTCACCAAAATTGGTGTGTAGATGCAGCTGGCTACCCAATGAAGCTGGACAAGCTGATTTCGAATATGTTCTTCTCAACAGCCGAACTGACCACTAGACACCATACTGACCAATAGTGACCACAATTGAAATCAGCTGGAAAACGACTTCTTCAGACCTGGGGAGGTCAGAAATGAGATTTATAATGTAAATTGACCACAATGACCACTAATGACCACAAGTGACCACTAATGAAATCAGCTAGAAATTACTTCTCTGGATCTGGGGAGGTCAGAAATCATTATAAATGTTATTTTTTACCTCCCCATATCCGAAAATGTTGTTGCCAGCTGATTTCAGTAGAGGTCACTAGTGGTTATAAATGTCATTTCTGATCTCTCCAGATCTGAAAAAGTGTTTCCAGCTGATCTCAGTAGTGGTCACTAGTGGTCAGTTAGGCTGTTGAGGAGTACATACATATTCAAAATCAGCATGTCCAGCTGCATGTACACACTAACTTTGATGAAGCTAACTCACCACAGGCAGAAGCTATGGGGAAACCGATATATGAGGTTACCATGAGACCAGAGCAACCAGCCACGGAATCAGAGGCAATTTTTTCATTGCATGATGATCAATGGTGATGAGGATGATGTAATGATGCTGCTGTGGAAGTGCATAATGCTTGGAGACTACTTGACAGGGCTGTACTCTAGCTTACTATCATAATATATCCCACAACCGGGCTTGAGAGATACAGACACCTGCAGAGTTGGTCAGGTAATTTGAGCAACACTATCAAATTCGCATTGGTAATGTCCACATGTTTGCCCGACATCACCCGTACACATCTTTTTATTCTGAAAAACTGCTATGTACCGTCACATTTTGTAATTGAAGTGCGTTTTTTATTTTTTATTATTTTTTTTTATACAAATCCTGTTGGACTTACAATTTTTAAAAAATTAATAATCGTGTCAAACATGCTTTGCAATAAAAATGTGATTTACAGTAAAATTATTGTCACATAGGTTATTTTAAGTGACTTTCTATGACTTGCAGTGCTACAAATGTCTTTTTTTAAAACCACTTTTCTCCTCTTCACTCCAACGCGTTTTGTAATAAAAATTGTGTAACCTGAACTCTTTATTTTTCTCTATCTATCCCTTGGTCTGGCAACCATGGGGGCACCCCTGAAGACTTGGCAACCAATTCCCTCCATTCCACTCTCCGTAACCAGAACACCATTTGTAAAAAAAAAATTAGATTCACTAGTATTGGGACCTTTTGATACGGGGAAAGGAAAGAAAGGGAGCATCACCATAAACAAAATAAACCTGCCACCTTCAATGATTGTGAAAACCCCAATATCATTCATTGCCAAATATAATTATAAGAACAAGCGCCTATAAGAACAAGCGTGATTCTAGACAGCACAACAGAACAGTACAAAATGTGTTGCTGCTGCTTCTTCCTAACAATGCATAGGGCCTAACTGAAACCAACTGGCTAAAGAGATCGTAAGCAGATTCTTCTAGCCTAAAGGTAGGCTAGTGTCTGTCCCCCCCCCCTTCCTCCCCTTTCTTCCTGCAGAGTTATCCATCTTGATCAAGTGACATGGCGCGCTCTTCGTCGGAGGTGAGTTGATATCGGGCTTCTTGATAGAAAAAACCAAGTATTTTGTGATCTTCAGTGGTTACGATCTGCAGTTTTTAAGTATTTTGTGATCTTTAGTGGTTAGGTTCTGCCGTTTTTAAGGATTTTGTGATCTGTAGTGGTTACTTCTGCAGTTTTTAAATTCCACAAGGATATGTCGTACTGATCCTACCGACTGATAATGTGGACACAGAATGCTGCAAGGTAATAGCTATATATATTATATAGCCTTTTTCATGGACAACGTTGTAAACCTCGAATCCAAAATATACAGTGATTGTCAAACAGAGTAAAGTTTAAGTATTAATTTCCCGGTTAGCCCTGACTCGAAACATTTACAAGTTTTGGGTTTCAAATTTCAGGCTTAACCCCCCCCCCCCCCCCAAAAAAAAACCAACAACAAACAAACAAAAAAACAACAACAACAACAAACAAACCCATGTCTATTCATTTTTGCCCACTTATGGTTCCATTTTTAATGTTATAATTATGTTAAATTTCTATCTTGAGTGAAACTTCGATGGTTCACCACCAATGGCATTTTGCTTAAATGCAACCTTTGCCCATTAAGATCGTTATATTCCCTTTGTATAGATGATGACTAAATACAACGTTAGTGTAGATGCGTTTTTCTATTAAAAAAAAAATCGTTCCTACCAGTTTACAATTTTCTACTGTTCCTAAAAGAGGAGTGGGTTTTTACTTGCGCCCAAGATATGTATGGGCTTATAAATACAGGGGAGTAAAATCATTTAAGGAAGGATAGAATATGCTAGAAATTGATGGGGTTTGTTTTCTCTTTTTTTGGAGGGGGGGGGGGGGGGAGGGGGGCTGTTTAAGTGTTTAATCATAACAGACCCAGGATTCTCACGCTAAAAAATATATGCACTGTATTGTAACATTGTTCATTACAAATTACCTAACGCATGCAGAGTACACTAGCCATTGTTTACTTCAGTATATATTACAGTCTTTGCACAGTATCACAGTGTCCTCTTTAACTCATTATAGGAGAAAAAAAAAGATGCAAACTGTTATCTAGTGTCTTTGTTTATGGTAAGCCAGTCCATAAGAGATGATTTATTGCTAAAGATGCAAGGGTAATGGCCTGCAAAAAGGAAACTAGAACACACACACACACACACACACACACACACACACACACACACACACAACACACACACACACACACACACACATGCACGCACAATTTTTGTTGTTGCTTTTACATGTTTATGACACATGTTTTAATGTCTGTTAACAGAGACTGGCTGGCTGTGATACACCTAGTCACCAAGGGCACTGGGATGAAGATGTCGGCACTACAGTTCTGCAGACTACAGGACATCTTCACTGTATGTATTTCTGTCTTAGGATCTCTTTGAATGAAGAATTCAGAAGGTAAGATAAAACATGCTCCAACAAAGACTTGAAGGGCTTCAGCACTCGGTGTCAAGGACCAAGAGGTATGCTGGTCCTGGCCTGTAGAATGGTGATATTTTAATTCCAATGCTTGTACACTTGATGCTTAAGATTGCAGATTTTCAGATCTTTCAAGACAGAGCTACAACACATGATCTGAGTGGATTTTACACAGAGTTTAGTAAATAAAGACAATGAAAGGGGTGCAGTGCAAGACGGTGCATTGCAAAGCACAAAATAACAGAAAAATATATTTTAAAAAGCATAAACAGAAAAATAAAAATTGAAAATGAAATTAAAAATAAAAACAAAATTCGAAAGTATAAAATAAAATGGAGCACACGAGCAAGACACCAAAAGAAAAGAGTGAAAACACACTACAAAATAAAAAATATGCAAAACAAAGAAAATAAAAAAACAAAAAGAAACCTATAAAAACTAACATGGCGTTGGAAAAAAAAATTGCTGTGCTGGGACTCTACTGGCTGGTGGCTATATCATGGTTTTTACATTTAAAGCTTCATGTCAGTTTCAGGCTTTGTGTACAGTGGAACTCACCTGGGTATAGTTGTTGTGTAGTAAGTTTGGAATGAGTGATGTGAGAAACAGCTGGATTGGTGCTTTGCAAATAATGAAACAATAAAATAATGAGATAAACTAAAAGAAACGAGTAAAAACAAACTGAAATGAGATAATAAACAAAACAAAAAGCCAAATCACATAAACTGAAATAAACAAAATAAAATGAGATGAAATAAAACCAATAAACCATAAAAAAAAATATAATAAAGAAAAATCATGGCAAGAAATGGGACATTCCTGCTCAACAATAAACAAGAAAACAAACTAAAAGAACAACTCTCCACTCCTCTCACCCCCCCCCCCCCCAGCCCCCAATAAAAAACAACCCCAAACAAAACCATGCACACCAAGTGCAAAACTCCCAAACCATTGAAGAAACAAACAAAAACAACCAGGGAAAATACTTGCAGGAGATCACAGGAGAACATTAATACACCACCACCACCACCACCACCACCACCACCACCACCCATCATCATCACCACCACCACTACCACCACCACCACCACCACCACCACCACCACCACCACCACCACCACCACCACCAGTCCCTTGACCAAGATGGTCATTCAGAGGGACTTGAGCAATGCAGCAGGCAGCAAGATTTCTGCAGGCTGGTGTGTCTTCAGCCTTTCAAGCAGCACTGACATTCCTGGTTTGAAGATAAAACCAGCAGCTTGTGAAGGGTAGTGACTCGTGTATACATGTGTTTTTTCTGAATGGGTATCTGTTCTACCAGGTACCAGATGGCTGAACAGTTTCATACAGGTCCATTACCATCACAAGCCATCTTCATCACTTCAGTCATAAGGTACATTATTAATCCTTATCTTTTTTTTTTATACTTCTGTCTTGTCTGATCTTTGCGCATATCTTTATATAAATACATATTTAAGTTATTTTCAACTCCTCCCCCTCCCCCGCCCACTTTTCTCTGTTTGGTTTATCATTGCAAGATGATGTTTTACTTTTCTGTCCTTTGTATGGCATATCTCAAGATATCTGACTGTCTTTTGCTTGGCATTTGTGTCTCTTTTACTTTTTCTTCACTCTTTTCTTTCTGTTTTTTGTTTGTTGATGTTGGGTTTTTTTATTTTTATTATCATTTTTTTTTTTTTTTTTTGGGGGGGGGGGGGGGGGGGGGGCATGTACTTCATTTTTGTAAATGTTGAATACAGTGGAAAAATCTGTTTGTGAATAGAGAGAGACCACTATCAAAGGGTATACAGCACTGACACCACGCCTACCACATGGAGACCAAGGAGTTCTGGACAGAGAGTGGGTAAGAAAAGGGAGGTAGTGGAATACATCTGTCTAACCAGGTACAACTCACCAGTTGTTGTCAAGTTCAGTGCCATGAGGTCCTGTCTTGAGTATTGGTCACCAAAGAAAGTGAATGAATATGGTAATGCCTCTGTGTATGTGACTGTGAATGTAGGCCTTTGAGTGAATGAAAATAGGTTATACTTCTGTGTATGGGACAGTGATTGTATGCCTTTGATTTTATCATCTCACTGTACCCAATGTCTGTTGTCTATTCTGCCTGTCTGTCTGCCTGCCTGTTTGTCTTTCTGTGGTGCCTTGTTTGTTGTTTTTCCCTTTTCTGTCTGTCTGTGTCTTTCTGCAGGCCTGCTTTTCATGTTGGAAATGTTTCCTTGCTTTGTAATAGAATCAGTCTGTTGACAGAGCTGATGTCCAGGTGCATGGACCTGACAGTGTCACACCTGCCTGCATGGAGGGGAGCCATGCCATAGGATTTGAACACAGAGTCCAGGTGAGAAAGTTACAGAATTTATTTTGTAATTTGACTACTTAAAGTGGTATAATTAAATGAATTTAATAGATGCTGGTGAAACTTCATAAAATTGTCAGTATGGCTTATGATGACTAATGACATAATGTTCAGTGTGACTGATGACTTATTGTTCATTATGACCAATAATGACTTACTGTTCAGTATAACTAATAATGACTGATGACAGTTTCAGAGTCACTGGGGCTGGAGTGGAGTGGCAGGGATGATACATGTGCCATGACAGTGACCAAGAACTGAAGTTGGTCAACAAGGTACAGTTTTCTGTAATTCTGCAATCTTATTTTTTATTTTTTGTCTTTTATTTCTGACCTGACTTTTTATGTCCAATCAGTGTTCATTTTCTTATTGCATTGTTTTTGTTTTTGTTCATCATTTTTACATGTATTTCTTTAAGTAGTGATTTGAGTTGTGGCTATTTGTTCTTTGCTGTCTGCTGTGTGGTGTACACCTGTTTGACCAAAGGCTGTGTAAGCGCAATCAGCTGTGGTCAGATGAGTGCAGCCAGATTAGGAAAACTGGTGATACATCTGCCTCTGTAACCTGTGGTAGTTGTTTGTACTTTTACCAGTTGTTTCTTTTGGTGAGCACTCTTTTGCCATGCTTTTTATTTTTTAATGCTATTTCTAATTGAGTGATGTGCATCTGTTTAACCAGGTATCATGGAAGCCTGACCAGCAGTAGTCAAGTTCAGCATCATCAGATCCTTCCTCAGACAGCAGTCACTAAGGAAAAATCAGGACACTGGGTAACAGTTATGGTGGGTTTTTTTTTCTTTTTGTTATATTTTTTGTGACATTGTGGTATTTATGTTGGTAGTTGTTTATATCATGCATTTGTCTTTATTTCTGTCATCAACTCTGCCTTTCTGTCTCTGTATTGTTTGGGTATGGATTTTCTGTCTGTCTGCCATTTTCTGTCTTCATGTCATTTTCTGTCTGTCTGTCTGTTGGTCTGCCTGTCTGCTATTTTCTTTCTGTCTTCATGCCATTTCCTGTTTGCCAATTTCTGTGTGTCTGCCATTTTCTATCTGTCTGCCATTTTCTGTTTGTCTGCCATTTTCTGTCAGTCTATTTTCGTAAGGGTCTGTATTTTATGTTGAAAATGTTGCACTGCTGTTTGATAGAATCCATCTGTCAACAGATAGCTGCTGCCAAGGTAATACTGACATCAACACCTGCCAGCATTAAAGAGGAACCACTGACATCAACACCTGCCAGCATTAAAGAGGTACCACTGACATCAACATGTTAAAGAGGAACCATTGACATCAACACCTGCCAGCATTAAAGAGGAACCTCTGTGATGAAACCAGGTGAGAAAATTACTCCACTCAGACATTCAGCCCCCAAACTTCTTTCAAGTCACTAGTTCATTGAAATGTAAAGGGCTTTCACTGTGTGTGTCAGTGTCAGTAAAGATAAACCAGCGTGTAAAATGTTCTGGTCACAAAACAATTTTTTGATCGCATTTTGGGTTGTTCTTGTGTGTGTAGGTAATTTGATTCCATTAAGTAAAATTTAAAAAAAAATTCAATTGAGGTGCTGATATTAAAATGTGATATTGTGTTGAAATAATGGTTGAAAATGTAATCTATGGAAATGGTTGCTATAAAATTAATATTTGGGTGATTAAAGCAATGAAGAATTTTAACAAAGACTGCAAAGAATATAAGTAAAAGTCTAAAAAGAATAATCTTAAAGTATTATGTTCCAAAATAAAATGATGAGATGAATGTAATCTTTAAGCTAAGGAATGTTTAGTGTGGCTCATCACTTGTTAGTGTTTTCTGGAACTAGGGGGTAGACTGAATCAAGGGACAAGGAATGTAAGTTAAGGTGGAAGGACAACCTTTATATTTTTCTTATTACCAATGACTGATAATGTACTTACAGAGGAGCTGGACTAAATCAAGTCAAGTGTCAAAGAGCAGAAACACCATCCAGCACATTCCCCTGTCAGTGTCCAGAACATGATCAGGTAGATGTTTGTCATTTATCTTGCTGTATAATATATAGATGTTTGTCATTTATCGTGCTGTATAATATAGTGTTTGTCTGTGTGACCAGCTATGATCAGGTAGATGTTTGTCATGTATCTTGCTCTATAATAATTATAGCGTTTGTCTGTGTGACCAGCTGTCTGTGCCAATGTCTGTCATTCTCTTTACATTTCCTGTCTTGTTTCCTTCACTTCTTGTTTTGTGTGTTTGTGTATCCATCTGTGCCTGTCTGTTCTTACCCTGTGATGTCTGTCGTCTGTGTCTCCTTCAGTTGCCTTGTGTTTTGTTCAGAAAACTTCAGTGTAATGGCAGATGGTAGAATCAGAATGTCAACAGAATTGCTGCTGAGGTCCATAGTATGTAATTAGGAGACTACAGGCCACTCAGGAATATAAACTCTTAACCGTTGATTAAAGAATAGCTTTAATGCATTACCCATAATATTAAATTAGTCGCAATTAGGCATCACTTAAAAAAATAACAATCCTTGTGGAGCTATTTTTGCCACAACTTACAACTGTCTTGTGGTAATTGGTTTTACAAGTATTTAGCTGTCGCTTTGACTTTTGTCTTTTGACTGCATTCAAATTAAAGTTATGGATACAAAGAACAATTATCTTAATAACAGGAGAAATTCATATGTAGTCATGTAGTTTTGAATACAATATTTTAAGAGTAATGCAAAATTACTGATCTGCATTTATGCATCTGAAAGTTTTGAATCAAACTGTTGTAGTCTTTGAGAGAAATGAAGCTACTTGCTGTTTTCAGGAGCTGTGGAGCCAGAATCCAGTGCCAAGAATATGCTGTGGACAAGTCACCGGGGACTGAACAGGTATGGTTTTATTTCCTCCTCTCTGTCTGTACTGTACTTGTTTCACTGGCATGCTCTCACTTCCAAGAAGACTGCTTTTAAAAAGAAAGTCATGACATTCTGAGCAGCACTACAGTTTAACAAAAGTGATTGCATTTCTAGAAAAAAAAAACCCAAACTGTTAGAGCATAAGTGTTAAAGCATATACAGAGTCCTGGAAATCTGAAAAAGTCCTTGAAAAATGATAAATCTTTTCCAGACCTGGAAAAAGTCTAGGGGTCTTTTTAGCCTCTAGGGTCCAGAAAGATCTTGAAATTTTGATTCTGTTCATCTGTCAACATCATGAGTCCAGTAACCATAACACAACGCTGAAAAATTGTTTGTAGTCAAAATTAAGTCATCATTGAATTTGAAAGTAATATGAGGACCACCTTGATTTTGTAGAAGTTGACACGTTCAGCTGATCAGAGTAATCTCCATTCTTGCCAAGTCTGTGCTGAAAAGTGTCTTTTTTTCTTCAACAGCGGCACTGACTGTACATTTCAGCTGAGAGAAAAACTGAATTTGGCAGTCTTTTTATTCTGAGAAAGTGGGCAAATAGAACTGTACCAAACTTGGACAGAATCAGCACCAAATGGAGCTGTATTTTGAGCATGGGAAAATGTGTTCTGAGAAGCCACATGGTGGTGAAAAACTGACTGATGATTGACAGGGAAAAGGCATCCCAGCTACTTGTCAGTACAGAAACTTTTCAGACCTAGAGCATCATGAAGTTAAAAAAAAAAAAGGATTAGCTAAATGTGATAGTCAGTTTTATATCACTTTCCTACACAACTATCTGGTGAGGATACAGACCAGAAATAAAGGAAGGTGGTCAATAATCCATATCTGCCATTAATGTGACAGAACTTTCAATCCTCCTGCCTTCTGTTGATGGTGCAGACTAGGGGAATGTTGCTGCAAGACCAGTATGGGTCTGAAAAAATGTTTGTTACCGTGTGGTGAAGGTCTAGAATTCTGTTTAGCTGACCTTGTAAGAACCCTGTGTGTAGTGTGTGGTATAATTATGAACTGACTTTAATCAGCAAACACAAAACGTGGAATGAATTATATGTTATTTTTTGAATTGATACCACTTCTATTAATCATCAAAGCTATACATATTTGGTCTCTCAATTTTTTGGGGTGTGTGTCTCCTCTGTGTCTGTCTGTCTGTCTGTCTGTCTCTGTGTGTGTGTGTGTCTCTGTCTGTCTGTCTGTCTGTCTCTCACTCCTCTCTCTGTTTCTGTGTCTCATTTTGTCTGTCTTTCTCCCTGTCTCTCTCTGTCTCACACACACACACAGACTATCTACACCCCCCCCTCTCTCTCTATCTATCTATCTCTCCTCTCTCCCCCCTCTCTTTCTCTCACACACACTATCTCACACACACACACACACACACACACATACACACACACACACACACACACTTCTTTTGGGTATTCTGTGCATGATTTTGTCTTAGTTCAGATATACAGATTTAAAGAACATAGCCATCAGCTTTAAGACCAGACTGATACGTTCCCTTGTCATGTCCATATTTTTGTACACATGTAAAACATAGACCATAACAGCAGACAGTGAAAGGATACAGGCGGTGGAGATGAGATGCTTTCGCAAACTCCTTGGTATCTCATACAGAGATTACATAACTAACAAGGAAGTGAAAAACAGAACTGAAAATGCTATCGGGCCATATGAAAAGCTCCTGACTTCAGAGAAAAACACAAACTGAAGTGGCACGTGCATGTCCTACAGGGGGAAAGTACAAGGAGGGAGACGAAGAGGCAGACAGAGAAAACGTTTGGAAGACAACATCAGTGAGCAACTGACCTAGAGTGAACGACTTGGTGCAGAAAGCTGAAAACCGTGAGGAGTGGAGGAAGCTGGTCGCAAAATCTTCAGCGGATCCCCAACAGTCTACAAGAGTGTGATATAGCCCTGAGCCTCCCTCATGAGTTCTGTGGTCCTGACAGGAGATTTGCAGAAGCCTTTGGGGTTATCTTTTTTCAAAGGATGGAAACTTATTTCCAGTTTTGGCAGCTTGGCTCAACTTTCACATCTA
>CM060341.1:5465002-5492502 GCA_030674155.1 Stramonita haemastoma
ATTGAAAACATATGGCTTTTGCTTTTTGTGTCATCTGGAACCTATCGATACATTTTGTCAATGTCCGTCCACATGTTTGTCTCTTTTTTTGTGTTTTGTTTTGTTATTTGGGTTGTTTTTTTTACTGCCTCATCTTCTGTGATGTTTTTGTCCCTGCTATTCCCACGCCGTTTGAATTTCCCCGCCACAGCCATACCCAGGTTTGTCGTGTCTCATCCTCAGGGTCGGAAGTCCACAGGGAACTCATCAATATTAGGCCGTCGCGGGGCCACCTGCCAGAGGGGTAACTTTGGTGGTGTTCAGTGGTGCCTGTTCTGATCTAACATACACAGGACACCACCTACTAAACTCCCTACTAACAACAGTATTAGCTCAGTCGCTGAGCCAGATTGAATGAGACGCCCACCCAAGGTGGCGACCACCACAACGTCCCTCCAGCGACCGCCCCCCCCTCAAACATCAATCCCAAAGGTTTTGACACAAACTCACCACGGGCACAGAAGTGTACTGGGACGCATTGACATGTACCCATTTTAAACACACCGAAATGATTGTCAAGATACCATTGTCCTCAATCCTTAAAAATCAAACCCAAACAGTGATGATCAACAATTTTAAAGGCACCAATTTTTTTTTATAATAAAAACAAACCATTATCTTTGTCACAATCCTTAAGGGAGTGTGAATACCCCCTCCCCCATTCCCACACTAACATCCTGACAACGGGATAGCCTAGTGGTCAGAACATTGCACTGGCAATTTGACGACCCGAGCTCGATTCCCGTTGGAGATTTTTCCCCTGGAGTTAACATCAGTGCGGACTCCACTCTCCCCAAGTCCTTCGGATGAGACTATAAACCGAGGCCCCGTGTGCGAACGCACGCAGAACATCTTGCGCACACGTTAAATCCTGTTCCACTTTCCGTAAGAGTAGGCCATTGTGTGCCGGTATGAACAGATGACAAGACTTAAAAAACAGCATACACACGGGGACTGGATGAAAACAGCACATGAGTGCTTATCACATTATCCTCGATATAAAAGAATGAATGAATATATAAAATAGGACGCACAAGGCGGGAACCTTACAACAGTTGATTATCTGCTGTTGGATGCAATCTAGAATCTTTAACATGCAAATGTTTGTGGTCCCTAAGCATATGTCGGTCCTACATCATATAGGATTCATGATTTCCATTGTCCCTCTGGGTGAACAAGTTGTCTGTTCCTTTAAACGTGAAAGATGTTTGCCTCTTCTTCTCAATGACCCAGTTCATCTACTTCTTTAATGTAAACGTAGCCTGGTTTGTATCTCCTAAAGGTCCGTCTTCAGAGGAAATTCATTTATAATATCTTTAAAACACCCACATTTTATTGAAGAAAATTGTCCTTACAAGAGACGTCGTAATTGTACATTAACCATCACTTGTGTAATGCACGAAATTGGACAAAATTACAAAATTAGTTTGAACTTAACAGCGTCAATTCAGACATAGCGCAGACTGCCATGACTCATGCTTACATTTCCCTCTAGACCAGGACATTCGTGTTTCAATGTAGATTAAAAATAAATATCCTTCCATATTCTGTAGGAAATTTTGTACCACTTTATGTCACAGCAGATTTCTCTGCGTAAAATTCGGGCTGCTACCCCGGGGAAAGCGCGTCGTCACAAGTGCAGCGCCTACCCATTTTTTTTCTTTTTCCTGCATGCAACTGTATGTTTCCCTATCCCCCTTTCCCTAGGGAAAATTACAGTATTGGTAGGCATCTGTCAGTCTCGGAAGACTATTTAGTTGCACTCTAGGCTCAAGAGCACAAAGCCTGGTCAAGTATGATGGGGAAGTTGTTGCCCATGCAGCAGACCCTCACCTCCCCCCAAACACATGCACACTCCCCCTCTCCCCCCTCTCCCCCCTCACTCTCCATGTCCCTGGAATGGTCCATTGGAAAGGCAACCGTCGATACGAATGGTTCCAGTGCCCTCTCAGGAGCAACCAAAACATTGCTATATACAGCCCGAACCGCCCTGGGGACTCAACTCCCTGATTTTTCCTCATGGATGGTGTCTAAACAGGACACGTGTGTATGTTTTTTAAAAAATTATTATTATTTTGTTGTCATCGCCTCTAACGGCACACAATGGCCTATTCTTCAAAAAGGCAGAACGGGATTTTAACATGTGCGCAAGATGTTCTACGTGCGTTCGCACACGGGGCCTCGGTTGA
Organism: Stramonita haemastoma; assembly: GCA_030674155.1. Taxonomy (NCBI): domain Eukaryota; kingdom Metazoa; phylum Mollusca; class Gastropoda; order Neogastropoda; family Muricidae; genus Stramonita; species Stramonita haemastoma. Next base: position 5,467,231 of record CM060341.1, read on the forward strand.
TAGTCTTATCCAAATGACAATACAATATTATATAGCCTAAAATCAAATAGCGTTAAATAGAAGAACCCAAAGTGAAACTGTTCTTCCTCACTTTCATCATCACATACAGGGTCTGACAAAATTTGGTCATCACATTTCTACTTGGGTGGGGTGCTTTACTTTTGCATTATTCTGATCTAAATGTTGGTTGTTTTCCTTATTGTGTTTACTTCTTAAAGTTTGCAAACTTTTTCCGGCGATCCTATATAACATGCACTCTTCTTTAACGGAGAAAAATCCTCTGAAATCGGAGTATGGCTGCCTATATGGCGAGGTAGGCTATTTAAAAACAGTCTAACACGCAAACTTTTCATTCAGTGTGCAATTTCGATCTCACAGTGATTCCCAGGTGGGATGAGTCAAGGGTGCACATTCTGGTTGACCCCCAGAGTGTTAAGCTGGGAACGCACAACAACAACAACAGCAACAACAGTGCACTGGTCAATAGTTCTTCTTTAAAAGGATGGGTAGAGTTCCACTCAGAACGTAGGCCTACTCCTGGCAAAAAAAGAGAAGAAAAGGCATATCCTTAAGCCTAGTTTCTCCCATGAAAGGCCGAATCTTTTGTAAAGTGGACCAGGAGCCCTGGACTTGTGGATTGGTCAGCGGCCAGCCTGACAGAGTAGGGTTTTTTGTTGTTGTTGTTGTGGTGGTTTTTTTTGGGGGGGAGGTAATTTCGCAGTCCCTAATTGAAAAACTCCTCTGGAACTAGACTATAACACAATCTACGACATCATTGTGTTCAGGTTTTTTTTATTTTTTTTATTTTTTAAAAAATGCATTAGGACTTTATGGTGGTAGGAGCAGCAGGAACAGTTGTAGCACTGGTTGGTAGGCTGTTAGCCTAGCCTAGGGCCTAGCAGATGTTATATAGGGCCTAGCAGCCGGCACCAGCGCGGCTAAAACAGCAGTTGCCCTGTAGGCCAAGCCTATAATTTTATTTATTTATTTATTCTTTTATATCAGGATAATGGAATATGCATTCATGCGCTTTTTTTACATCCAGTGCCCGTGTGTATGCAGTTCTGTAATTCTTGTCATGTGTTCCCACCGGCACACAATGGGCAACTCTTACGGAAAGTGGAACAGGATTTAATGAGTGTGCAAGGTGTTCTGCGTGCATTCGCACACGGCTATAAGGCTCTAGGGAGGCATAGTAGTCTAGGGTTTAGGCCTAGTAGCCATTAGGGCCTAGTAGCCTATAGTAGTAGCAGGGCTTGCAGTATAGTAGTAAAATCTTGGGGGTGGGGGGGAAAGAAAGGAACAGTTCGTGACTGTGTCAAAGGAGGCGACTCTTTCCACAGACACGCCCCAACCAGATTCCCACGGCCACACCACCCCCGCTCACGATCAGCGAAGCGGAATCGCAGGCAGGTGGAAAAAGCTCGGGGGGGGAGGGGGGTTCACACTTGAGCCTAAGGGGAAAAAAAGGCAAGGCTCTAGGCTCCTGAATAGGCCTAGTAGGCCTACTGGGTGAGTAACCAACGAGAGAAAGCAGACGCCACAACCACAGCCAAAAGGTACCGGGCCGAATTCTCGCGTGGTTCCGCGATCTGTGCGTGCGGTGGAAGAGAGGTCAGTGTGGTTTATGGAAGACGGTTGGGCGAGGTAACCCCATCGCCGCGGGAAGTTGAACGGTTGCCAGTGGGTGTGGAGGCGTGTCCCCGTTATCTTGTTTGCAGCCGAAAAGGTGGCATTTAAAGTATCTGTTTACGAGGATGGCGACGCACACCAATCCAAGGTACAGCCGAAACCTCAATCGAGAGGAGTCAGCCATGGAGCTAAACACGCTACGATCAGAGCTCGATGAGGTGCGTTTCCCGAGTGCTGTGTACTTGTGTGTAGTGGACTATGAATAATTTCCGTGTACATGAAGAGCGTTTATGACGATATTTGCTGTTTATTTTATCTAGTCAGCGTTCATTTGTATTTATTTTTGCGACTTTTTGTGATTTTAATTCTTATGAAGTCTTGTGTTCAATAGTGCTTACCAAAACAAAGTGCATGATTTAAAAAAAAAGTCTTTTGAGTTTGTAATGACTGCAACAACAAGATGAAGATAAAAGATATTTTATGACAATATTTGCTGGTTCATTTATCAAGTTCATGTTGATTTTTTTGGGTGTGTTTTCATTCAAGTCTTGTGAAAGGATGCCTACCAAACAAATGAAATAGGTGCACACTCTTTGAGTTTGAAAGCATGCAGTAGCTGGCATTTTTTATGAAAAAAATGTGGACACCCCCCTTCCCCCCTTATAACCCCCCCCCCACCTCATTTGAAGGCATTAGTATGCAAGCCTGGTAGTGTCATACCTTGAACAGTTATAAACAGAAACTGAGAAAGCCAGAATTTAATTTTTAGATTTTTCCTCCATTTCCTAGCACAGTTGCAGTATTTAGGTAGGGTTGGGGTACACTTAGCACAATGGTTACACTTTTTACAGTGCTAGACTTTTGATCAGGAGTAATCTGAGAGCATGGGTTTGGGTCTCTGCTGTCTGTATTGAGATTTTTTACCCCCAGAAGTAAACGTTGGTTCTGCCACCTTCCTCAGACAAGTTTGTTGGATGAGACTATAATATAGCTTTGCCATCAGTGCCTAGGCTTTATCACAGTTCTTGATTAAATCATTGATGCTGGGGGCAACAGTTAAATGAGAGGCTGTATCAGTGTATGATCAGTGGCTTTCCTACACATGGAATTCCACTTTACAGCTTAGTCTTTAGTGATCGACTATGACTCTCTGACTAGGAGGCTTGACTTGCACAGTCCATATGTGCTGCAGCCCTGGGGCTTGTTGACTTTTGGAAAACATCTCTAATGCTGACTGTCCCTATGCCCTCTTGGTCGAGAGAGTGGGGGTGTGCTGTGGGCAAGGCACCTCCACTGCATCCTCTGCTGTTTGGAAGTAATCATCAAACACGACAGACAAACATACATAATATAGCCACAGTCCTGATATCATGTATACTATATCAACATCCTGCACATGTACACATGTTCAAAACCCAACCATCTTTTGTAGGAGGGTAAGAGCCTGGTAATGGTTGATGGTATGGATAACATGAACAAATATCCAGCTTGCAGTCTCTGAGTCTGCCTCTTAAGTCTTATCTGTGTTCACCATTGAGGCAGTACATTGAGTACAGATAGTGGATACCCCCCACCCAAGAAGACCAAGGGGCAAGACCCAAACCGGATATTGAGATAATGTAAAGGAAGAGTCATATTTCGTCAAGTTCTCATTGAAAGGTCTAGAGAATCAGTGATAATTTTTGAAAACCAGCCAGAGAAAGACTATGCACTTGCTTTTCAGGGTGGTAAAAGGTGGAATGCATTATTTATATACACTGATGTAGTTTTTTAAGAAATAGTTTAAGTGCTGATATTTTGAGGGTAATGGAATAAGCAGTCATGTGCTTTTTTTACATCCAGTTTCCATGTACTTGCAGTTTTTTTATATGATGCATTCTCACAAGCCCACAATGGCCTACTCTTCCTAAAGGCTGAATGGATTTTATTTTTACACATGTGTGCAAGATGTTTTGCATGCATTTGCAGATGGGACTTAGGTTTAATCTTTATCCAAAATGATTTTCAAAAGAAGAAAATGGCATTTTATTGATTCATTTTTGTATTATCAGTGGAAGACAGTTTGTGGCTGCTGAAACTGAAAGATTGTAAACTGAGCCACAAGACTTAAAAGTTTTCAAAGAGATGAGTTGCGCTAAAGACTTGAGTGAGAAAATTCATAAATGAATTCATACCATACATTACCTTAGATGGACTAAGAAGGGTACAGAGCTCCACCATATCTATAGGTAGGATTGCATTGCTCATAGAAAAAGGAAATAGAAGAGAGTGGTGGGCAATGCAGAGGAGGCTTGGTATCAACAGCAGACAAGTGCACACACACACACACACATACACACACACACACACACACACACACACACACACACACACACACACACACACACACACACACACACACACACACACACACACACACACACATATACAGATATTTGTACAGAGACAGGCTTCTACTACTACTTTTACTAAGTAATACTACTACTACCACTACAGGTGGTGGGTTTTCATCATTGCTGTATCATGTACCTTGCTGGTTTATTTTGAACTTTCTCAGTGTTTACCATTATGTGTTGAACATTATGCTTTTAAAATTCTTATTTTTAAGAGTTGGTTTTAGTGCTTACATTCATTGTTAAAAAACAAAAACCAAAGGCAGGGTTAGTTTTGAACAACTCCTCTCCCAAACAAGGCTCCAAGAGACATGATTTATGGTTGAGTCATAGAGGGTTTTTTTTGCTCGTTAGCTATCAGAAAATATCATTGCAATACTAGCCTAGATTCCATTTCCACTTCACACAGCAGAGATTCAGACTGAAATGGTGTGCATAGCACAGCCGTGTCTACTTGTGTGGGCGTCCCTGACAAGAATCAGGCCCTAGGAATGGATCTCTCTGATGTACACTACAGATGCCCAAACCACTTGACTCATAGCTCAGGAACTTGAGACGTATGCATTGTGTGGTTGCGTCTGAACTCTCTCACCCTGTTCCTTGTTTTCTGTTTGGTCACTAACTGTACAAGGATGTAATGTGTATGTGTACATTACATGTATATATTTATAAACACTTGTCTGTCTACATTTGCAGGAACAGATGGCACATGAAAGTGCAGAATATACATGTATGCATGCTTGCAAGAATGCTCATACACACATGCATACATTATGCACACATGCATGCTTACATGCACGCCTACTTATACGCATGCACTCATGTGAACACACACACACACACACACACAACACACACACACACACACACACACACACACACACCACCCCACACACACACATGCACGCACACGCACAAGCACACACGCACACACACACACACACACACACATGCACACACACATACACACAGGCACACACACACACACACACACACAAACACAAACACAACATGCACACAACCACACACACACAACATACACACACACACACACACACACACACACACACACACACACACACACACACACACACACACACACAACAAAACCACACACACACACACACAAGCACTTGACTCACACACACAGTGACACACATACAGTGATACACCTAGTGACGCACACACACATAGACACACAGACGCAGACACAGACACACAACACTCTCTCCTCTCTCTCTCTCTCACACACACACACACACACACACACACACACACACACACACACACACACACACACACACACACACACACACACACACCACACCACTACTTTTTTTTCTTAAAAACGAAGACATTCATGAATATATTATATACGCTGGACATATACTAGAGTTTTTTTGTTTTTGTTTTGTTTTTGCTGGACATAGAGTTAATAAAGTCACGACCAGTACAAAACAACGCAAATTCAGCAATGTCAACGTGACTGAGTGTTTCATACCGCTAACCAGACCTTATGACCAGTGACCCATGAATTTGATTCATGGAAAGCACCAGGTTGCCCCAAGCAGTTTAAGCAGTGGACTGTAGCATAGACAGTTTAATGCTTTCGATTCTCATTTTTTGTCCCACTGCAGCAATATCATTTCTTTTTGAATGAATAGAATTATGTGGAAATCAAGGCAGACCTGTTTCTTTTTAGTTTAAGGTGCAGGAACAGTTTATTATATATATTCATTTTCCCCATGTTGTTCAACATGATGAAATATCATTGCACTGTTGGTAATGTTATAATGTACAGTGTAGACTTTAGGTTATCATTGTTGGATTTCTCTGTGTTTAATTGTGTTACATTATTATTTATTTTTTTAGGAAAGAAACTAATTTTAGATTGATATTATGATGTCTTACTTCATACAAGAGATATCTCACATAACTCAGAAGGAACAGTTTGTGTGTGCTGTGTCTGTGTGTCTGTGTCTGTCTGTCTTCTGTCTGTCTGTCTTTGTGTGTATCTGTGTGTCTGTGTCTGTCTGTCTTCTGTCTGTCTGTCTTTGTGTCTGTGTGTGTACATCTATACATGTATGTCCGTATTATTATCATTGATGTTTGCTTTTGTTTCTGATTTGTGTATGTCAGTATAAATATAGTGCATTAAAGCTGATGTTTGAATTTGCTATTAATTTTTGTCTGTGTCTTTGTGATGAATTACTGTAAAATCTGTTCTTCCACACTTTATAAGATGCTGCTTATGATATGCTGTGGTGTTCATGATTTTCCTTTGTTTTTATCGTCATGTTATTCTTCTGTTTCAGAATTTCAAGCCTATATTTGAGAAGGTAAGGCAAATGTGATTTTTATGGATATTTGAGGAGAGGGAAGGAGGGAGGGAGGGAGGGAGGGAGAGAGAGAGAGAGAGAGAGAGAGAGAGAGAGGAGAGAGAGAGAGAGAGAGAGAGAGAGAGAGAGAGTGTTTATAAATCATAATTGATACTTTTGCTGATGCAACTTGTGTACACTGTTTTGCGTGTCTGTACACATGTTGCTTCCTGTTCATGTGCTAGTGTGTGAGCACGTATACACACAATTGTTGTTTTTGTGGTGTTATTTCAGTTTGATTATGTACTGATTCTATTCACATTGAATCATGTTGAAAAGTTGAGAAAGGCTTGAAAAAGCCTTCGGCTAAAAAAGATCAAGCTGAATACACGAGGCATGTTCTGAAAGAGGAAAAAAAAAAAAATTCTGAAAGAGGGGTATGTTCACTTTGCGCTGACTCGTCAGCTTGTCACACACGGCAGCATTAATGGCTAGTGGAAGCGATGTAGCGTAAAAAGGGGCCCAGGAAACATTGACAGAAGGCCCCTCTGACTGTTTAGCCGCTCTAATGGATAATGTCCCCCCCCCCTCCCACTCCCCCCCAACCCCCCTCTGTTGTCTTCTCCCCTTTTTGTTTTTTATTTATTTCATTTTTTTTTAGTCCTTCTCTGCTTGCTCTTTCTTATTTTGATCAGTCTTGTAGAACCTGTAGAGGGTATTGATTTGTTTTTTTAAAAAAAAATGTGAGGGCGAAACTGTTATGAAAAGAAGGGTTAAGTTGAAATTTGTTTTTGAATTGACATAATTATAGTTTTAGGTTTTGAAAACAAATCATTTTTCATGTAAAATATGTTTGAAGTAAAACAACAAAAAAGAAATCCTTTGAAAAGGTGAAGAATGTTTGTTAAGAAAAAAATCAAACCTTTTGTTTGCATTCGAATTATGTTTGTGGCAAAACAAACAAACAAAAAAAATCCATTGAAAAGGTGAATGTTTGTTTTAGCAAGATTTTAAAAAAACTGTCATTTGCACTCAAATTATGTTTGTAGCAAAACAGCAACAACAAAATCCATTCATAAAATGTATGCTTGTTTTCTCTGAAGTAGCTAATCAAAGTTGATTAAATATGTTTATTTATAAGGAACTTATAAAATGTTGTATCAGGAAGTAATTTCAATTTTGATATATAATAAACTGTGATCACTTGTGTCGTCAGGCAAGTTTCTAGTATTTTTACACACACACGCATCATGTATTTATACACACAACTCCCTCTCCCTCTCTGTCTCTCTCTGTCTTTGTCTCTCTCTGTCAGTCTCTTTGCCTCTCACATGCATGCACCTACTCGCAAACACTCACAGAGAAACGAACAAAACCCACCCACCCACATGGGACTTGCATGCAGAGAGAAATATCCTGCCTCACTTCAGTTGCACTAATTAATTATTCCCATGTATAGTGGACCCAACAGACAGAATTCCAGGAATAAAGGGACAATGACAGTGTTTGCATAACTTGCTCCTGAGTCAACACTTGACTCCCTGTCCTCTGAGCGCTATGCTTTTGTTTTAGATATAATTCAGGGCTTAAGCCTGTTGGTCCACACATACTGCTAACAAGTGGCTTTTATTGTTATGGAGTGGGTGTGTGGGTGTGCACGTGTGCAAGTTTGTGTGTGTGTGTGTGTGTGTGTGTTTGTGTTTGTGTTTGTGTGTGTGTGTGTGTGTGTGTGTGTGTGTGTATGTGTGTGTGTGTGTTTTTAGCCCTGATATGGCCTATGTGGTCGGCAGGGCTCAAAGCACCATTATTGGATTGGTGTGTGTGTTTGTGTGTGTGTGTGTGTTTGTGTGTCACTGTGTTGTGTGTGTGTGTGTGTATGTGTATGTGTGTGTGAGTGAGTGAGTGAGTGAGTGAGTGAGTGAGTGTATTCGTGTGTGTGTGTGTGTGTGTGTGTGTGTGTGTGTGTGTGTGTGTGGTGTGTGACTGTGTGTGTGTGTGTGTGTGTGTGTGTGTCTGCGCGCGCGCATGCACGAGTGCTTGCACACGTGCATGTGTGTGCGTGTGTGTGTGCGTGTGTATTTTTGAGTGGTGTGTAGGTGTAGGTGTGTTATGGGTGTTTTGAGTGTTTGTGTTTTAAAATGTATCTTTCCCCATTGGGATGCCAGGGGGCCTGTCAGTATAAAGAGTATCCCCACCTTTTGGAAATTCTGTGCTAAAAATTCCCTCTTTTCTATCCCTCTCTTTGTTTCTGCCTTGTTCCTTTCCTTTCTGTCACCTCATTCTTGTCTTTTTTCTGCCTTCTTGGTCTATTCTCCTGCCTTTTTTCCAGAGAGACCTAAAAGATAAATATTCTCTCTTATGCCAAAGTCGGATGCGCTGGGCCTGACTTGTCAGGCGCTTAATGGCAGCACAACACGTTTTCTCCCATGATAGACAACAGTTGCTGTCTGAGCGTTTGACAAAGAAGAAATGTGTTTTTCCTGTTTGTGTGATCTACAGATCACTGTATCAGTGTAACTTACATGTTTGAAAAATATTTGATTTTTTTTGTTTAATTGGTTTTTGTTGTTGTTTTTTGTTGTTGGTTGCCTGAGTTAGTGAGTTGTATGTTTATGTAGCTGGTCAAAATCAATATATATTTATTTTCCTCTTGCATCTTAAATCATACACACTGCAACTCATCAACACACACACACACACACACACACACACACACACACACACACACACACACACACACACACACACACACACACACACACACTGTTTATTCAATTCATCTGGAAATAAAAATTTGACTTTGACACACACACACACACACACACACACATACTCACTCACACATGCATACATATGTGTCCATGTACACAGTTGTACTTGTGTGCCACCTGCCACGTTCGGTCTTGACGGATGCATGAAATTTGAGCTGCGTTTTTCAGGCAGATGCATTGAGCGCTGCTAGTGTAGCACCTCTCATTTTGTTCTTTTGTGGCTGAGAGTGGCTTTTTTTGCTACAGAACTCTTGTTGCACTTTAAAAAAAAAAGTGCTCTGTACATGTTGCTCAGTCAGTGTTTTTTTTTTTCTTTTTTTAATGTCTCATCCATTCGAGGGGATTTTTCCCTGGAGATTTTTTGGTGTTGGTTGTGTTCCTCGGCTAGAGTTTCGGGGTTCACCAATGGGGATATTTTTTTGGCACTAAGTATGCGACTACCCCCCCCCCCCCCCCTCCCAATTTTAGGTAGCAGCATTCCGACTTCAGAAATACACTTGTGAATTGAAGAGCCTCAATAGGTTCTACCAATTTGGTCAGGATAGTCAGGTGGCACCTCCCTTTTCCTAGACTTAGCATCAGTCCTGACTCCACCCCTGTGAAAGTTCTCTAAATGAGACTGTAAACTGAAGCCCCATGCAAGTGCGGACACAATGGAGAACATGTTGTGTGCATGTTCAAATCTGTTAAAATTGCTTTTCGAAAAAGTAGACTGATGGAAATGGATGACAAAATTGACAAAACTGCAAGCACACAGGGACTTGACATAAAAGAAACACATGAGTGCCTATTGCAATATCTTCTAAATAAATAAAATAAAATAGATGGATTAATTATCGCTAGACTGCTGATTTTACACTTATGATTGATTATTATTTTAGGTAAATCTTGGAGATCCCCACTACACAAAACAAATCAGTCAACACAAAGGAAAGTCAGTTCACACAAAGCAGAGTCAGTCGACACAAAGCTAAGTCTCAGTTGACACAAACTTGACAAGGTTAGTCAGCACAACAGAAATTCAGTCTACTTTTTGTTGCATTCGGAAAGTATAAAAGGCAGATTAAATCACTGCCCCCAAAAAGAGTCATCTGTTATTCTTGCCAGAACATCTTGAAATATTCCCAATCTTTTCTTTTCCCAGTTCCTTGGCTAGAGCTCTGAGGTTCACCCCCACCATTTAAGTAGCCACATTCCAACTGTGGGGATTGTGTCTAATTTAAACCCAGCACCTATGTGCATGGCTTTTAAAAAACAATTTTAATAGAATTTTATTATTAGTTCCTAGAGTGAAATGGCTGGCTCTTCTAAAAGGGCACATTGGGCCTCAGCTTATAGTTTCATCTGAGGACTTCGTTTCAGTTTGATTTTTATGTCAAACTGGGAAGAAAAGACAAGGCAAGGCCAGGAATCAAACCCAGGACCTTATGGTTTATTTGTTAGGCAGGTGTGAACACCTTAACGATTCTGCAGCCTTCATTCTTATCCCTAATCTTCCCAGAAATTCGAAAGCGGCTACCTTCATGGTGGGTAACAATGGTCGCATACACAAAATTCCACTATTGCTGTATTGGTGAACCTCAGAGCTCTAGCCGAGAAAAGGAAAAAAAATCCTTATCTGAATCTTGTGGGTTATTATATAAACATTTTTTTCAAATGGTGTTCTTTATACACTGCTGAGTGCTCGCTTCATTTATAAGGCAGTATAAAAGGTTCTGTATATATATATGTGTTAGATATGTTACAATTTGGAAAGGTGTGTTGCGTGTCCCCCAGCGTAATACCCCAGGGGTCACTCTAACTATGCTCTCTGTCTCACTCATCCCACTTGGGAATCATTGTCATTGGGACTGTGAGGTTGGAAGTACACACAGGATGAGAAGTTTGGGTGTGACTGTTTTCAAGTACCTTGCCATATAGGCAGCCATACTTCAACTTCAGTGGATTTAAAAATATTTCCTATAAGACAAGTGCAGGTTGCTATGGCAAGAGCTTGTCAGGAATGAAGGCAAACTCTTAACATAACATTCTATCACATATTCTAATGTAGGTCACTAGGTGTCAATATTTAGCTTACATCAATAACTGACAAAGCTTTTGGCCTGGGCCAACAGGTGTGACAGTGATCGTTCCATTTTTGTTATGTTTAATCAATTAAAAAAAAGTTTAATCAATGATTTGATGAAAAAATCAATTTAAAACTTATTAGAGCTTTTCACTTCTCAATATGTTAAGGGAAAAAAAATGAACAAGCGGATATATGCCCTCCAGGCCAGTTTTCTGTGCTGTCAGAATTAAACCACAGTTTTGGCTTTAAGCGCTTTTCTTATTTTAACAATGTAGAGCAATAAAAAGCCACTAATGCATACATTTTATTGTTGCATTTACATTTATTTATTTCATTATCATATCAGTTGGCTTCTCTGGATAGATCAGCATTCAGATACATGTAGTACTCCAAAAAGCAATACATAGCAGTCGTGTGGGCTGACTTACATGGAGTAACTGCATTGTTTGGTGGAGACGATAGAGATTCATACTAGTTGATTTGTTCAATCTTAGAATCAATCAGTCTTCTATAAATGTTGTAACAAAACTATTGCTGTGGAGAGAGAGAGGAGACTTGAGATCCATACTAGACCATTTGTTCAATCTTAGAATCAATCTCATAGATCTATGTTGTTACAATACTATTGCTATGGACTAATGCGTGAATGGAGAGAGAGAATAATGCATGCTCTATGATCTATCATAAATTCATATCCATCACAGCAACAGCAGAAAAACAAAGATTCCCACTGCAGATCTTCATAGGCTATGTATGTGACTTTATAACACTGTTATTGTTGATAGGAAAAACTGACAATCTGGTCTCCACAAATAAAGAAAGAAAAGCAAAACAAATATGCACTGAGTAATTAGTGTCACCCCCTAATGGGACAACACTTTGAAACCCCCCTTCCCACCTATCACACCTCTAATTTAAACAACACAAAACAGACACCAATGAATATTTCAAAGAATTTATTTACAAAACATCCAACCATTTACTAAACCAAAACAAACTCAACTCGCTCAACCTTTCCACCAGTTCAACACCACAACATCACAACACTACAACATCACCAGCTTCACGACCAGAGCCAAACCCAACCTCACCTCTTCAATCTCCTCACTACAATACTAAGTCAATATAAAAATCAAAGTCAACACCCATCAAAACAACGTATCCAAACCATGTCAATATCACAAAAAACCACCTCTCACTCTCACCTTATAACACAGCTGTCCCTACCAGCTGTCTGGCACTAACAGAAAACTAGCTCCCCCCCCCTTTCGAAGTCCAGAAACACCACATATTTACAAGTCCTTTGAATAATTCAACGCACGGGAATCCACAGGAATAACCTTTCCACAAGGGAGAAAAAAAAACATAACAGTCACAGGTAAAGAATATTTCCAAGACTTCTGGCACAGCAGGCTCTGGTAAAGAAAGTTCTTAAGTTCTCTTGCACATAAACACAGGTGGGGAGGAAAAATGTCTTCAAGTCCTCTGGTACATAAAACAGGTGGAAAATTCTCAAAGTCCAAAAAAAATATCACAACCAGAAATTCATGATTACTGCGACCCAATCCTCACCGGTCACTGCACCCACACACAACCAGCATCTTGCCCCACACACGGCAAAATAACAACCGTCAATACTTCAATTCCATTAACAGAAAACACACACACAAAACCAACCCCCCCAAAAAAAAACCAACGCTGTCAACTCCTCCTCCGAGGAGTGGCACCAAGCCCACAGCTCAAATTAACATCGATAAAAAAAACCCTCAACACCCAAGACAACTAAAGCCATCAAACGAGACAGCTACCCCACTCCTCCTCCGAGGAGCTTGTACCCATCTGACTCTTCGCTGGACCAACTCTCTCCTCCTTTGATGAAAATTCTATCTTAAGATATATCACTCACATCAAGAACTTACACTACAAACACAGGATCCACGTACACAACAAACATCACTGACAAAACATATACAAAAAAAAAGAAACCGGCCTCAAAACGACCCAACCGTTACAAACATCGTGGACATGCACCCCCTTCACCAAACAACAAAAACACGGGCTACAACCTGAGCCTGATCAATTCTAATAGCAAAACACTTTCACTTCTCAAAAGAAAAAAAACCCAACTTCAAACGTCATAATAAATTGTGACAATTAGTAATTACTATTATAAAGTAATGTTGCTAGTCCAAGTACAATAAAGTAATATTCCTTGTCTTGAGTCTTATGGTCATGTAAAATTTGTGATGGTGGTACATATCCAGTGCTGTATAACACTTCAGATTACAAGGCAATACCAATGGTTCTGTACATGATGTTCATAATTGTGATTGTGGTTTTTGTTTGTTTGGGGGTTGTTTTTGTTGGTAAAATGGATCAAAACATTTCTAGTCTGTTTTGCAAGATCTGCCTAAGGATGCAAGAGCAAAGCTCAGTTGGTAGAAAAAGAAACTCTGAAGATCAAGTGTTCTCTAGATGATTGATAGATTCTGGCATTAAAGACCATTGTTAAACCTCCCTCCTCTCTAACTTTGATTTCCTTCTTTAATCAGAGACCTCAGAGAGACAGGGTTATGATTATCTTTTTTTCTTTTTTTTTAGGTTGCTCAAGACTTCCCACTTTTTCCTTGAAGATGATGAATTATTTCAGTGTCAGAGACTTTAGGAATGTTATTTTTTGGTCACTGTGTTTCAGTTGTCACATGTGTGTGTGTGTGTGTGTGTGTGTGTGTGTGTGTGTGTGTGTGTGTGTGTGTGTGTGTGTGTGTGTGTGTACACATGCATGCACAAGTGTGTATGTGCATGCGTGTTGATTTGATAGTTTGTTTTGTAAATTTATGAACATCACCAACAAACTGTTAATGTCAGTAAGTTCTCTTTCGTTTTTATCATTCTGCATCCAACTCTTTCATAAGCAGGATTGAAGTTTGGTTTGTAGAACAGGAGAGTTAGGCCTTTTTTTCCTTTCCCCAAGACAATTCGTAAATGATGCTACATTGGGAAAGTATTATCATCATCACATTAGGTTTCACATTTTGTCAAGAATTCATTTTGTTGTAGACTTGTAAATCCAACTTGTGATATATGATAAAAATACCCACAGGCACAAAAAAGTTTTCATTTTGTTCCAAGCTAGTCACAAAACAGGCGCGTATGTTTACGACTTTTGCTTTTCCATCTCGGCCGCAATAAAACAGAGTAAGGGCTTCAAGGAAAAGATCTTCTTCATCCTTTCAAGTTGGTGACACGCTTGCGCATGCAGGTTTTTGACATCCAGACCCACGCTCCCCTGCTGTTTTTAAAGCCCCCAAAGCCGTTCGAAAAACGGCGTGTAAGATCGTGCCTGCTTCATGACCTGGCCGTTTGAATGGGTGCGAACAGTTATTGTTGTCCTGTAATCGCTGAAGCGTCTCTGTGGTTTTTTTTTTGGTTGGGTTTTCTTTTGTTTTTTTGTTTAATACAGTTTTCAGCCAAGTGCTTTAATATAGAGAAGAAGGGGGCGGGGAGGGGGTGTCAAATATTTGATTCTTTATTGCTTGTTCAGTATGCACACGCCTACACATGCACTCATGCACATACAGACGCACACATGCACATACAGACACACACACACACACACACACACATGCTCACACACACACACACACACACACACACACACACACACACACACACACACACACACACACACACACACACACACACACACACACATACACACACATACACACACACACACACAGACACACAGACACACAGACACAGACACACACACACACACACACACACACACACACACACACACACACACACACACACACACACATCTCCATTCTCCAGCAAGTCCTTCAAATAAGTCAATAAACCTGTGCCCTGTGTGTCTGATGTTAACCCCCCCCCCCCTCCCCTTCCATTTTTTACTTTTTCAAGGAAGGATCACAGGCCAGCTATGGCCTGTTGTTAAGTTAAGTTAAAGTCTGTCCCGAGCCTAAGGCTCATCAGGCCGGTGCTTATCCCGGTTTCTGTGGCGCTAAGCGACTGAGAGTCATAGACTCCCCCCTGGATAGGACGCCAGTCTATCGCAGGGTTAACCCCCCAACACAAGGTTGGTACCCCTTTTACACCTGGGTGGGGTGAGAAAATAGCCGTAAAGTGCCTTTTCCAAGGGCACAACGCCATAGCCGACAGCTGGGATCGAACCCGCAACCTTTAGATTACGAGTCCAACGCCCTAACCACTCGACTACCGCGGCGGCATGGCCTGTTGTATGGATGACAAACATACAGTTTAGCATGAACCCTTTTTTTGTTGTTTTGTTTAGGCATGAACCCTATATATATATATATACACTACAGCCTGCAGAGGGGGGGGATTTAGACAGGTGGGATTTTCCCTAAACACACTGCCTCGTAAAAATTTCAGTGCAGAGCCCCAGCATCTTGTGAAGCCTTTAACTGAGATCAAGTTAAGTCAAGTCACCCAGAATGATGCACACTATTGTCTCACTCATCACACGGTCTGAGAGTCAATGTTATGAAATCCTGAAGTACACACTGAGTGAGAAGTTTGCGTGTGTATGGCTGTTTTCAAATACTTTGATGTATAGACAGCCATACTGTGACTCTAATCGCTGTTACTAGTCTTTTTCTCCTTTTAATGGAGACTACCTGCCTGCAAGTCATGCCGGGAGCTTTTTAAAAAAAAATATTATTTTATTTTTTTATTATTAAATTTTGTTCTTTTCATGCTGGGAGCTGGTCATGGATGTTCAAGACAATCTCAGCATAACGTTTGTTTCAAAGCATAACAATTCAGCCTTTACATGTTGTTGTCCTCGGCACTTTGCTCTTCAAATGTATCATAACTGACATCATGACATTTTGGCCACCTGGGGTGCCTGAACAGATATATACATGTCCATGTTCACTGTTCACCGTTGTGTGCGTGCAGCATGGACCCAAAGGCATCGAGCTGGGGGAATTGCGGCGGGAACTGGAGGACGAGGGTCTGCTGGAACACATCTCCCGGGAACGCATGGACCAGCTCTTGCTCAAGGCTGACCAAGACGCTGACCATCTCATCACCTACAGAGAATTCGTGCGCATGGTGCGTGTCCCACCATGTCTGAGACATGTTTTTCTCTTTTTGAGCGTTTGTTGGAAGAAGGGGGATGGGGGAGAGTGGTGGTGGTGGGTGGGTGGGTGGTGGTGGTGTGGTGGTGGTGGTGGTGTGGTGGTGGTGGTGGTGGTGGTGGTGGTGTGGTGGTGGAGGAGGAGGAGGAGGAGGAGGAGAAGAGGAGGAGGAGGGGGGAGATTGTGTGAAATGATAGCAGGATGTTAGTTTTTGTTGTGTTTTGTGTTTGGTAAGGTTAGGAGGAGGATGTTATTTTGTTTAGAGTTTGATTTTGCTTTTGGGGTGTGGGAGAGTGTGGTTGTGGTGGTTGTTGCTAGTGTGTGGGGGGTAGGTGTGGGGTAAGCTGGGGATGATTTTTTGGTGGGAGTGGGGTTGTTGTTGTTGCTGGTGTGTGTTTGTTTATATATTTATTCATTCATTCTTTTGTATCGAGGATAATGGAATAGGCACTTATGTGCTTTTTTACATCCAGTGTGTGGTGTGTGTGTGTGTGTGTGTGTGTGTGTGTGTGTGTGTGTGTGTGTGTGTGTGTGTGTGTGTTGTGAGTGTGTTGTGTGTGTGTGTGTGTGTGTGTGTGTGTGTTGTTTTAGTGTGTTTTTTTCTCGCTTGGGATTTTTTGTGATTTGTGGTTATGGCACAGCGAAAAAAATACACTCGCCCACTGAGACCCCCCTCCACACTCCCCCCCCCCCCCAAAAGCTGCATACGTATGAGGACTGGATATAAAAAAGCACAAGAGTGCTTATTCCATTATCATGGAAATAAAAGAATAACAATAATGACAATAATAATGAACTAATAATAATGATAATGATAATAATGATAATATGTACATTCTCACATGTTTGCGTGTATATATATAATATATATATATATATATATATATATATATATATATATATATATATATATATATATATATATATATATGTGTGTGTGTGTGTGTGTGTGTGTGTGTTGTGTGTGTGTGTGTGTTGTGTGTGTGTGTGTATACATAAATACACCATTCAGGCATGCACTCACAGACTTTCTTTCATGCCCGTCTCTCTTACCTTCTGCACCCACTCAGGTGCACACACATATGCACACAAGTACCTCCCTCACCCCCCCCCCCCTCTCACCCCCTCCTCACACACACTCTCTCTTACTGAGAATGATATCGTAGCCATGGGGTTTATATTACAGGTTTTTATCATTTCAAAATGAGCAGCAAAGGGTAAACAAAGTTGATTCTAAGAAACTTTCCCCCCCTTTCTTTAACAACGGTCTTTCATTGCTTGTGTAGGTTTGTGTTTGTGCTTTTTTTTTCCCCTTATCTTTGTGTTTCTTAATAACTGACATTCCTGTGTGCCGTATAATAACAGTCCATGGAACAGACTGTAAACAAAATGCCATTATCATCAGTATAATTATCCACTTGCAATTGTGACAGCATGCACATGTGCCCCCCTCCCCCCCAACACACACACACACACACACACACACACACACACACACACACACACACACACACACACACACACACACACACACACACACACACTTGGTACAGCTTAGTATATTTTTCCACTGATAATCTCTCTTTTTTTCTTCTTCTTTTTTGTTGTTGTTGAGGAATAGGTGATTTAGTGGTAAAGTACTCGTCTAGAAAATGTCAGGTTGCTTGTTCGAGTCCTGTGTGAACCAATACTTTTTTTTTTTTTTTTTTTTTTTTGCAATCCACAAGACCCTGAGATGTGGTCTGGGTATTGGTGCTTGTATGAGATGAGAGGATAAACCAGATTCTTTGTGTATGGCATGCTTGTAAAAGAATCCACAGCATTGAGAGAGTTGTTCTTGGCACAATTCTGTAAAATTCCAGTCTCAGAGAGAAACAAAGACACAGTCTGCAAATTACACACAAATGGTGGTAGACAGAAAAATGGTCGCATATATATATATATATATATATAATATATATATATATATATATATATATATATATATATATATATATATATATATAATTGAGAAAATATAGTGGAGAAAACAAGTGCAGGTAACCAGTTACAACTTCATTCTCATCAATGAATTGATGTTATTCAAAGATTCAAACCCCCCCCCCCCCCCCCACTATAAGATAAGTCTTTAAAGTCTTTATATAAAATACCTGCCTAAATCTGGCCATTGATAAATCTCAAAGCTCTAGCTGAGGAACAAAAAAATGGAAACAAAAAACAAAACAAAACAAAAAACCCACAAATAAACAAAATACACAAATACACAACAGCTACCATCTACAAACACTTGTCCGGAAGAGCTTCAAGATATGAGAACATAAATCTCAGCTTTTTTCCCCCCTGTATGAAGGCAGAAGGCTCAGATCATGCTGCCGTATCCCCCATCCATCATTTCTTTTTGTTGTAAAGTGACTGTGGCGTTTCGCAGCACACAAAAGCACGGGTGGTAATGGGCTCAACCTCACAGTGTGTGTGTGTGTGTGTGTGTGTGTGTGTGTGAGTGTGTGTGTGTGTGTGTGTGTGTGTGTGTGTGTGTGTGTGTGTGTGTGTGTGTGTGTGTGTGTGACTCTCTCTCTCTCCTTCTCTTTTCCATTGTGTCTCTTGTCTCTCTGTTGTTGTTGGCCTGTGGCTGTGAATGGGGAGTTCTCAATTGACAGTAAAATTGCAGGGTTCTTTTGTCTGGACCGTATTGCTGTGTTGTTCTATTGGATACCACTTCCACTCACAGCAGATTTCTGTGTGTGTGTGTGTGAAATGTAGGCAGCTCCCTCCTCCTAGTCACTAGGGCAGCCCTATTCTTTTTTTTTTGTTGAGATGACAGAATTTTTTTTTCTTATTGTGTGTGTATTTTTGTTGTTGTTTTTTTCCTGATGAGAGGGGCCTATGACAGTAGTTTTTTAAATTATTTTTTTAATAGAAATTTTGCCAGGGACTACTCCTGTTGCTGTGGGTTCTTTTAAATGTGCTATAAGAAGGAGGTGGCAGGGTGGTAAAGATGTTCGCCTGCCAAACAAGTAAACCGTGAGGTTCTGGGTTCAGTTTCCAGCCTTGCCTTTTCTTCCCAGTTTGATGAAAAAAATCAAACCGAATATCAGAGTCCTTCAGATGAGACTATGGATCAGAGTACGCAGAACATCTTGCTCACACATTTTAAACCCATTCCACTTTCAGAAGAGTAGGCTATTTCATGCTGGTAGGAACGGATGACAAATTTGTAGATACCATCCCTGAAGTTGGAATGTGGCTACCTAAATTGTGGGGTGAGGTGGGGGTGGGGAGGGGGGAATCACGTACGCTAAAATCTCACCATAGGTTAACCATGGAGTTGTACCTGAGGAACAAAAAACAGCAGCAGCAAACAAAAATGATGTGGCTTTTGTGCTGCATGTATTGTTGCACATGGGACCATGCTTTAGTGTCAAAGTTGAGAGACTAGCACCATGACCACCCCTCACTCCCTATGTGTATGCAGTTTTGTAAATTTTGTCATCTGTTCTGACTGTTCCCACTGACTGTGTGTGTGTGTGTGTGTGTGTGTGTGTGTGTGTGTGTGTGTGTGTGTGTGTGTGTGGTGCGCGCATGTGTGTGTGTGTGTTATATTTTTATAATATATATTTTTTATTCAAGATAATGAACAAGCACTCATGTGCTATTTTTTTACATTTGTCCTGTGTGTATGCGGTTTGTAAATTTGTCATTTCCCCTGTGTGTGTGTGTTGTGTGTGTGTGTGTGTGTGTGTGGGTGTGGTGGTGTGGGTGTGTGTGTGTGTGTGTGTGTGTGTGTGTGTGTGTGTGTGTGTGTGTGTGTGTGTGTGTGTGTGTGTGAGTGTGAGAGAGAGAGAGAGAGAGAGAGAGAGAGAGAGAGAGAGAGAGAGAGAGAGAGAGAGAGAGAGAGAGAGCGAGTGAGGAGGGATGGTGTGGTGTGTGTGTGTGTGTGTGTGTGTGTTTTGTGTGTGTGTGTGTGTGTGTGTGTGTGTGAGTGAGTGTGTGTGTGAGTGTGAATGTGTGTGTGTGCATGCATGTGCGTGTGCGTGTGTGCATGCTGATGATGCACGTGCCAGATATTTCCCCTCTACACACTTTGCAAAAAGACTTGCCTTCTTACCAAAACTCCTCCGGTCTTGCACATCCTTTTCTGTTACAGTGTTGATTTTCTTCTGCGCAAGTCAAAATAGTGAACATGAAGTTTACAAGAAAAAAAAGAGAAAAGTTTGTTTTTGTTGTTGAAACCCAATTCAGATGACAAGAGATCTGACGGCGGCGGAGAGGACTCGCTTCCAGAGCGTGATCAGAGCGGCCATCTTGGATATCGTCCCGCTGCGATATCGCGACGATTTCCTGGCCAACTACAGCTGCTGCCCGCCCCCCCTCTTCATGCTGTTCATCAGCATTGCCGAGGTAGGTTAGGTGTGACTCCTCTGAGAGAAAGACATTTGCTGTTTGTTTGATGATAGTAGAATCATCATCATCATCATCATCATCATCATCATCATCATCATCATCATTCATCATCATCATCTCTTCTTCTTCTTCTTCTTCTTCTTCTTCTTCTTCTTCTTCTTCTTCTTCTTCTTCTTCTTCTTTGCTGTTTGTTTGATGATAGTTAAATCATCATCATCATCTTCATCTTCTTCTTCTTCTTTTTCTTCTTCTTCCTTCTCCGTTCGCTTTGCACTCTTAGATAGGTATCTGGGAAAAAGAAGAGCTACATGTCCTTTCCAGCTCCTCTCGTGGGCTGTATGTACAGCTTGGTTTTCAGGGTTATCTCCTGTCAGCCACACCATCCTTCCTCAGGTGGTTGTATAGCGTGTGCATCTTTGAAGGGTGTGGGCTTGCTGATAACAGAACTAGGCTAAAATAACATAGCAGAAGATATCAGTTAACCTTTCTGCGTCAGATTTTTCTGGACACAAATTCTAGTTTTTGATTTTTTTTTCATTCAAAAAGACATTTGGTACTGACCACTAAGCAATTCTGTTCCCATCTTTTGTCTAACTTTTTTAATTATTTTTTTTATTATTTTTTTAGGGGGGGAAGCTCCTGGAAGATGAAGTAGGGCTGCCTTTCTCATAGGGTAAAAACAGCTGCTAGCTGTGTATGCAAAAATCTGTGGATAAGGAAGGTTAGGTACTAAATAGATTTAGTAAACTGATATTCTCAGCTTGCAGTGGGTTATCTGCGGGAGAAGAAGGAAGAGAGGAGGAGAAGAAAGAGGAGGAGAAGAAGAAGAGGAGGAGGAGAAGAAGAAAGGAGGAGAAGAAGGCAGAGGAGGAAGAGGAGGAGAGAAGAAAGAGGAGGAGGAGAAGAAGAAAGGAAGAGAAGAGAAAGAGAGAGAAGAAGAAAGAAGAGGAGGAGGAGAAGAAGAAAGGAGGAGAGAAGGAAGAGAGGAGGAGAAGAGGAGAAGAAGAGAAGAGAGGAGAAGAAGAAAGAGGAGGAGAAGACAGAGGAGGAGAAGAAGAAGAAGAGGAGGAGGAGAAGAAGAAAGGAGGAGAAGAAGGAAGAGGAGAGGAGAAAGAGGAGAAGAAGAAAGAGAGGAGAAGAAGAAAGAGGAGGAGAAGAAGAGAGGAGGAAGGAGAAGAAAGAGGAGGAGGAGAAGAAGAAAGAGGAGGAGGAGGAGAAGAAAGAGGAGGAGGAGAAGAAGAAAGAGGAGGAGGAGGAGAAGGAAAAGAAGGAGAGAGAGAAGGAGACAGAGGAGGAGAAGAAGAAAGAGGAGGAGGAGGAGAAGGAAGAGGAGGAGAAGGAGACAGAGGAGGAGAAGGAAGAGGAGCAGGAGGAGAAGAAGAAAGAGGAGGAAGAGGAGAAGAAAGAGAAGGAGAAGAAGAAAGAGGAGGAGGAGGAGAAGGAAGAGGAGGAGGAGGAGAAGAAAGAGGAGGGGAAGAAGTCAGTAGAAGAAGAGAGAGAAGAGGAGAAGAAAGAGGAGGGAAGAAGACAGGAGGAGGAGGAGGAGAAGGAGGAGTACCTTTCTGAGAAAGGCAGATTTGGGGGGGGGGGGGGGGGGTTAATGTGTGGAAGGTGTTCTAACACTCTTCTCAGGTATCCAAAGGCAATATCCTCAACTTCAGGCTGTTGGCTGGCTTACTGAACTAAAGGAAAAGCCCACAGCTAAACATTGAGGCCAGGGGTGTAGGGTTTCCCGGGTGCAATGTGTCCTTCAGTCAGGCAGAGAGGAAATGAGTGCTTTTTTGTTTGTTGTTGGTTTTGAGGTGTTTTTTTTCATTGTGTTTTTATAACCCAGACTTGTTTTTAGGAATATTTGGTTTTGTGTGCAGTTGTTATAGATATGTTGACTAGACGCAGTATTTGTCACCTGCTGCAAACATACAGGTTACTATCTCTGTCTCTATATCTGTCTCTGTCTTTCTCTGTCTCTGTGTCTCTCTTTGTCTCTCTCTCTCTCTCCCTCTGTCTGTCTCTGTGTCTCTCTATGTCTGTCTCTGTCTCTCTGTCTTTGTCACACACACAATATATGTCTACACACACACACACATGCATGCACACATGCGCGCGCGCACGCACACACACACACACACACACACACACACACACACACACACACACACACACACACACACACACACACACACACACAATCTCTCTCTCTCTCTCTCTCTCTCTCTCTCTCTCTCTCTCTCTCTCTCTCTCTCTCTCTCTCTCTCTCTCTTGGTATCTAGGAATTATTTTTTCTACCCGTTTGAGTTTTGTTGCTGCATGTAAGGATCTGTGTAGTTAAGCAAAGTATGTGCTTTTCTGTATAATGAGGAAACTGTATGCACTGAATAACAACTCTTTGGACCTATTTCTTAAAATTTTTGATTCTCAAATACAACCTAGAGTTCAATGTGGTTCCGAATTGTGGGGTATGGACAAAAAGGCAGTTACACAGTGTGAGTCTGTTCATTTATTTGGTCTCAAAAGGTTTCTAGGTGTTGACATGAGAACTCCAAATAATTTAGTTTATGAGAATGTAATAGATATCCTATCTACATTAATTCTGCTGTTAGATGTTTCTGTTACTGGCTAATTATTAAAGATGAGTTAGGAAAGACTTCCGCGGAAAGCATATAACATGTTATCTGATTTAGACACAAGGGGTAAAGTTAACTGGGTTTCAAACATACGGATATGTCTGTTTGAGCTTGGTTTGGATATATTTGGATGTCTCAAGGGGTAGCAGAGAAAAAATGTTTTATACAGATGTTTCGCCAACGCTTGATTGATTGTAGATGGCAAAGCTGGGAAAGTCACATTCAATCAAGTGACAGATTTGACATATACAGGATCTACAGCTCTACCCATGTTGTGAAGAAGTATCTTTCCTTAAACTTAGATAGACATTTAAGTGTAATTACAACAAAATTTCGGTTTGGTATTTCAGAAGTGATGAAACATGCCTATCGCTTTAAACGTACTTGTACCACTGATATGTTTGTGCCCATTGTGTAAAGAACAAGATGAAGATGAGGTCTACTTTGTTTTGAAATGTGACACCCTTTCTGATCTCCGTGAAAGATTCATCTCGAAAAAATTCTATGCACAACCAAGCCTATTTCGTCTATGTTTATTGATGTCATCTGAAAACGAAAGTATTGTTCGTCACTTTGCAAAGTACTTATTTAAAGCTTTCCAACTGGGAGAAAAAGCCACGTCTTGACATTTTTGATACTGCATTCTGATAGGACACATAATATTTCTTTTCTTTTCTTGCCTTTATGTTCAGTTTTCTCATTTGTTGCCCCTCTGTTAATAAGAGGCTGTGGCCTTACATGAATAAAACATCTGAAGTCTCTCTCTTTCTCTCTTCTCTCTCTCTCTCCTCTCTCTCTCTCTCTCTCTCTCTCTCTCTCTCTCTCTCTCTCTCTCTCTCTCTCTCTCTCTCTCTCTCTCTCTCGCTCACATCCAACCTACTACTCACAGACACCACATAGTAATGTAATTTATGCTTGTAGTGTACACTATGGATGTCATGTATGCTTTTCAGATAGTGATATTCATAATTCATGATATTTCATATTGTCATAAATCATAATAGTTTAGATAGTGATATCAATAATTCATAATATTTCACATAGTGATATCAATAATTCATAATATTTCGGAAAGCAATATTCATAGTGCATACCATTGATTTCAGAATGTGATATGTATAGTGTGCCCATGGATTTCAGATAGTAATGTTTACAGTGTGTACGATGGATTTCAGATAGTGATATTCATAGTGCATACCATTATCATATATTTCAGATTATGATATTCATAATGCATACCATTACCATGGATTTCATATCATGATATTCATAGTGCATACCATTATCATATATTTCAGATTGTGATATTCATAGTGCATACCATTACTATGGATTTCAGATTGTGATATTCATCGTGTATGCAGTGGATTTCAGATAGTGATATTCTTTGTGTGTGCAGTGGATTTCAGATAGTGATATTCTTTGTGTGTGCAGTGGATTTCAGATAGTGATATTCATATGCATGGGGTGGATTTCAGATAGTGATATTCTTTGTGTGTGCAGTGGATTTCAGATAGTGATATTCATATGCATGGGGTGGATTTCAGATCGTGATATTCTTTGTGTGTGCAGTGGATTTCAGATAGTGATATTCTTTGTGTGTGCAGTGGATTTCAGATAGTGATATTCATATGCATGGGGTGGATTTCAGATAGTGATATTCTTTGTGTGTGCAGTGGATTTCAGATAGTGATATTCATATGCATGGGGTGGATTTCAGATCGTGATATTCTTTGTGTGTGCAGTGGATTTCAGATAGTGATATTCTTTGTGTATGCAGTGGATTTCAGATAGTGATATTCATATGCATGGGGTGGATTTCAGATAGTGATATTCTTTGTGTGTGCAGTGGATTTCAGATAGTGATATTCATATGCATGGGGTGGATTTCAGATAGTGATATTCTTTGTGTGTGCAGTGGATTTCAGATAGT
>CM060341.1:5502502-5510002 GCA_030674155.1 Stramonita haemastoma
TTACATATTCGTTTTTGAGAGTGTGGCTCAAATTACCAGACCCATCCTTACAAATGTTTGGGTTTTTTTGTCTGGTTGACGCTGACCTATATTATGGTAGGAAGCATAGAGTTCAGCCCTGTCAGGTAGTCTTAAAGAACTACAATTAAAATAGTTCAGAAAACCAGTTTAATCATCCCTGAAGGGCAGTTACAAGAACCAGAAAGCCGGGGTCCAGTTCAACTGCCCAAAGCAGTTGTAGGGAGAGTGGCCTGAATTTCATGCAGAGAAATTTGCCATGACTTAAAGCGGTATGGAAATACAGTTCATGAACAGAAATGGGCTTTGGTTACAAACCACACTTTGACACGAGTAGCCTTTGGGCTATAGTGACATGAATATAAAAGAAAACGTGTTTTGTGTGCTTAAAAAAAAGTTGTCTTGCAGCATTGACTTGTATGTACAGTTTCCAGTTAGTTGTCTCTGCTGACAGTTGTTTCTTTAGCAGTCTGCATAATTGCAGCTTTAAAAAAAACCGCTTTTTAAAAATTTTGTTTTTGCTTTTCTCTTAGTATAGTTTAAGTTAACCATGGTGGGTGGTCAGAGCGCTCGCTTTCCCCCAGTCAAGATAAGCAGCGTCGAGCATGGTCACCAGTAGGATGGGTGAACATTTGTGCGCCTTGGCTACAGTACAGTCCCCCAGTTCACCCAGCTGTAAAAGGGTACCTGCCCTCTCTAGGGTCAGGAAAGGTAAAGCAGTGAGGGAGAGGAGATGGGCGCCGCCCTCAACATGCTGGCCCCTAGAGAAGCTGAGGTCTCTCTGATGCCTGGCTCCCCTACGACCGCCTAGGTTATGGGACACCTTTACCTTTTTATCCATGGTGGTGTTATTTGCTTTTTTTAAACACAATCTTTTTTCCTCCTATCTCCCTCCCTGTTCAGGACTGCTGTTTATTTGCTATTTAAACACCATCTTTCCCCCTGTCTCTGTTCAGGTCTGCTGCTGGGCATCCCCATTCTGCTGAACGTGCGTCGTCACGACTGGGAAACCAACCTGGGCTGGGTGACGCTGTCCATCTACCTGGTCTTTGTGGCCATCTGCTGCTTCTTCAACGCCCTCTACCAGGGCTACCCCGAAACGGACTGGTCGGGGTGGTAAGGGGGTGGAGGAGGGTGGGGGTGCAACGCCCAACACCCTTCGGCATTGTCTGAGGAGGCGCTGATGTGGAGTGGTGAAGAGGAGAGTCCGCTGTGTACGTACATGTGCTGCTGCTGCATGTCAGCAGGATGGGGAGTGTCTCTGATGTGGACCCTGGATGGTAATTTGTGTGGGTGTCCGTTTCTAGATTGTTCTGGATTAGTGATAATGATGGTCTGTCGTTTTGGATGTTTTCTTGAACTTTCTAGAATGTTCTGGATTAGTGATAATGATGGTCCTTCGTTTTGGATGTTTCTTGAACTTTCTAGAATGTTCTGGAGTACAGTGATGGTTTGTTTTCATGGTGTATATTGGAGCTGTCGTAGAATGTCGTGGTGTAGAGCGGTGGTGATTTGTACGGATATATTCAGGAACTTGTTGTAGAAGGATCTGGGTTAGACTAGGGTTGGTTAGAAGAGCATGGATTTAATCAACCAGATGTGGATAGCGGGAGTGTTCAAACCTTGGGTGTTGTGAACAAAGATGTTGGATGAACGTTTCAAAGGAAATGTGCTTGTATGTGGGTGCTTAAAGAAAAAAAAAAGGAAAGGGCTGAGGTTTTGTTAGTTTTACAGTGTAAGGAAAAGGTGAAGCAGTGACAGTGTGGAGCCACCATGACTGTAGGATGGGGGTGGTTTCTGTAGGACAAAGACGGGAAAAGAGATGACTGAGTTAGGAATAGCGCTTCAGATGTGGGTTGTGGACTGGTCAGGAGTTCCAACTGATCAGATTATCTAACTGGAGTATTTTACACACTCACATGTGTGCATGTATTTGCTCACATTCATTTACTCACTCACTCACTCTTTCACACACACACAAAGACATACACACAGACACAGACACAGACAACACACACACACACACACACACACACACACACACACATGGACACGTTAAATCCTGTTCCGCTTTTCGTAAGAGTAGGCCATCGTGTGCCGGTGGGAACAGATGACATATACACAACTGCATACACACGGGGACTGGATGTAAAAAAGCACAAGAGTGCTTATCCCATTATCCTCGATATAAAAGAATAAATCAAATCAAATCAAGCAAACGTACGCACGCACGCACTAAATCCAATATCTTTGGCTGTGAAGGTTTTTCAGTGACAATACAACAGCAATGATTTGTCTTTCTTGCAGAGCAAACTATTTTGAAAGCAGGCAACCTGTGCTGTGCTTTCACCTCTTCCTTCAACTCGAAGCTTTTACACATTTATGTATGTATTGGAATTGTCAAATGTTGTGCTATTTTAGCCTGTGCCTTTTATTCATATTCTCTTTAGGTGGTTGCTGTTTAATGCTTGGAAGGGAGAGAGGTAAAGAGCCTTTTTTTAAGAAATAAGTCTTTTTGGTTTGGTGCCTCTCGAGAAAATGTTTTATTAAATGGATTTTATCTGAACAAAGAAAAAAAGTAAACTACATTGCTGTCTTTAGTGTACTGATAGTTGGAGATTTTGCATGAGTGGGAAATCTGTTCATGGAAATTGATCTTTCCATTTTGGTTTATTTTGCAATAATTCTTTTTTTTTTTTACTCTCTGTGCTGTCATGTTATTTTCTCTGTTCTTTTTGGTTTGTGAAATGGCTACTATTTACAGTTGTGTTTTTGTTTATGAATGAGCTTTTGCATCTTGAATGACAGAAAAATATATATTTCATATTCATGACCCTTGTTTAGGCATGAGAAGCAAACCTGGAAAAAAATGTGTATAACTTGCTTTCTGGTTTGTCTTTACATTATTACTCTAGACTCCTCCCATGTATAGCCTTTGGCATTATTCTCTCCCACCCCTTAAAAAAACAAAAAACAAAAAAAACTCAACAGGAAACCACCTCCCATCTTCCTGGTGCTATCTGCAGTATTTTCCCTATGTGAGTGTCAACACTACCACTTACATCAGATCTGGTTGTGACTTATTGCTTAGCTCTATACTGATATGTGTTTGGTGTTTGTGTGTGGTGTTTGTATGTATACATGTTGGTATATATATATATATATATATATATATATATATATATATATATATATATATATATATATATATATATATATTTCTTTGTGAATGTGTCGCCATGTTTTTCTTGCCAGTCAGGTAACTTTTGTACGGTTAAGTTATTAATAAAACACACACTGTGTATGAAGCAGGATTTTTTTTTGCCAAACATGATTTATAAATGAAGCATGATTTGCAGGATTTTTTTTGCCAAACATGATTTATAAATGAAGCAGGATTTGCAGGATTTTTTTTGCCAAACATGATTTATAAATGAAGCATGATTTGTTTATACTTTTGTCAACAAAACATTTGTTGATGATTTTGTTAACAAAACATGGTTTGTTTATGACGCATGATTTTGTTTATGAAACATGATTGGTTAACAGCCTGATTTTGTTAATGAAACATGATTTTGCTTGTGAAGTGTGATTTTGTTAGCGAGACATGATCTTACTCATGAAATACCATTGGTTAAGTTAACACAAGTTGTCAGTGAAACTCTGAGCGAAACATGATCTGATAATGAAACGTGAATGATGAAGGAAACGAGATTGGAGGGGGGGGGGGGGGGAGTAGGGAGGGACATGGAAGGACAAAGGAACAGTGTCAAGCAGTTCATCTTGACCATACTCCTATGCAGCTGTATATTCATGTAACACCGCTGACAGGAACTCAAAGCCAGACTGGCACATTAGATTTTGGGTCGGTCAGATATCCTTGGGGGGGGGGGGGGGGGGGGGTCAGGAGAGGAAGGAGGAGAAGGGGTAAAAGTAACATTTTTCTTTTTTGGTTTGATGGTGGAGCATCTGTCTGTTTACTGGATATCAGAAGGCTGTTTGCTCGGTTTTCATCACCACCACCATTTTCCCTTCTCCCCCCCCCCCCCCCCCCCTTGCTTTCTAAAGGTTTTAGTAATGATGGTAAATATAGTCAATGTGGACTTTTCTGTATGCATTAAAACTACCTTGTGTGAAAATGAACCTGAATATGGAAAGACAGTAGATTATATATAGTATTATTGTTGTTGTTGGTTTTTGCTTTATAAAAGACAGATTTCATCACTGTCATCTTGATAATAGAGAGTCCCAGTGGGGGAATGATTACTACAACAGTCCCAATTGTTAATGTGAAAAAAAAAAAACACCCAAAGATATCAGGAAAAAAGAACAGCGTTATATTTCAGAACACCTAGGACTGGACTTCTAAGTGATTTTTTTCCCTCACAGTTATTGTTGTGTTGATGTTTTGATACTGCTGCTGATAAATGGTCAGAGTCTGTTGGTAAACAGAGTATGCAATTGCATCCATGGTTTATGGTAGATTTTTTAGAAGAAAACGCCCCCTCCTCCCCTGACACACACACACCAAAAGAGAACAACTGATACAAGAAAAATAATAAAACAGAAAAATATTCATCACAGAATTTAATGAAAATTCAATCTTATAAATTCCACACACACACACATAAACGTAAAACCCAACCCACACCTACACACATACGAAGCATGCATGCATGCATGCACACAAAACAGCATGCAGGCTTGTATGCATGCGCACACAGCGCACACACATATGGCAATGCATAAATGATTATAGCGTGTCATGTACTAAGAGCAGTATCAGTTATGCTGATGATGATGCACTGTAATACACTAGAAACAGTATGATGAAGAAAAAGGCACAGCTGAATTGCAGCAGTACAGGTGCAGAACTACACAGCAATGTGCCTTATTGCATGGGGATTCAGGGAGATCTGTACGGACAGGTACGATACCATGGTGTTGTTACTTTTTGTTGTTATTAGTTGTATCATCATTGTTGTGTTATTGTTACTTTCATCATTCTTGTCAGTGTTGATATGGTTATTGTTGTTACGTGACTACAGTCAGAAAAAAAACCCCAAACAGGCAGCAGTCTAGCTAGCTAAGTTGACTCAGTAACTGTGTGTGTGTGTGTGTGTGTGTGTGTGTGTGTGTGTGTGTGTGTGTGTGTGTGTGTGTGTGTGTGTGGTCAGCATTCATTTGGACTGTCAGTGTTATCAAGCTTGCCACATTGTTGTTATCATTGTTGTTGCTGTTGTTGTTATCTTTTTTCATCTGGAGATCAGCTTGTAAGAACTTGACATCATGGAGAAAAAAAATGTGTACCAGTTAAAAAAAAAATCACCCCCCAAACCCCAGATCTGTTTATCTTTATTCTATCAACTTACCATCATGAGTGTTTTTGCCGTTTTTTGTTTTTGGTATTATGTTTGTTGTTTTTGGTGTTGTCATATCAATTGTTTCGGTGCTTATGTTCTGCGCCAGTTTATTGTTATGCATGGGTAGGGTTTTTTTGTTTTCATCCTTTTTAACTCTGAAATTTATTTAAAAGAACGAAGCAAAGAATTTATATCAGGTAATTCTGTTGACATGATGTTATGGATCTACTTGTTGCTTATTTTGCAAGTTTCTGTGTTAGTTTTTGTAATTTATCAAGCTTTTGTTATTAATCACATTGTGGTTGTTTTTCAACTGAAAGACTGTGGTTTTGATTCTGTGGTGAAGTCATTTTCCCATCTTTGCAGTAACAAAGAAAGATTCAAAGTTTATACTTTAAAAAAAAAAAAAGCCATGTGGCTGATTACACTTTGTTGTTGAATGTTTTGAGGGATTTTATTGCAAGTTTTTATTGGCCAATAAAATTGTGGTTGGGCAGTTTTTCATTTTATCTGTTGACTCTCTGATCATTGGGGGCCTGAGTTTATTGTAATTATTATTTGTTGTTATCTTTTTGACCTGTGATTTTCATTCAGAAAGCCTGTTCAGCAGCAGCTTACAGTACAGCATTCATTTTTGCTTTTTATTTTGTGATTGGTTTGGATTGAAGAGTGTATTGAATTGTTTTGATTTTTTTTTGTGTGGGTTTTTGGTGATTTTTCTGTTTTAAAAAAGGGTCTTTTCCATTTCTTGAAAAATTGACATATTGTTCTTTCATGAAAAACTTTTAAGATTTTTTTTTCTAACTTCTTTTCTTTGAGGCTAGGAATTCTCTCCTGTCTTTTTGTTGTGTTTAAAACTTTAAAAAAAAAAATCTTTTTATATATTTTTTTAGGTGTTTGGTTGAAATTTTACATTGTTAGAATGAAATTGAAATTTTACATTGACGGAATGCAAATAGATAGCAGTTGGGAGATTTCTGTACGTGAAATGCAAGCTGCTGTCCTTAGGGAGAACATGAATGTACGTAAGTTGACCCATAAGGGAGAGAGGGAGAAAAAGGCCTTGAGTGTTACGTGGTTACTGTGTGCAGGAATGAGATAATTATATCCATTGACAAATTACCACTCTTTTGACAAACTCTGTAAACTCACAACTCGCTAATCCCATTGCGTTCTCTTCCTAATCATATCTTATCATGTTACTGTGAATTTGACATTTTTTGTTGTTTTTTTGTGTGTTGAAATGCATGTTTAAAGGAAAACAGAATTGTAAGCCAGTTCTTATTTCTTATATATTGTTTTTCTACTAAAATGTTTTTTTTGTGATTTTTTTTTCTTCAGTTACCAAAGTTGTTCTGTATTCTAAAGTATTACCTTCATTTGTGCAGAGAAAACTTTCGTCTTCTTTGATAACTTTTTTTTTTTCTTCTGTGAAGCTAGTACTTCTTGCACAAAAGGCATTGATTTTTATTGTTGACATTTTCTGAAAAATGGTTCACTTTAAGCTTTGCTTTTGCATATTGATTCGTTTAAAAAAATGCTGCTTGCCATTTTCAGGCAGATGTATGTGAGCAAAGAAAGAACGTTTCAGTTTAGTAGCCTGTGCTTCATGCATGCAAGGCATTACATTTTTGACTTAAAAAAAAAAGAAAAAGTTTCAGCTTTACTTTTGTTTTTTGATATATAATGAAAATGTTGCCTAGTATTTCTTGGAAAGATGAATACCAATGGAAAGATAGGTTTGTGTGGAGTTTTTTTGTTTTTGTTTTGTTTAAATTGCAGTATAGTTAAAACTGTCACGGATATTGTGGTTGACAGTGTTATCTTTTGAGAGGGAGATGAATCATGGTCAAATTGTACATTTTGTTTCACTTTTTAAAGTTTGTTGAGAAACCTTTTGCTTTTGTTGTTATGTTAAAACAGTTGCTCATATCAAGTATCAAAAAAAAAAGTGTTGCATTTCTTTGGGAGATGTATAATAGCAACGTAAGTTTTGTTGGGTTACTTAAAGAAAGAAAAAAAGTATTGTGATAAAAGTGGAAAACTGTGGCTCATATTAGTGATGTAAGTAAGAGTTACAATTCTTTTTAATTAATTTTTTTTTATTAAAAAAAAAAGA
>CM060341.1:5515002-5522502 GCA_030674155.1 Stramonita haemastoma
AAGTGTTTTGATGACCAAATTCCTAGCTTCTTTCCCCACCCTATCTGCTGCTCAAGCACTGTCTGCAGGGTTGTTTCTGTTTTGTTCGCGCCACACAGCATTGGACTTTTACTTTACTCTGTGAGAATGCCCACGCCACTGCAATACTTACTTACAGCCCCAACAGATGTATGCAACGTTTTTCGTTTGTTATTTAGTGGCTATTCTGTGTTAGAATTTATGCATGTATCCAGAATGGATGCTATGGCTTGGAGTGTGACTCCTGCATTTATTTCCTTGAGGAGTTGTGACAACGAAACTTTCAGGTATTGTGTCAGAGCATGGGGGAGATGAACCTGGAGCCCTCCCTGTCCCAGACCTCTCAGGTATGATAATGTCGAGAAATACTGTAAATCAATCAAACTTTGTTGAAGCTGCTAGCAAGACACCAAATGAAAGAGTTTTAATATAGATGTGAAACCTTGCACACTGAACATGGACAGTGAATGGCTGACCATGCTGATAATCGTGCGTTGGGAAAGAATTTACAGCAGTTTTTGTTGTTGGAGTTGACCCGGAGACTTGGAGTAAAATCTTTGCTGTTAATGTCTGATAGGCTTATATCTAGTTTTTTTTTCTGCTGAATTGTTGAGGGTTTTAAAAAGATTTGGGGGGGTTAGACATAATGATGGTTTAGCTTGTTGCTTGTTGTGGTTTTTTTTTTTAGTTGTTGAAAAGAACAACAGTCCTATATTTCTACCAAATGCTGCTGTCTAAGGATCCCATAGAACATATATATATATATATTTTACTCCTGAATTCTCAACCTTTTGCAATAAAACTGCTTCATTGCTCAGTGCTTTTGTGTGTGTGTCTGTGTGTGTGTGTGTGTGTGTGTGTGTGTGTGTGTGTGTGTGTGTGTGTGTGTGTGTGTGTGTGTGTGTGTAAAACACACGTGTTTGCATGAATTTTTTTAAAAAAAGTATCATCATTTGAGAGTAGAATGATCTCCTTTGTTGCAGGTTTTGTGAGTGAGTTCCCCTTCTGGAAAATGTATGCCCTAAAGATAGATCTAATGTATTGGCAAAGGAAAAGACAACATATCTAAACAGTGCTATGCTGATGTTAAGATCTCTTGTCCAGAGTAAAGTGAAGTTCAATCCAAGGGAAACTACATTGGCACACAATAAATCAGTTGTCCTATACACAGTTGTTGTCCCATAGATGATAAACCCTCCTGGGTTGTAGTGGAGTAATGAAAAAGTTGGCATCTGTTTAGTGCCATGACATTTGATTTGTTTCAGGCAGTGTGTATGGTACTTAATTAAACAAATTGATCTTTCATGGATGTTTTTACCTTCATGAGATCACAAAATCTGTCCTCTAACATAATGAGGACGGGATAGCCTAGTTGTCAGAACTTTGCACTCGCAATCTGACTACCTGGGTTCAATTCCTGTTCGATGGGATTTTCCCCCAGGAGTTAACATCAGTGCTGACTCCACTCTTCCCAAAAGTCCTTTGGATGAGACTATAAACTAAGGCCCTGTGTGCGAATGCACACAGAACATCTTGTGCACATGTTAAATCCTGTTCCGCTTTTTGTAAGAGTAGACCATTGTGTGCCGGTGGTAACAGATGACAAGATTTACAAAACTGCATACACACGGGGACAGTATGTAAAAAAGCATGAGAGCTTACTCCATTATTCTCTATACAAGAATTGATAAATAAGAAATAAATAAATAAATGGTTTCTTTAACCAATTCTACAACCTTTCCTCAAGTATGTATCATAGATATGTCTACAAACTTGTTCACTTGAAAACCAATTCTTTCTTTCTTAATGATCGAAACAAACACTTGTCTCTCCTACAGGGCTACCCCCACCTTTCTCACAGGCTACATCACTGGCTAAATTTGACATCCTCTAGCCCCTGTTGTGTCAAGCGTGGTTGCCAATTGGATGGGTGACTGCGCGCCTTGACTACAGTACAGTTCCCCAGCTGTAAATGGGTACCTGGCCTCTTTAGGGTCAGGGAAGGTAAAGCAGCGAGGGAGAGGAGATGGGCGTCGCTCTCAACATGCTGGCCCTAGAGAAGCTGAGGTCTCTGATGCCTCGCGCCCCTACAAATACACAGGTTATGGAACACCTTACCCCTGTTGTCCCTCTCCTTTCTATTTCCTTTCTCCCTGAACTGAATGAATCAAAAACTATATCAGATCTAACACTACATCAAAGCATTCTCAGCCCCCTCTAGTTGCAGTATTGGTCAGAACTGTATGAATCTACCCTCACAGCTTGCCCAAATTTCATCAGTTGTGTCACACTTCACACCCTCACCGTCCATGGATATCATTTCTGATCATTTTGATTATCAAATGAAGGTGTACTTGATAAGCACAAAAACTCTTTCATGCACCCATTTCCCTTCCCTTGCCCAAACACATCATGATCTTGTACATCAACACTTGCAGTGTGCATTTGTAAAGAAACAAAACACTCGTACATGAAATTGGAAAAAAAAAAACCCGCGTGCACGCGCGCACACACACACATCAGCTGGACAGAAGGAGGCCCATTGCGTTTACAACAAGAAAGAAAATTGATAACGAAACTAGGAGGATCTTCAATATAAAGGCAGAATTGGTCATACCACATAACTAATGACGTCATGAAAACCAGAGCTCAAAAGACGAAGCAGTTGTTTGCAAGCAGAAGACATTTTCGATTTTAATCGTGTTTGATTGCAGTTAAATTTTCAAAAGCTGGTGTTTTGATTCTGAAGACGACAATACAGCTGCACGCAGTAAGTACCAACGTGAATTTCTTCATTTTGCATGTGTTTAACTCACTTGATGAGCACTTTGTATGACTGGATGCGAAACCGAATGAAAACAATCGTCGGCTTTGAAATCAAACATTTGTTTGAAAGTCTGCCCCCCCCCCTCCCCCTCCCCTCCGCTCCAGTACATATTTTTCACGTAAGACAATGTTCCTTTGCACGTTTCTGTTTAAAAGAGCTGAATAAATCATTCTCTTTGAAAAAAGCTGAACAGATCAGCTATGATGTTATTCTAATTTTGACCTGAACTGAACTGGGGGAGGAGGGGGGGGGGGGGGGGGATATCTTGTTTGAATGGTTCTGATTAAAAACGAAGTTTTGAAGTACATAAAAGTCAGATCAGAATTTTAAGAGAATTGAAATAAACAAACTGTAAAACTGTAACAACAACAAAAAAAGGAGAAAAACAAGGATAGCTATCATTTTAGTATTTCCCCCTCACACTGAGTCAGAGGGGAGGGGGCTTGTCTTCTGTGGTGTTTCTATCCTGCTGTTCTTACAAGGCTTATTTTAATATCTCTAACCCAGCCATAGGGCCTACCTAAGCTGGTTATGTTGCAATGCTTGCATCATCATGATCATGACCCCTTAGTAAGTTCATATGGGAGCTGTCGTTGTTAAAATGTTAGACCACCTTGGGGCCACCAACCAGCAGAATGCCTCTGCACTGCACTGGTGCAGGATCATTGTGGTGGGGTTCAGTGGTGCCTGTTGCTTTTGCAGGTCTGCACAGGCTAAGCTCCATGCCAACAGACAACAGTAATATGATAACAACAGTTACAATAACTATGATTATAATCAATAATAATCATAACATTGATTAGTAGCAGAGCCAGATTGAGTAAGACAATCACCCACCTGTGTGAACGACCACCACAATACCCCACCATTGACCCAACCATAGATAAATTTCTGACCCCTAAGGTCAGTGGTGATGAGGATGATGTAATTGTGATGCTATAGAAGTGCACCAGCTTTGAGAATGCTTGAAAGGACTCTATTCTATGCTTCTTAACATGATATCCCAGTGTCAACCAGGCCCAAGATATACAGAAAACTACTCGTTTTACTGTTAGTGTTAGTCAGTACTCAACATGCTCAAGATTACATTAGATCCATAAAGTTGATTTATAATCCTTGATTGTGTAGTCCCAGTCTTCTGAATTAGTCTATAGATAGATAAAGGGAGATAACTCTTGGTAGGAACCAACCAGAATATACCCTCCAGGGAGATAACTCTTGGTAAGAGCCAACCAGAATATACCCCCCCCCCAAAAAAAAAAAAACAAATCAAAACAAAAAACAGACAAAAAAACCCACAAAAAAAACAAAACCAAAAAAACCCAACAACAACAAAACCCCCCCCCCCCCACCTCAAAACAAAACAAAAAAGCCCCCCACAATTCCTTTTATGGGATTCAGACTTGCAACAAATGGTTGCACATGCAAAATCTTACCATCGGCAAACCTCATTGCTCCAGCCAAGTAATGAGACTCCCCTACCCCCCCTCCTTCTCAATCCCTGCAACCTTCCAGCCAGGAACCCAGTGCACGAACCACTTACCCTGCAGCAGCATTTGATGCATTGAATATTTTGATTTCCTCTCCATCAGTAAAGCCATACTAAACATAAACAAAAAAATATTAGGTCAGCTGTCAATATCACCCAGCACTGGATCTAGTGATAAGTGATTATGTAAGATTAATGTCAGCGGAAAGGTAGCAGTTAACTATAAGCTGTTCATGGTAAGATAGTGTAAACAGCTTCATCTTGCCTCTTGGGCATTATTTTTGCCAGTTTGTCAGATTGCCGTTTCAGGGATAGCTGCTGATTGATTTCAACTTCAGACTGCTGTACTGTAGAGGAAACTCAGTATTTGTTTCTCCACCTTCGTCTTGTTTAATTAAAGTATCAGTTCTTAATCTAGTTTAAGTCAGGTCAAATTTGGGGTAGGCAGAGGAAGAGAAAGGCACGGATCACATATAAATGAGTTACACAATATTTAGAAAATTTTTGCAGTTAAGAGTTCTATGCACTATGCAGTAGAAAAGTAGCCTGAAAACTAACAGTGTATCAC
This sequence comes from Stramonita haemastoma, assembly GCA_030674155.1. Classification (NCBI taxonomy): domain Eukaryota; kingdom Metazoa; phylum Mollusca; class Gastropoda; order Neogastropoda; family Muricidae; genus Stramonita; species Stramonita haemastoma. The sequence goes on from CM060341.1 coordinate 5,519,905, forward strand.
CAAAACTAGTAAACTATTAAACTAAATCAAATCAAAGCAAACCAATCGACTTATCAAAAAACAAACAAATGATGATATCAATTTAGGATTATACATTTTTTAATGCGATAAAGCTATCTTGAAGTTTAAAGATAATAGTGTACTCTTTGTGTCACTTGTTGTAACTATTATGTGGACAGACTGATAATCACAATTAAAGGTCTCTGAGCTTTGTTTAAAAATTACTATTCAGTATGGTCAGAGAGAGAGAGAGAGAGAGAGAACTTTGAGAATTCAAACTAGTAGTAATGTATTCTGTAACCACTGAAAGACTGTCTGATTAATAACTGAGAAACCCTTAATGACCCCAGTGCTTTTCAACACCATGAATAGCACAGTTGTGACATTGTAGAGACACAGAGTGCTGGAGTGACATCATGATACTCTGATGCTAATAAAAGGAGTCTCCACCTGACATAGATCTATGCCCAGGAATTCCCTGATCTATGACGGATCCCTGAAGTTGGAATGCAGCTACATAAATGGTGAGGGAGGGGGGGGGAGGAGAGGGGAATGGTTGTTTATATGCAAAAACTTGACCATTGGACCTTGGAGCTCTAGCTTAGGAATGGAAATAGAAAAATGTATGACTGGTAACCATTTGCCTTACATGAGGACTAATGAATGTCAGTTGCTTCAGTTGTTATATAGATATATCTATGTATTAAAAAAAACAAACAACAAAAACACACACCATAAACTTTGGTATTGGGGATTTCTGCCAAAAATAATGAATAGGTTAATGTGGACATTGAAGACTAGGTTCACCTTGAAACAAACCCTCAACCTTCGGTTATATTTACTGTAAGTAGACTGGTATTGATCAACGTATTTTGCTGTACGAACCAAGCTGTGCTGTTCATGTGTACATACATGTGCATTGTACAATATTAAATATATAATTTATGATTGTTGGTTGCCAACTCATCAGCTCAGCAGTACTGTTGTCATGTGTGATTGATAAATCACTTCATCAGTTGCTGCTTTAAAAAGGTCATCACAATAGTTCTGGCTTGTGAAATGGAGAGAAAGAGAGAGAAGGGAGAGAGAGAGAGAGGGGAGAGAGAGAGAGAGAGAGAGAGAGAGAGAGAGAGAGAGAGAGAGAGAGAGAGAGAGTGTGTGTGTGTTTGAGTGTGTGAGTGTGTGTGTGTGTGGTGTGTGTGTGTGTTACATGTGCAAGTGCATACTGTTGTCCTGTGAGTATGTGTGAATTGTGTATACATGTATGTGCAGTAGTGGACCCGCTTTTTTTGCATGCATGCATGTATATATGCTGACATGTTACATTACATGTGTGCTTGCATGTATTGTGAGTGTGTGTGTGTGTTTGTGGGTGTGTGTGTGTGTGTGCATGCGTGCATGTGTGCGTGTGTGTGTGTGTGCACGCACTTGTGCTTGTGCATTCAGTGTAATACAGATGATTACATCCCTATTGTTTCTATATGCTTGGTTTCAAATGTCAGAAGGCCTGATCCCTTGGTAACAGATGGTGACCAGCTACAAACTGATTATCTACAGCATAATTGTATGATATACAGTACATTCAGGCACATGCATCTACATGTGTAGTGCTCAGTATGTAGACAAGCACTTGGTGACACATGTAATGATGTATGCAAGAACATTGCAGTTTACAGTTACACAAGTATGCATGCATTCATTTATTTCTGATGCAAGCTTGCAAGTTCATTTCATGCCTGTCTGTGTGCTTGCACATGTATGTGCACATGAGCAGGCATGTGTTCTGATGCAGGAAGGAATGCAGCTTACACTTGCATAAAAGTACATGTGCACTGATGTATATGTACACTTGCATACATGTACATGTGCACTCACAGATCTATGCTCACATGCACACCTTGCATGCACACCGACATAGACACAGACATTCATATACACACACAGAGACACAGACAGACAGACACACACATGCACGCACGTACACACGCACACACACACGCACACCACACATGCAGAGAAAAAAAATCAATATAATAGTACACACACACACTCTCAAGTCTCATCCTCTCACCTTACAATTACCAACTCACATGCACAGTAGTAAAGTCAAACATACTTCAAGGGATTTTGTGTCGCTTTGTTTGATTTATTTACAATTGTAAGATCTTGAAGTAAAATTCTTGGATTAAAAAAAAGTTTAACTGTCTTTGAGTATGATAGCAGGCGGGGAAGAAAAATGATGGTACATCATTCAAATCTTGTTTTATTTTCAAGGGCAAAACTGACAATTTTTATGATTTAAAAAGTATGCCTGATTCATTGCAGAGGCGTTGTCTTGCAGATCTGCTATCATATCGAAGTGATTAAAATAAAAATTCAACACATATTAAAGGCAAGATCAAATGTTAACCATTTAAGAAGCTTGTTCATATTATGTGATTATGAAAAGAGACTTTTACTGTTTTGATGGTTGCGTGGGAAAAAAGGAGTCTGATCATCAAGCACAGAAGATAATAAGATTCATTGAATCATTGAAAAATTCTCTGTGCTTGTATTGTAAGCCCTTGTGCCTTTGACAAAAGAAAACAAGGCTCAGTT
>CM060341.1:5535002-5550002 GCA_030674155.1 Stramonita haemastoma
TTCTTGATGTATTTGTTGGAGAGGATTATTGTCCATGGACTATGATCGGTAAGCATCCATTCACCGAAAGTCCATCTGATGAAACTATAAATGAAAGTTTTGCGTGAATGCAAAGCAGAATCTCTCGTACGTAGAACGGTAGTCCAGCTGTGGCTAGTGGAATGGACCCTGCTACTGAAGAGGGATGGGCTCTCAGATTCAGCTTGCCCCTGATGATAAAGTGCTGAAAAATTCATGCGCTTTTTCACTTCTTCCAAGAAATTAACGGAGCTTTTAAGTCTGTTAGCTAGAAAAAGGAACACACGCAGCTGTGGTTAGATTATTGATGTACAGACTCACTATTAGTGTTTCTGAAGGGAAGGGTACACAGCCAAAGATTGACTGTTCTGTTTCAGACTCCTCCCCCCCCACCTCCATTCATACGTGCTACATTCAGCTTGGAGCCGAGCGTGAAAAAAAATTGGGGTGCGGAGGGATTGGAACTCAAGTTTTCCAGGTAGAAGTCCATTAGCGCCAAGTATTGGGCTAAAGAGGCTGCGCCAGTACAGTACAGTCACTGTGCAATCGATCTCCTCCTCCTGCCGCCCCCTCCCATTCTTGTCTTTTTCATTGGGCCCATTTTCTGTCTCTTCCTTTCCCTTCTTTCTTCTTCTGCTGAATCCTTTCAATTTAAACTTTTTTCTGCCCTCCCTCCCACTCCTCCTTTTCTTTCTGAATCTGCTTCCCATTCTTGTTCTGCCTTATTCCCCTGACTGCCCCCCCTCCCTCCTGCCTGTCTGTCTGCCTGTCTTCTGCCTGTCTGCCTGTCTGTCTGCCTGTCTGTCTGTCTCTGAATGTCTGCTCTGTCTGTCTGCTGTCTGTCTCTGTCTGTCTGTTTGTCTGTCTGTCTGTCCGTCTGTCTTCTGTCTGTCTGTTCTTCTCTCTCTCTCTCTCTCTCTCTCTCTCTCTTCTCTGCTCTCTCTCTCTCTCTCTCTCTCTCTCTCTTCTCTCTCTCTCTCTCTCCCTCCCTCGTTTTTAGGGGCTCATGTGATGTGGCACGACGAAATAGTACACACCATTAATATGAAAACAGCGGTCAACTTTCCCATAAAAAATCTCTAGTGGCCAGTTACTGGGCTTCCAGCAGCTGTGGAGACGTGTGATGACCCTGAGTGCACTGCTGACCATCAGCAACATCGCCTGTTCTAAAACTGCTGGGGAAGCTGAATCTACCCTGTTTGTATTGAAAAAAGATTCAAGTCAACCATTATGCAAACATCAACAAACATAGCGGATGCTGTGCTATATATCGTGCCTTACTCGTAGAATATAAGAAGAAGCCTCCTGCCAGCTATGATGAGATCAGAGGAGGGGGACATCAGTGCCATCAAAAAATAGGCAATTTGCTAAAACTATTTATTGTCATTGGTTGCTTGTGTGTTGTGTGGGTCGAGCGCAAGCGCTTTGATTTGTTTTTGCAAGATATAGCGCTATATAAATTCCATGTATTATTATTTATTATTATTAAGTGTTCAACCTTTCCCTGACCCAATCATCAACTTGTTGCCTTTATCAGTTGTAGCAGATATTCTGCCTGAAGAGACCTGGCTCCTACTCAGTTTTGACACAGCAGTACACCATCTGACCCCAGGAGGTTTGTGTCACAGAGAACAAGACTTGCAGTCGTGTGCTAGGAACAGGATGGTAAGGGCACATAGCCTATTGATCAGAACATTGCACCCGCAATTTGACGACCCAGGTTCGATTCCCGTTCAAGGGGATTTTTTCCCCTGGAGGTAACATCAGTGCAGACTCCACTCTCCCTAAAAAGTCCTTCGGATGAGACTATAAACCCAGGCCCCGTGTGCGAACCCACTCAGAACATCTTGCGCATACGTTACATCCCGTCCTGCTTTTCGTAAGAGTAGGCTGTTGTGTGCCGGTGGGAACAGATGACAAGATGTACAAAACTGCATACACACGGGGACTGGATGTAAAAAATCACCTGAGTGCATTTTTTCACTATCCTCTGATATAAAAATTAAATGAATAAATATAATAAATGAATGAATAATAAATAAATGAATGAATAAATAAAATAAATGAATCAAGAGTATGGCTGTGATCATTGAAGACAAATTTGAAGATAAATGAATGAATTTTTTTTTTTAGGTCAGCAGTTTCCCCAATTACGCATTCTTCACTGTTCCTTTCCTCCTCCTTCTCTGTCTGTCTGTCTGTCTCCCCCTCCCTTCTGTCTGTCTGTCTCTATCTCTTTCTCTCCCTACCCCTTCCATCCCTCCTCCTGTCTGTGTCTGTCTGCCTATCTGTCTCTGTCTGTCTCTGTCTGTCTGTCTCCCCCTCCCTCCTGTCTATCTGTCTGTCTCTATCTCTTTCTCCTCTCCCCCCTTCCCTCCCTCCTCCTTCTGTCTATCTGTCTGCCTGTCTCTGTCTGTTTGTCTTGTCTGTCTGTCTGGTCTGTCTGTCTGTCTGTCCTCTCTCTCTCTCTCTCTCTCTCTCTCTCTCTCTCTCTCTCTCTCTCTCTCTCTCTCTCTCTCCCTCCTCCTCCCTCCCTCCCTCCCTGTCTCCCCTTCCCCCCTCTCCTCTCCCTCTCTCCTCTCTCCCTCTCTCCTCCCTCCTCTCTCTCTTCCCTTTTCCAGTTTTCCCTCCTCTTTTCCAGGTTTTTCTCTCCCCTTTATTACCATACATGTGGGGAGTAGAGGATAGAAAGAGGAGGAGGAAGGAAAGTGTTTATAGACTTCAGTACGGTAGAGATCTAAGATGCCAGAAAAAAAATAAGGGAGAGGGGCGTTGGCGTCAGATCAGGCTGCACACATTACAGACCGAGATTCAAAGAGTAGCGGGAGAAAGTGAACCAGTGCAGCAGATTGAAGAGGAAGTGAGGGAGAGGGGGGGGGGGGAGGGGGGAAAGAGGGGGGGTGGGACGGGGGAAGGGAGGAAAGGAGGAGGTATAGAGGGAGGGAAGGAAGGAAGGAGGAGAGAGAGAGAGAGAGAGAGAGAGAGGAGAGAGAGAGAGGAGAGAGAGAGAGAACTCGAACTCGAACTCGAAAGGTTTATTCATGAAAAAAGGCCATTGGCCCATACATGAAGGGGGTTGCCGAATAACGATAACGATAATTGCTTTAAGCTGACACACACGCTACTCCAAGCCATGGAAACCACAGCATTGATTAGTAATGTACATCGAGACACGAAACTCTTTACTGTCCAGATATGTTACGGCATTCTGAGCCTTTCTTCGTCCAGTCTTTGTCACACACACACCTTTAGGTCTAGGCTAGCCAAGAAACCGCTGTAATAGTTCTCTAAGTGTCGCTAAAGTCCCTTGAAGCACACGATAGGGTCTCCGTGTGTAGTGTGTTCTGGATTCGCTTCCCATTCCGCAAACTGGCGAGTTTGACACATTCCTCTTTTAGCATGTTTTTCTCTTGCTGTTTGACAAACCAGTACACACATACTGGCTCAGTGTCTGGTTGGCATGCATACTGGATCACAATGTCGTCTGATTCACACGTCACAATATCTTCACCATCTGAATGATGTAGCACGGATTTTCTAAAGTGTGTATTTCTTTGTCTGTCTCTTACCCTTTTTTGTACGGATCTATCAGTTAGAGTAGCCACGTACTGTTTGACATTTCTTGTGTCGAATGCACCAACAATATTATCATCGTTCACCTCAGGCTGCAAAACACACATATCAGCACAGTCACTACAATCAGACATACAGGGAGGTTCTAAATCAACCGATGATGGCAACTTAACTTATGTTTTTGTGTTGATGTCCTGTGTGTGTGTTGTTGGTAGGTCTATTCCATGTGTATGCTGTATTCCCCTGTTCTACTCCACTGTCAGGCAGACTCGAGGCACTGAGGACACAGTCACTTTCACACACAACACTTGCCTGCTTCTCTTTATGCTTTCGAGAACGCTCAACATCTCGTCGTCTTTGAGAAAACGATTTTTTCCTGTAGTACTGTGCTTGTGTGCTGCGATTCACTGTTGGATCCGCCATGTTGGTTGACACTGCTGTGTCCACTGGTTTCAGTCGCAAGACAAAAACCACGCTGTCCCCTTCTCCTGCCACTTTCCAGCTGGAAACTGCATTGTCAGTCAGCAGGGCGCCTAAGGTCCTCTCCACAGCCGCTGGAAGTCCAGTAACTGGCATTTTTGACTGAATTTCTAGTTTTACTGCTGCTCACAGAAAATGTACGCCCTGTCCGCTTCACTTCTCGTGACCCCCCCCCCCCCCCCCCCCCCCCCCCCCCCCCCCCCCCCCGAGAGAGACAGAGAGAGACAGAGAGGAGGGAGGGAGAGAGAGAGAGAGAGACTAAGAGAGAGAGAGAGAGAGAGAGAGAGAGAGAAGGGAGAGAGAGAGAGAGGGAGGGATGGGGTGAGAGAGAGAGGGGGGAGGGAGAGCGAGAGTGAGAGAGAGAGAGAGAGAGAGAGAGAGAGAGAGAGAGAGAGAGAGGAGAGAGAGAGAGATCAGAGGAGGGGTTATTTGAAAAAAAAAAAATCTCGTTGTAAACGCGTGGGTCGTGTTTAAAGACGGCAGGATTATTTTTAAACTGATGCACATGGTTTTCAGTTTGTTGGCTTTTTTTTTTTCTAAGGGAACAGGAGGAGGGATGGAGGATTTACATAATTATTGCAGAGGGTTGGGGGGGGGGGGGGGAGTGTCGTTGTTTCTTCTGATCCAGCTGCTACAGTGAGGAGGAGGGTCTCAGTGTAAGTGTGTGTGTGTGTGTGTGTGTGTGTGTGTGTGTGTGTGAACAATGATAGATAGGAAGACACTGTGATGTAACAGTTCGGTTGTGACACACAAACTCCAAACAAAGGCACGTGGGGGGGGGGGGGGGGGGGGGGGGGGGCTCTTTCGACTTAAAACTCCATGATGTAGTCTTACAAAGCTTTATTAATTAAAAGGGGGAAAAAAAGGGGGGGGAAAAAAAAAAAAACCCCCCCCCCGGGGGGGGGGGTTTTTTTCCCCCCCTTAAAAAGGGGTTGGGGTTTTTAAAAAAAAAAAAACTCCGGGAAAACCCCCGGGGGTTTTTGGGGGAAAAAAAGGGGGGGCTTTTTCCCCGGGGGTTTTTTTTTTTCCCGGGGGAAAAAGGGGGGGGTTTTTTTCCCCCCCCCGGGGGGGGGGGGGGGGGTTTTCGGCCCCCCCCGGGGGGGGGGGGGGGGGGAGTGGGGTTTTTTTGGGGGTTTTTGGGTTTTTTGGGGGCCCCCCCCCCGGGGGTTTTTTTTTGGGGGGTTTTTGGGGGGGGGGTTTTTTTTTTTTCCCCCCCCCGCCCCCCCCCCCCCCCCCCCCCCCCCCCCCCCCCCCCCGGGGGGGGGGGGGGGGTTGTTTTTGGGGGGGGGGGGGGGGGGGGGGGGGTTTTTAAGGGAAAAGGGGGGGGGGTTTTTTTTTTTTTGGGTTTTAAAAGGGGGGGGGTTTTTTTTTTTTTGGGGGGTTTTAAAGGGGAAAAAAACCCCCCCCCCCCCCGGGGGAAAAAAAGGAAAACCCCCCCCCAAAAAAGGAAAAAAAGGTTTTTTTAAAAAAAAAGGGGGGGGGGGGGGGGGGGGGGGGAAAAAAAAAAAGGGGGGGGGTTTTTAAAAAAAAAAAAAAAAAGGGGAGGGGGGGGGGGGAAAACCCAACCTTTTTTTTTTAAAAGGGGTTTTTAAGGGGGGGAAAAAAAAAAGGGGGGGGGGGAAAACTTAAAAAAAAAAATTTTTTTTTTGGAAAAAAAAGGAAGTGGGGGGGGGGGGGGGGCCCCTTTTTTAAATTGGGGTGGGGGGGGGTTTTAAAAAATTTTTTAAAAAAAATTTTTCCAAGGAAAAACCCCAAAAAAAAGGGGCTTTTTTTTGGGGGGTTTTTTTTAAAAAATTTTTTTTTGGGGAAAAAAAAGGGGGAAAAAAGAAAAATTTCCCCCCTTTTTTTTTTTAAAAAAAAAATTTTTTTTAAAAAATTTTTCTTTTTTTAAAATGGGTTTTTTTTTTGTTTTTTTGGGGTTTTTTTTTTTGGGGGGAAATTTTTGGGGGTTTTTTTTTTTAAAAAAAAAATTTTTTTTTTTTTTTTTTTAAAAAAAAAGGGGGGTTTTTTTTTAAAAAATTTTTTTTTAAAATTTTTTTTTGGGTTTTTTAAAAAAAATAAAAAAAAATTTTTTTTTTTTTTTTTCCCCAAATTTTTTTTTTTTTTTTTGGGGGGAAAAAAAAAAGGGGGGGGTTTCCCCCTTTTTTTTAACCCCCTTTTTTTTAAAATTTTTTTTTTTTTTTTTTAAAAAATTTTTTAAAAAAAAACCCTTTTTTTTTTTTTTTTTTTTTTTTTTTTTTTTTTTTTTTTTTTTTTTTTTTTTTTTTTTTTTTTTTTTTTTTTTTTTTTTTTTTTTTTTTTTTTTTTTTTTTTTTTTTTTTTTTTTTTTTTTTTTTTTTTTTTTTTTTTTTTTTTTTTTTTTTTTTTTTTTTTTTTTTTTTTTTTTTTTTTTTTTTTTTTTTTTTTTTTTTTTTTTTTTTTTTTTTTTTTTTTTTTTTTTTTTTTTTTTTTTTTTTTTTTTTTTTTTTTTTTTTTTTTTTTTTTTTTTTTTTTTTTTTTTTTTTTTTTTTTTTTTTTTTTTTTTTTTTTTTTTTTTTTTTTTTTTTTTTTTTTTTTTTTTTTTTTTTTTTTTTTTTTTTTTTTTTTTTTTTTTTTTTTTTTTTTTTTTTTTTTTTTTTTTTTTTTTTTTTTTTTTTTTTTTTTTTTTTTTTTTTTTCCCCTTGTTTTTTTTTTTTTTTTTTTTCCCCCCCCTTTTTTTTTTTTTTTTTCTGTGCATGCCGTGAGTGATGAAAATTTTTTTTTTAAATTTGATGCAGGCTGTTTTGATTTGAAGGGGGTTTGGTGAGGAGGAAATGGGGGAAGGGAAGAGGGGGGGGGGGAGGGGGGGAGAGGGAGAGAGGAGAGAGTGAGAGAGAGGGGAGGAGAGAGAATTGAAGAGAGGGGGGGAGAGAGAGAGTTACAGCTTAAATGTGAAAAGAAAGGTTGGTTGTGTTTTTCAGGGTTTTGGGCCTTTAGCTCTTACTGTGTTGTTTTTTGCTCACTTTATTTTTTTTTCCCTTTTCTCCACATTTTCTCTGTATTTAGTTTTTGTAATTTTATGGTACATGTTGGTAACATGTTTAATTATACAAATGTATAATGAAAAAAACTTACTGTGTAATATGAACGTATTGTCTGTTTTTTTAAAGGATTTGTGTCCGCGTACTTTTTTACCACTATAGAAAGTGTGGTTGTTTGTTTTTGTTCGTGATTATCATGGCGGTGTTCTTTTTCTGTTACAGTGTTATCTTCCCTTTTTTTCCTTCTTTTGTGTGTGTGTGGTGTGTGTGTTGGGGTGTGTGTGTTTTTGTGGTTGTGGTGTGTGTGTTGTGTTGTTGTTGTGTGTGTGTGGTGTTGTTGTTTTTGTTGTTGTTGTTGTTTTTTTGTTTGTTTTTGAGTGATGGATGTGAAACGACAAAAAAGGGGGGAAAAAAAATTTATTTCAGTTTCCCTTTTTTTGTTTTTAATAGTTTAGTTTTTTTTGTTAAAATCGTGTTTTCATTGCTTTCAGGCAATTTGTCTGAGGGAGGTTTTGTTTTGTCTTTTGCTTCTGTTTTAAATTTGATTGACATTGGGGTTGGCATCGGTTCTGATTCCATTCCTCGTGTAAAGGCTTAGGAGGAGCTGGAAATGCAAGATTCTATGCGCGAAGACATTTATTGTTGCACATCTTGTGCAAAACGTCAGCTCTCATCGATTGTGATTCCGAAATGAACGCAAGTTGAGCTGATAGGCTTTTTTTCCCTCGTTCCTGGCTAGAGCTCTGAGGTTCATCAATGGTGAGACTTTGCGTATGCGACTGTTTTTGCCCACCATTAAGGTAGCCGCATTCTGACTTCGGGGATGATGTCTAAACACGACACCAGTGTTATCATCGTCACCATCTGTCTATCTATTTATCTATCCTATCTATCATCTATCTATCTATTCTATTATCTATCTCATCTATCTATCTATCTTCTATTCTATCTATCTATCTATCTGTCTATCTTCTCTGCTGTCTGTCTGTCTTGTCGTCTGTCTGTCTGTCTGTCTAGTCTGTCTATCTGTCTTCTTGTGTCTGTCTGTCTGTCTGTCTGTCTGTCTGTCTGTCTTCTTCTCTCTTTTTCTTCTTCTTTCTGTCTTCTATCTATCTATCTATCTATCTATCTATCTATCTATCTATCTATCTATCTATCTATCTATCTATCTTCTATCTGTCTTCTTCTTCTATCTTCTTCTGTCTGTCTGTCTGTCTGTCTGTCTATCTTCTGTCTGTCTGTCTGTCTGTCTGTCTGCCTTCTATTTTCTGTCTATCTGTTCTTCTATCTATCTATCTATGATCTGTCTGTTCTGTCTGTCTGTCTGTCTGTGTCTGTCTGTCTGTCTATCTATCTTTATCTATCTATCTATCTATCTATCTATATCTATCTATCTATCTATCTATCTATCTTCTATCTTTCTTCTGTTATCTCTATTCTATCTGCTTTTCTTCTTTGCTATCTATCTATCTATCTGTCTGTGTCTGTCTGTTTGTCTGTCTATCTATCGATCTACATGTATAACAGCTAGGGCTCTAGAAGGCAGTAAGTAACAAATGATGGGAGACTTCCCCATCAAGTGACGGGGGAAAGATCATTTCTAAACATTGTTACAAGTCATTCCTAGGTAACAGTCATCCCCGAAGTCGGCATGCGGTTACCCTCAAGATCGACAAAAATGGTTGGTGTTACAGAAAATCTGGCCATTGGGGAACCTGGGATCTGCAGCCAAGGAACAGGAAAAAAGATAGATCGCTTTCTGACGTCCTTGTCTGTAAGTATTCCGCCAACTTTTAATAACCCTTGGGATTTCTGGGAATTATAACATTATTGCCCACTCATCACGCCTTAGGATCTTAGTCAGAATTCACTGTGGATGAGAAGTTTGCATGCATAGCTGTTTTTTGGGGTTGGGTTTTTTGGTTGTTTTTTTTTTCCCGTTTCTCGGCTAGAGTTCAGAGGTTCACCAATAGTGAGATTTTGCGTATACTATGCGACCGGTTTTTGCCCATCAATAATTTCAAGGACCGTGGGGAGTGGAGGAAGCTGGTTGCAAATCTCCAGTAGTGCCCCCACGGTCCGCAGGACTACGGGACAGGTGAAGAAGAAGTGAAGAATCTCAAGGTAGCCAGCCACATTCCGACTCCGGGGGATATATCTTGTAGCTGTTTTTGAAATACCTCGCCATCATAGGCAGCCATACTGCGTCTTCAGGGCAGCATTCATTTTCTCATACTACAACCGGAGTTAGTGGCAAAAGGAAATGATGTAAGGAGGGCGGCCAAAGAAAGCAGCAGCAGCAGCAGCAGCAGCAGCTAAACAAGCGAGTTGATTGTAGATAGGCAACAAAAGGAGGAGCTATTTCCGTGCTGCTTCATTCAAACAAGCAAGCAAACAAACACCGCCCTGTCTGTACTGTCTCTCGCTTTTACAGCAAGCTCCGTCCAAAACTTCAACCCAGTTCTGTCAGTGGTGTCTGTCTGTGCAGTAACAAGAAGTTTGTCTGCAAAAAAAAAAAAAAAAAATCAGAGAGAGAGAGGGAGAGAAAGAGGGGGAGATTGGAGGAGAGAGGGGAGAGATGGAGAGAGAGAGAGAGAGAGAGAGAGAGAGAGAGAGAGGAGAGAGAGATGAGAGAGGAGAGAGAGAGAGAGAGAGAGGGAGGATTGTTATTTCACTGTGCAATGCACTATCTCCTGAAAGAGGTGCCCGAGTTTTACGTCGAATTTTTTTGTTCTTTGAAGGCTGCAAATCGACAAAATGCACTACATATTATAGATTTTTGTTCTCTTGGTGCCATGGTGCCAACAATTCCTAATGCATTTCCTGGTATTTCCATCCCTGCAGCTCTGTCCTGACCTGAGACAGAAATCTTTATGAGGTGGGGGCAAAAGGCAATAGGAAAACAAACAACGCATTGTGTTGTGCAGTTCACAGAGGAAAAGGTATTGAGAATTTATCTTTTCATGTTTATTTATTTTGATTATCTTTGGGGGGGGGTGTGGGTGGGGGAATAATGGAGTAGGGTGGTGGATGGCCTGGTGGTTAGAGTGTAGTGTTGGAGTTCTGAGCGGCCTGGGATCGAGTCACTGCGGAGGCACCCGCCCAAGGGGATTTTCCCCAGGATTGAACATTCGGTTCCAATTCTTCTCCTCCAAAAGTCCTTCTAATGATACTGTAAACTGAGGTCCCGTGTACAAACACATGCAGAACATCTTGCGCACGTGTTAGCCCTTTCTGCCTTTCGAAAGAGTAGGCCATTGTGTGCTGGTAGGAACAGATGAGCACAACCAATCAGAATAAAAAGAATATCAACTCCCTAGGATCATGACGCAGCACAACCAATCAGAATGAAGAGAATAGTAATACCGAGGATCACGATGCAGCACAACCAATTAAGAAGACCCCCCCCCCCCCCCCCCCCATGAAGAGAATAGTACTCCCTAGGAACACGATGCAGCACACCCCACAACCAATCAGAATGGAGAGAATAGTAATACGCGAGGTTCATGAAGCAGCACAACCAATCAGAATGAAGAGAATTGTAACTCCCTAGGATCACGATGCAGCACAACCAATCGGAATGAAGAGAATAGTCAGGAATATTTCTTAAAACAGTGACAGGTATGGTGTTAGAACCAACGACCACCATTTCATGAGCACTTTCTTGGATGACAACCCCCCCCCCCCCCCCCCCCCAATGTGTTGTTTTGTTGCTGGGGAATGTGTTTCAACAAGTTTCTTTGGCAACCTCATTTTGCATTACACATGCAAAGGGCGTCATCAGAGGTTAAAGATATCAAGACAAATAAGGCTCTTTAGGATTACCATAGCTATAACCTTACAGGAAATCTCAAACTTGTCATAACAAATCATCAAGGCCGTCATATTTATGTTAATTTTCGCTGTTTAATGGAGCTCACCATAAGCTACAAGCTTGTCGTTGCCATGATTCCTAAATGCTGTTTTGTTTTTAATGTCTATTCTCATTTCTGAATAAAATCTATGTAAACCAGCAAGTCATCACGAAAACAAGCAAGCAAAAAAAAAAATCGTGAATCCTCTATCTGTGAAGCTGTGCTAGGATTTGAACGCTAAGCTCTTTAATCAGCGTTCTAACGGGCTCAGTAGGCGTTGTCTTTTTGTCACTAAACAGTTTTTTGTTGTTGTTGTTTGTTGTTGTTGTTTTTTTTTTTGGGGGGGGGGCAGTGATTTCGGGTGGTCACTGGTGTTTTTGTTGTTGTTTTGTTTGGCAGGGGTATTTTTGTTTGGGAGGGTGGGTGGGGGTGGTTTTTTTTTTTTTTTGTTTTGCATTTTAAAGTGTGTGCAAACTTTACAAATTTTTGGGTGATGTCTACATTTTATAGGCTTATATTTTTGTTGTGGTTCAACCCGTGGCTCATTCAGGGGTTGGAATCTGCAGTGTTTGGAAACACGATGTCTGAGTGAGTCTGACTACTGACAGCTTTTGCTGCCAACTTCGGTATTGCCAGGATGGACAGGACCAGTCGCCAGCATATTACTTACACACACACACCCCCCCACCCACCACCCCCACGCACGCACGCACGCACGCACGCACGCACGCACGCACGCACACACACAACACATGCACACACACGCACAGCCGCACGCAGCCCAAACACACGCACGCACGCACACACACCCCACACACACACCACTCACCACACACACACACACACACACACACACCACACACACACACACCACACACACACACACCACACACACACACACACACACATTGTTTCGTTTCACTGGTGTTATATATTTATCCCCGCGTCGTTTATTTTGTTTTGTTATTCCGAGTATTTTTACACCGCGGTGCATTGCCAGTAGACAGGGAACGCTTTTTTGTGATTTTTTTTTTGTTGAGAGAGAGAGAGAGAGAGAGAGAGAGAGAGAAGAGAGAGAGAGAGAGAGAGAGAGAGAGGTGGGTCTGTGGATCCGTGGTTATGCAAAGGGTGTTTACTGCTCAGAGAGAGAGAGGGAGAGACAGAGACAGGACAGACAGACAGACAGACAGACAGACAGACAGACAGACAGACAGACAGACAACACACACACACACACACACACACACACACACACACACACACACACACACAGAGAGAGAGAGAGAGAGAGAGAGAGAGGAGAGAGAGAGAGAGAGAGGAGAGAGAGAGAGAGAGAGAGAGGTGGGTCTGTGGATCCGTGGTTATGCAAAGGGTGTTTACTGCTCAGAGAGAGAGGGAGGACAGAGACAGAGGACAGCAGACGAAGACAGACAGACAGACACACACCACACACACACACACACACACACACACACACACACACACACACACACCACACACACACACACACACGAGAGAGAGAGAGAGAGAGAGAGAGAGAGAGAGAGAGAGAGAGAGAGAGAGAGAGAGAGAAGAGAGAGAGAGAGAGATTTTCATGTTTGGTGGTTGAACGAGTTAAGATGTTATCAACAGAGAAACTATTTTTTCAAAGAGAGAGAGAAGAGAGCAGAGAGAAGAGAGAGAGAGAGAGAAGAATGAGAGAGAAGAGAGAAACTGATACTGAAGACAGAGAGACAGACAGACAGACAGACAGAGCTATTCTGAGCAAATGGAGGGAGGGTACAGAAACACTACAGAAAACTTCAGGTGCACAGCAGCAGAGTAGAGCCATACCAGCGGAAAAAGTAGGAAAGCCAGCAGTATACAGTGAGAAGGAAGAACGGTAGTATAGGCAGGCCCTAGCGGTTATCTACCGACATGAAGGGGGGGGGGGGTGGTGGGGTTGGGGGTGCTGTTCGTGGTCTGGTGCCAGACAGAGTAGGGAAGGAAGGAAAGGAAGAAAGATGGTTGGTGGGGGCGGGTAGATTTTGGGGGGTGAGTGGGTGATAGGTTTTGTGTTCTTTGATGCGTTTTGTCGGTCTCCGACACTACAGCGGGGGTATTTGCTGACAGCGTTTTCTGTGGTGGTTGATTGTCGTTTCTCTCCTCTCTACTCCCTCCCTCCTCCACCTGTACTGTTTGTTGCAGAACAAGGCCGTTCGAAGTGGGTATTAGCGATAGAATCGATAAAAGAATGGGGAAAAATTGGCACCGAAAATAAAGAAACCTCGACCGTGAATATTTTGGTCATTAAAATGTCATGCAGTCAGTAGGTTGTGATTCGCATTTTTGCACACACACACGCACGCACGCACGCTCACACACACACACACACACACACACCACACACACAACCACACACACACTCACACACACACACACACAACACACACACACACACACACACACACACACACACACACAGTCACTCTGACGTTTATGCGCAGACAGTCTCATAGTCCTAAGAAATAAGGAATGTCTGTGACTGAAGAGACGTATCAAGAAAAAAAGATGCTCTGAGAGTTCTTTTTGTCAGTCGTCTGCACCGAAATCCGAATACTGTGGAGGAAAAGAACAGATGATGCTAGAGACTCATGGCGTGCAGTACAAGGAACGACAGTAGTGATTGTTTGAAATCCTGTTACTGTGTTAGTCTTAATCTGTATACATATTTGCACAGCTTTGATCTGAGATTTATATTTTGACGATGTGACAGCCCTGACATGACCTCTGAGGTCGGCTGGGCTTTAAACAACATGAATGGATTGGACTAGACTCACTGCAGAGAAGATCATTTCGGTATTTTGAGAAGGTGAGCCTCAATATACTTTGTATTGACAACAGGTGGAAAACCATCCCATTAGCAATTGCTTTTCTTTGAAAAGTGCTATTTTGTTGAATGCATTAGTGTGCTCCCTCATCTTGCTCCTATCTCTTGCTTCATTGTCGGTCACTGCGGTCGGTACACTGCAATTCTGTGTCTCTGGTGTCATTCTTAGTGTATGAAAAACAATAGGTTGGAAATGGAAACCAAGACTTGCTTTTACTCTGCAAAAATGTAAATAACCGATCCTTTTGGTAACTCGTCCTTTGTCATTCTCACAAGATACCAGCTTCTTTTATAGTCTTGTTTTATCGAGAATTAGTGAAAGAAAATCAAAGTTGGAAAACATTTTTAAACAGTCAACAGCTCTTTTCTCAGATTCTAGCTTGCTGAGAAGAGGCTATGGCGGGGTTGATGTTTGTATTGTGACATATTGTAGCTGGGATTGATGTTTGTATTGTGACATATTGTAGCTGGGATTGATGTTTGTATTGTAATATATTGTAGTGTAATGTAGTGTAGTGTATAGTAGTGCACTGGAGTGTGGTATAGTGTGTAGAACTTTGAGTCACTGCAGATTGGTGAAATTCAGACTGCTGTCCCCGGGAAGGGTACATCGCCACCAGAGCAGCGCCACTTTAATTTGTCTTGCTTGTGAGTGTATTTGTCTTTCTGTGGTAAAGGCCTTTACTACAGATGTTACCAGGGACTGCTCTTTTTGCCCTGAGTTCTTTTACATGCACTGTGTATGTTGCATACTGGGCATCAGTTACAGTAGCTTGCACACAGACCATGACTTATAGTCTAGTGGATGGGGAAAAGTTTGGACATTCTGTTCAAGTAATGGTTCTGAATGACAACAAACGCAAATGAATTAATCTTTCTAGGATGATGGTGGTGGTTGGGAGGGGTAGGGGGTGGGGGATGAAATCCGTTAGTTTTTCATTCGTGGAACCATGTATTAAAAAACTGTCTCGTCGATTGTTAGAAATACAACGGCACAGTCTGTAAGAATAGAGAGAGTTGCTGGGTGTTTTTGAACTGTGCATAAGGAATATAAACACAACAAGCATCAACACTGAACTATGCTGGCAGTATGGCAATCCTTGAGGACTGAAGAAGCAGACCTAGACAGGAGGAAAAAATCCTGACCTTTCAGATCATCAGCCAGCCAGCCATCTGAGCTGAGAGAGAGAGACTATCAGCCAGCCAG
>CM060341.1:5555002-5557502 GCA_030674155.1 Stramonita haemastoma
AGACTGCACGTTGTATTTTTGTTGGGGAGGGATATTAATACTCGCGAACGTTCATGCAGTCATGCTTGTACGCGCGTGCTTGCAATACCCTCGCATGCATGTACATGCACATTCGCACACACGCACGTACGACGCTTTTGTTTAATTTGTTGTAGTTGTTGTTGTTGTTGTGCTGTTGTGTTGTTGTTGTTGTTGTTGTTGTTGGTGTGTGGTGTGTGGTGTGTGTGTGTGTGGTGTGGTGGTGTGTGTGTGTGTGTGTGTGTGTGTGTGTGTGTGTGTGTGTGGTGATGACGAAGTTGGTTTGGATTAGTTGTCGTGTTTAAGACGAAACTGATGGTTATAAGAATCTGAAACTGAATGAGATGACAGTCCTGATATGGTTTTCGTGGTTGGTAGGAATTTTAAACAACTTGAAATGAAAAAAGCCTACACTTATCCCACATAGAACAAACCCGAAGTTGGAATGCGGCTACCATAATGGTGGGCAAAAATGGCGCATACGCAAAAAATCCTCTCCGTTAGTAAACTTGGGAACTGTAGCCGAGAACGAAAAAAAACTGCTGCATGCCACGACACACACACACAAGTGCACACACGCCGCGCGGGCACGCAGTGCGCGCAGGCGCAAAAGAGTCAAAACATGGTGGCAGTTGGAATACTCCATGGAGAAAGAGAGGGCCATAGGAAGAGTGAGAAGAAATAGAGACGGGGATACAGAGGCAAGGAGGGGGGGGGGTGTCGAGGGGATAGATAGTCGAAAGGATAACATAATATGTAAAGTATATCTGATTATCTATCTATCTTATCATCATCTATCTATCATTATCTATCCATCTATCTATCTATCTATCTATCTATCTGTCTGTCTGTCTGTCTGTCTGTCTACTACTACCTCTTTCCGTCGTCTGTCTGTCGTATCAGCGTATATCTATCTTTATAATATGTAATATTTATTATTATGGGATATGAGAGAGAGAGAGAGGAGAGAGAGGAGAGAGAGAGAGAGAGAGAGAGAAGAGAGAGAGAGAGAGAGAGAGAGAGAGAGAATAAGGCAGACATTTTGGCGTTCTTGGGCAGATTTTCAGCCACTTTGGGTAGCTGGTAAAGAAAAGGTACCTTTAAAAAAAGAAAAAGGTCGATATAATTCTGTTAGCTACAGACACCTTGTCACTTAATTCCAATGTAATCAAGTGAAAAACGGAATATGTCACCCTCCCACCTCCACCCTCTCTTTTCTGCTCGCTTCTCTCCCTTCCACCGCCACAACCCATAGCCCACAAGACAAAACTTAATTTTGTCATTTGAGAGAGAGAGAGAGAGAGAGAGAGAGAGAGAGAGAGAGAGGAGAGAGAGAGAGAGAGAGAGAAAAGAGAGAGAGAGAGAGAGAGAGAGAGTGGTGGGGGGGGGTGAGTGATGGTGTGTGTGTGTGTTCCTGTCTGGTAAATTTTTCTTGGCACGAAAAAAGTAACAAGAAAATTGAAGATGTAGAGACAGATGGGTGTGGATGTACTTTCATTCTTGTCAAGGCAGTTCTCTGCCTCTCACTCCCTTTTTTTTTTTTTTTTTTTTTTTGTCTTTTTTTTTTGGTGGGGAGGGGGGTGGGGGGTGCCTTCTCGTCTGTCTTTGTTGCTCTGTTTCTGTCTGGCTGCCCCTGTCTGTCTCTTAGGATGCCTGGTTTTTTAAAACACTTTTATGGAATGGAAGTGTGTGTGGTTTCATTGTGTGTCCTGTGTGTGTGTGTGTGTGTGTGTGTGTTGTGTGTGTGTGTGTGTGTGTGTGTGTGTGTGTGTGTGTTGTGTGTGTGTGTGTGTGTGTGTTGTGTGTGTGTTCGTGTGTGTTGTTGTGTGTGTGTGTGTGTGTGTGTGTGTGTGTGGTGTGGTGTGTGTGTGTGTGTGTGTGTGTGTTCGTGTGTGTGTGTGTGTGTGGTTCGTGTGTGTGTGTTGTGTGTGTGTGTGTGTGTGTGTGTGTGTGTGTTCGTGTGTGGTGGGTGGGTGGATGGAGAGAGGCAAGACAGAGATCAGATAGAGTTTAAATATGTGTATAATTATATAGATATAGATATACATACATACATAACACACATACATACATACATACATACATACATACATACATACATACATACATACATACATTACATACATAACATACATACATACGTACATACATACAATTATATGTCAAGCCTATTGTGTGTATGTATGTGCTCCATACTGTCACTCGGCTCCGCTGCAAAGTTGGATTATTACCAGTCCAATGTATGCACCGTAGTCTGTGCCGACCACTATGCAATAGTCTGATGTATGTATACATGTATGTATGCATGCATTTTGACCAGTACCACTAAGTACTGTTGTCAGAAGTATCACAAGTCAGTTATGTATTACGACCTATGTCAGTATGCCAAAGGGTCGGACATAGCACAACTCCAGTATGTATCATACTTTAGGTGGAGCAGGGGGGGGGGGGAGAGGCATGACATTCACAAAGTCATAACAAT
>CM060341.1:5562502-5567502 GCA_030674155.1 Stramonita haemastoma
ACACACACACACACACACACACAGAGACACAGAGGCAGGCAGACAGACAGACAGTTAGTTCTCATGGATGGAGGAGAAGCGAAAGTGAGAATGTGTAAAATAATTATGTATGTGTAATTTGGTGTGTGTGTGTGTGTGTGTGTGTGTGTGTGTGTGTGTGGTGTGTGTGTGTGCGTCTGTGTGTACGCGCGCACGTGCATTTTCGGTGGCAGAACACTTCTGGTTTATTTTTAAATAGAAGAGGGTTGTGGAGGGAAGCAGTTGTAATTGTTTTTAGAGGCGGAGATTGCTGCTGACAAATAGTGCAGCAGTGCACTGGCGTTGAACCTTTCAGAGGAAGTTGGCTAGAATTAATAGTGGGAGGTTTATGTGAACACATACAGGCACACAGACAGACAGACAGACAGACAGACAGACAGACAGACAAAACACACACACACACACGCACGCACATACACACACTCACACACACTCACACACACACACACACACACACACACCACACACACACACACACACACACACACACACACACACACGTGTGCACGCACGCACATACACACAGATACAGACAAATATACACATACACACACATAAACGCGCGCGCGCGCGCACGAGGATGCAAGCACACACAAATGCTTGCAGGAGACAGTGGAACATTACTGGTAGAATGTTGATAGCTTTGTAGAAGAATTGATGAATGATAAAGTCGAATTGATCACTCACGCACTTAACTCTCCGGATGAGACTATGAACCGAGGTCCCGTGTGCGAACGCATGCAGGACATCTTGTGCACCTGTTCAAACCTGTTCCGCCTTTTTGAGAAGATTAGACCATTTGTAGCGTTGGAAATGGATGACAAAGGTTAGGTTAGCAAAACACTTGCGGACAGGATGTAAAAAAGAAGCACATGAGTGCTTCTTCCATCATCCTGGAAATAAAAGAATAAATGAATAAACATAAACACACATATATTTATAACACATACCGCGTGCGTGCTCGCGTGCATGTGCGCGCGCATGTGTGTGTGTGTGTGTGTGTGTGTGTGTGTGTGTGGTGTTGTGGTGTGTTGTGTGTGTGTGTGTTGTGTGTGTGTGTGTGGTGTGTTTTTATGGAGTATAGATGGTACTGTCTATAAGCATGGTAAGATTGTATAATTTGTTTTGCTATATATTTAGAAAATATTTTTTTAATGAATGAAATTTGATAGATTTTTTTTCTATTTAAAAACAGCGATGTTTAGACCATGCGTGAAAAGACAGAGTTGATTCCATGTTTGGATTTATTGATACTTAAAACTGAAGCAGCCATCATACCAATGTCCATGTTTTATTTGCGTGTAAGCTGGTGACTTGTTGCTATGCTGTCAGTGCGTTTTATTTACACAGCACAAATGTCTTCTGTTTTATTTCTTTAGATAAAAAAAAGCACAGAAAACAGACAACCCCACCCCCACCCCCCAAAAAAAACAAAAAACAAACCCAAACCCAAAACCAAAACCCCCACCACCCCAACAAAAACAACCAAACCAAAAACAAAAACGACCGATGATTAAAACCTTAGATTTAGCTATTAAAATTTAATGTTATTTCTTCTTATTCTTGTTCTTGTTCTCCTTCCCCTCTTCCTCCTCCTCCTTTCTTTTGTTCTTCTTGTTCCTTGTTCTTCTTGTTCTTCTTCTTGTTCTTCTTCTTCTTTTCTTCTTCTTCTTCTTCTTTTCTTTTCTTCTTCTTCTTCTCTCTTCTTCTTCTTCTTCTTCTCTTCTTCTTCTTCTTCTTCTTCTTCTTCTTCTTCTTCTTCTTCTTCTTCTTCTTTTCTGTCTTTTCCTTCTTCTTACTTCTTATAATATGTTCTTTTCTTCTCTTTCATTTCTTTGTTTATTTCTTGTCTTCAGAACCTCGAGAATGGGGTTGGGGGTAAGGGGGCTGCAGTAAAACCTTCAGAGAGAGTGAGTGGCAGGTAAAAACTGGCTTACAGGAAGGCTTAAAAAAAATAGATGCAAACTGTGAGTGGGGTTATTTTGGGGGTGAGGGGGGGGAACCGGGGGGGGGGGGGGGGGGTTGAAGACTGCTTGTAAACCCATTAGAATGGAGGCTACAGTTGCCGAACTTTGGGTAGAAATCCTTGGAGACAGAGGATCGCTGCAAGCAGAATTTTTTTTTTCTATTTTACTTTTCTTTCTTTTTGTTTTCCTAACGTGGTTTGCGGTGATGGTGAATGGTTGGGCGCTCGTAACACCAGGCATTGACCCGTAAGAATGGATGGCTGCGGAGAAGGGGGGGGGAGTGGGAGTTTGTCTTCCAAACGTATTGACTTTTCTTTCTTTGGAGGAATTTCCTCCTCTTCTTTAGTACACTGCACTGTGGATGGAAGCAGTTATTTGACCAAGTTCAGTTCAGTTCAGTTCTGCCTCAGTCTCTTGTAAGCTTACTGTTTGTTGTTTGGTTGGTTTGTCGTGGGTTTTTGTGTGTTTTTTTTATACTTTTGCTGAGGTGGGTTTTGCTTTTTTTTTCTTTTTTTTTCTTTATTGCCTCATTTTCTGTGACACTCCCGTCCAGCTGTTTCCACGCCGCTCATTTCAATCTTCCCGCCACAGCCACACCCAGATTCGCTATGTCTATCCTTAGGGTCGGAAGTCCACAGGGAGCCCTTCAATATCAGACTACCATAGGGCCACCAGCGATAGGTGCCCTGCACTGCTGCTAGGTCACTTTGGTGGTGTTCAGTGGTGCCTGTTCTCAGCTAACATATGCAGGACACCACTTACTAAGCCCCCTACTAACGCAGTATTAGCTCAGTCGCGAGCTAGACTGAGTGAGTCACCCACCTGAAGTGGCGACCACCACAACGTCCCTCCAGTGACCATCCCCATGAACCTCCAGCCCCAAAGGCTTTGACACAAACTCACCACAGGCACAGAAGTGTAAGGGTGAAACCGAATCTGAGGTCACCATGAGACCAGAGGAAGTAGGACCAAAGAATCAGAGGCAATTTTTTTTTGGTATTATTGCATGATGATCAATGATGGTGAGGATGATGTAATGATGTTGCTGTGGAAGTGCATTATGCTTTGAGACTACTTGACAGGGTTGTACTCTACACTTACTGTCATACTATAGCCCGGCGTCAACCTGGCCCGAGAGATATAGATACCTGCAGTGTTGGTCAGGTAATTAGAGCAACACTTTCAAATTCGCATCATAAAGTGGATCAAGCTTGACTGTGTGGTCCAGTCTTCCTACTGAGCCCGCAGCACACTCGCTCTGGGTAGGAGCTGGTCGGAGTCCGAAAAATCCCTATGACTATGGGATTCGAACCCGCGACCTTCCAGTCCGAAATCCAAGGCGCGAAGCTCTGCGCCATGGCGGCTGGTTATCTTTTACCGAGTTGACAGAAGCTGCATGTGTGTGTGTGTGTGTGTGTGTGTGTGTGTGTGTGTGTGTGTGTGTGTGTGTGTGTGTGTGTTGTGTGCGCGGCGCGCGCGTGTGTGTGTTGGTGTGTGTGTGTGTGTGTGTGTGTGTGTGTGTGTGTTTGTGTGTGTGTGATGGTGTGTACAGCAGTGAGTTGGAGAGAGAGAGAGAGAGAGAGAGAGAGAGAGAGAGAGAGAGAGAGAGAGAGAGAGCATGCTTACAGACACCAGCAACGTACAACAACAACAACAACAGTATAACGAGAGAGAAAGAGAAAAGAAACAGGAAAATCAGTATAAAGAAAGAAAGAGAGAGAGAAAAAGATAAGAATAAACCGACCAACCAACCAACACCAACCAACCAACCAACCAACCAACCAACCAACCAGCCAACCAACCAAACCAACCAACCCAAACCAAACAAACCAAACCAACAAAAAAAGGAGGAAGACAGACAGCAAACAAGCAAGCAAGCACCAAACAACACAGGCTGCCAAATCTCAGAAGGTAAGAGGTAGAGTAGTATAGTATAGGCATAGCAGGAGAGTGGGATATCAAAAAAGTAAAAACTTGGAAGGAAAGGAAAGGAAGGGGGGGGGGGGGGGGGGGAGACAGGGGAAAGGTTTCTCTATCTGTCGATAGCAGGTAGGGTCTTCTCTGGGTGGTTGCCAAAAGGAAGCTGCAGTAAAAAAAAAAAAAAAAAAAAAAAAAAAAAAAAAAAAGGTTGCCTTCTGGAACCATTGATAGAGCGAAGAAAATGAACTGTTCAGAGTGAGGTTGTGAAAGGAGAGAGAGGAGGAGGAGAGAGAGAGAGGGGGGGGGGGGGGGGTGAAGGGGGGCGAGGGATATGATAAAGATAATGGAGGGAAAGGGGGTTGGAGAAATTTTGTTTTTTATCCTTTTTTTTTTTTGAACATATTTGTGTGTCTGCAAGAGCAAGATGAAGTGGGGGGGGGGGGGGGGACAGACGACAGGAGGCAGGCAGGCAGGACAGGCAGGCAGGCAGGCAGACAGACAGACAGACAGACAGAGAGGGGGAGGGAATGGAAAGGGGAAAAAAGGGTGGGGGAAGAGGGGGAATATAGAAGTAGGTGAGGAAAGTAGGGGAGAGAGAGAGAATAGTGAGGGAGATACGAGAAAAAAGGGAGAAGGGAGAAAGACAGAGAGACAGACAGGAGAGGGGGGGGGAGCAGAGGGAGAGGGGGAGACAGAAAGAGGGGGGGGGGGAGACAGAAAGAGAGGGAGACAGAGAGAGCAGAGACAGAGAGAGAGAGAGAGAGAGAGAGGGGGGGGGGAGGGAGACAGAGAGAGAGGAGAGACAAAGAGGACAGAGAGAGAGGAGAGAGAGGGGGGGGGGAGACAGAGAGAGAGGGAGGACAGAGAACAGAGAGAGGAGGGAGGGTGAGAGTGATGAGAATGGCAGGGGGTAAGGTCGGCGACCTGTGTGTGTGTGTGTGTGTGTGTGTGTGTGGTGTGTGTGTGTGTAGTGTGTTGTGTGTGTTGTGGTGTGTGTTACACAAGTGGCTGCAGGTGGCGCTCACATACATACAACTACATACTACATTACTGTATACATACAGGTGTTGTGTG
>CM060341.1:5572502-5582502 GCA_030674155.1 Stramonita haemastoma
CACAGAATCTGCTTACATGCACGTGATGGATTTCTTTGGCGCTTACAGCATATCATTACATGTGAGGGCAAGCTGTGTGGTTTTCAACTTTCAGCCTATTTTGATCATGGCACGCGTGAAGATTTTGCAAGTCAGTGGATCTGTTAGCAGGTGTGTGGGCTGGCGTTTAATATCCAATATTCACTGTGCAGAGACACTTAAAAGTGGAGAAGGAATGATAATAACAGTATAATGTGCTGGTGGTTCACTGTGATGTTATCAAGATCATTTATTTGCCCCCAATTGCATTGGTAGATAAGTCTGCTTATCAAGCAAATGTTGGGGGGGGGGGGGCGTCTTTTTCCCTTTTTACTTATTGTTTTATTATTCTTTATTTTTAAAAAAAATCATTTATGTTTTAATTTGCAAAGACTTTTTTTTTAATCTTGTCGATAGTAGTATAAAATGAGGATAGCATGACCAGTTGGTAGAGTTATGCAGTTTGCCAAAGGGAATTGTTAGCTCTCTATTCTTCATGCCTCTAGCTCGACCTCTGAAAAAAGTGTAGTTGGTAACAATCAACGTGAGTTATAACGTGAAGCCGCTTGTGGGGAAGGCTATGTGCAATGGACAGCTGGGTCAAGACGTGTTCCATTTCTTTCAGTGGGGTTAACTCACTGCATGCAAGAGCTCAGGGGTTCTGGCTCCACCTCGGTGATGCCAGCATCTTGCCACGGATGGAAGGCAATCTTAGCATAGCAGTTCAAAGTAGTAGTGTAGCATAACTCATATAACGACACAGCTTTTGGCCTGGGCCACATCATGGAATACAGGGATGGCAAGAGAGTGAGACCCAGTTAGCCCATGTATGTATACCATGTATGTCATATCCAACAGGATCCAATCCAATCCATCATGTTGTTTATAGCCCTGCCGACCACACAGCCATATCGGGGGGGGGGCGGGGGGTGTCACCTCGTCAAATTTAAACTCAGATTAAAACTGTGCAACTATATATACAGATTAAAACGGGGTATAAAACCGAACTTTACTATCCTTGCTTGTATCCGACAGGAGCAACAAGGATGTAGGAGTTAGTGTAGTATAGTGGTAAGGGGACAAGTTGGAATTTTCCTTCATCACCTAGGTCATCACTCAGCTCCTTGCTGCTAGGGTAGAAAGGACAGGTCTGGACAGACCTTTATTTCCCAAGAGCCAAGTCTACCAGGTGATGCTAGTACCTCTCTTCTCTCCCCCCCCCCCCTTCATCCCCATCCTCTTACTCCATCTGTTCTACCCACTCCTTCCACCTACCTTCCGTTCTTTCTTTCCTTACCTATTACTTACTACCATGCCATGTGAAGTTCCATCTGTTGGTATTTTTCATTTCCGAGCTGTCGGCTTCCCCTGAGGTAGATAAGGTGATGGTAAGTACTGACTTGACTGATGGAACCTGTAGGCCTGCCCTGGATAACACAGGCAGGGAGGGAGGGAGGGAGGGGGAGGAAGAGAGAGAGAGAGAGAGAGAGAGAGAGAGAGAGAGAGAGAGAGGCAGGCAGGCAGGCAGACAGACAGACAGACAGACAGACAGAGATAGAGACACACACACACAAGACAAAGAGAGTGAGACAGAGACAGACAGAACACTGAGACAGACACTGAGACAGAGACCATGAGCGGAAGGGTTCTTGTTTCTGCGTGTTTGTTTATAAGTCGTTGACCCTGGAAGAAGAAGAAAACAGTTTTCATTCATGGTCATCAGCAATTTCATAACAAAGCAATTTATACAAAGCGAAGGAGAGACACCCACAAAGATTGTTCTAAGCCTAACCACGGCAGAAGCCTTTTTAAGTGATGACGTAGTCTCCTTTGGGCACGTTTTAGAATCTTACAAACTGCCTTTTGTTTGTTTTGTGTGGGGGTGTGGGGGGGGGGGGTAACGTTAAATCTCACAAAGTTTACGCTTACATCAAAACCTAAAACGAATTCGAGCAATTGTTGTCCGTGAATGGCTTTTATTCGGTTCACAATAGTTGGAAGTCTCGTATGTATTGTATTGTATTGTATTGTATTGATGTATTGATTGTATGTGTTGTATTGTATACCACGTGTTTTGGTCGGCATTTCACCTTTTTTTTTTTTTTTTTTTTTTTTAGTCAGATTTTTCTTTCCCATCTTTTGTGTTGATTGTGTAGTAAAGGTCAGAGTGATGTTTTGAGGGGTTGGTTTCTCTTGTGTCATGTGAGTTGTTTTCTTTCTATCCTTGTATTGTTGCCTTCCGTGAGGAGGAAACTGGAATGAAGTGTGGATTATTTGGAAATGTGTGGAGTGGGAAACACGGATGCAAGCACAGAACACAACCACAGTCGTAATATATAGTACAAGCAAGCGTGTATGTGGGCAAGCATGTGTGCGTACACTCCCTCTCTCCTTCTATCTGTGTGTGTGTGTGTGGGTGTGTGTGTGTGTGTGTGGGTGTGTGTGTGTGTGTGTGTGTGTGTGTGTGTGTTGTGTGTCTCTCTCTCTCTCTCACTGATCTCACACGTCGCTGTTACCGCACACAAGCTAACCACACAACACCCACACACCAAACAACAACTCTGACAATCACGACATCACACACACCACTCATCTACACACACTTGAAACATTACACACACCTTACACCACACACACCACACACACAAAACACACACCAACACACACCCGACACACTCACACACACAACACACGCACACACGCACCACACACACACACACACACACACACACACACACACACACACACCACACTTTTTGTATTTATTTATGAAGGGCGTCGAGTCGAGGTATACACATGTTAATGCTTGCTTTCGCAGATGATCCCTGTGCATACAGTTATATATACATCCCACGTTGTGATCCTGTGATGGGGCACGTATGGGCAACAATGACACATTGCATGGCGAAACACCCCCAGCCCACATGCCTGTCTGTTCTGTGCCTGGGAGGGAGGGGAGAGAGAGAGAGAGAGAGAGAGAGAGAGAGAGAGAGAGAGAGAGAGAGAGAGAGAGAGAGAGAGAGAGAGAGAGAGAGTCATTCAGTCAAGTCAAGTAAGTCAAGTCAAGTCAAGTCAGGTCAAATTCTTTTCTTTCGAGGATAATGAATAAGCACCCATGTGTTTTTTGTTTTTACATCCAGTCCCCGCCCTTATCAGGGATAAGATCAAGATAAAAAAACCTGTAAACTACAACAATAATAAATCAAATGCCAAACACTAGAGACAACGACCAATAGCAAACAACAGACAAGAAATAAGGGACAGACAGACTTAATAAAGTAAAAAAAAATATACACACTTAGAGAACTTGATAAGAAATAAACAATTATGATTATGATTTTATAATAAATAATGCTAATAAGTAACAAACGGGAAAAGAGAGAGGAGAGAGAGAGGAGAGAGAGAGAGAGAGAGAGAGAGAGAAGAGAGAGAGAGAGAGAGAGAGAGAGAGAGAGGGAGGAGAGAGGGAGGAGGGAGAGGAGGAGGAGAGAGAGAGAGAGAGAGAGAGAGAGAGAGAGGAGAGAGAGGAGAGAGAGAGAGAGAGAGGAGAGAGAACAGTGTGCTAGGTTTCTTACCCGTTCACAAAGAAAACGACAAATTTGGGTGTGGATGAAAATCGAAATATAATACATTCCACGAAGTTGGAATGCAGCTACCTTAATAGTGGACAAAAAACGGTCACATGTGCAAAAAATGTCACACTGTTGAAACTGGGAGCTCTAGCCAGGAACAAAAATAAACAAGCCCCCCCCAAAAAAAAAAAAAAGAAAATAAAAAAAAAGAAGAAAAAAAGAAATATACAGAGACGTCACCGAACACTATGCAGTAGCACAGAATCTTGGTCAATGGCTTTCAAAGAATGGCACAGTTTTTATTCAGTTCTCCAGCATTATATTATGTGCGTTGTGGATGATACTGGTGATAGTAACAGAAAAGTCACCATTGTTACTTACAGCAGGGAAGGGAGATGCACCAGAACTCGGAACATGAGCATCACTGTGGATGTAGTTTGTTTTGAACTGAGAGAGAGAGAGAGAGAGAGAGAGAGAGAGGAGAGGGAGAGAGAAGAGAGGAGAGTGAGGAGGGAGGAGAGGAGGAGGAGAGAGAGAGAGAGAGAGGAGGGAGGGAGGAGGGGGGGGGGAGGGGGGTGGCGGAGGTACGCTTGACCTGTTTACTCCTGAATGATAGGTATGCTGATCCTATCCCACCCAGCAAGTGATGCTTCAGTGATGGTGGTTGTGGTGGTCGTGGCAGTAGAAGTAGTAGTAGTGGTAGTGGTGGTGCATGTTCTGGTGATAGTAGTGGTAGTGGTGGGAGTAGAAATAGTAGTGGTAGCAGTAGTAGTGGTGGTGGTAGTACGGTAGTAGTAAGTAGTAGTAGATGTAGTAGTAATTGTAGTGTGTGGTGGTGGTGGTGGTGGTGGTGGTAGCAGTATAGTAGTGGTAGTGGTGTATAGAGGGTGATGGTGTGAGTATGTGCCCGCACATAAAATGTGTGTGTGTGTGTGGTGTGTGGTCGTGTGTGGTGTGGTGTGTGTGTGTGCGTGTGTGGTGTGTGTGTGATGAAGGATGTAGGCAAAATAATTGCAAAATAATGACCACTGAACTAATTTATCATACAACGCGTATGATATATCAGTTCACTAGTCATTATTTTGCAATTTGATACAGTGTTTTTTTGGTCTCGGTTGTGTGCGCTCACAAGAGTGTGTGGTGTGTGGGTGTGTTGGCTTTGTGTGTGTGTGTGTGTGTGTGTGTGTGTGTGTGTGTGTGTGTGTGTGTGTGTGTGTGTGTGTGTGTGTGAAATCTCAGGCCATTATTTTGTAGTATGATACAGTATACTCCCTCTGTCTCTAACATAGCCTATGTATGTTTACGTTCTCTCTCTCTCTCTCTCTCTCTCTCTCTCTCTCTCTCTCTCTCTCTCTCTCTCTCTCTCTCTCTCTCTCTCTCTCTCTCTCTCTCTCTCTGTTCTCTGTCTGCCTGTCTCTGTCTATTTCTGTCTTTTTCTCTTTGTCTCTCAGTTCTCTGTCTCTTTGTCTTCGTCTGTGTGTGTGTCTTGTCTCTGTCTGTCTCTCTGTCTCTGTCTCTGTCTGCCTGTCTGTCTGTCTCTCTGTCTCGTCTCTGTCTCTCGTCTCTCTCTCTCTCTCTCTCTCTCTCTCTCTCTCTCTCTCTCTTCTCTCTCTTCTCCTCTCTCTCTCTCTCTCTCTCTCTCTCTCTCTTCTTCTCTCTTCTCTCTCTCTCTCTCTCTCTCTCTTCTCTCTCTCTCTCTCTCTCTCTCCCTCGTATTTTTCTCTCCTCTGTCCATCTGCCTCTCCCTCTCCCCCCTCTCTCTGTTCTCTCTCTCTCTCTCTCTGTCTCTGTCTCTCGCTCTCAGGCAATTATCTACTCTGTGTTTTTTTTTTTTTCATTTAAAGTGTTCACTCTAGGTGATATTAGACTTAAACAAGGATTAGAAGTAGCTAAAACAAGCCCAACAATTAAACAATTAAATTCAAAAGAAAACCGAAAACTCGCTCTGTCTCGTGTGTGTGTGTGTTGTGTGTGTGTGTGTGTGTGTGGTGTGTGTGTTTGTGTGTGTGTGTGTGTGTGTGTGTGTGTGTGTGTGTGTGTGTGTGTGTGTGTGCGCGCGCGGCGCGCGCGGGCGCGTGTGTCGTTGTGTTTGTTTTGTTGTGGTGGTGGTTGTGTCGTTGTTTAGTTGTTATTGTGGTGGTGGTGGTGGTGGTGGTATTACTGTTGTTTAGGTGGAAGTGGAGGCGGTGTTTGCTGTTGTTGCTGCTACGAAGGTTGTTTTGAAGGAAAAGAAATTTGATGTCAGTCGTAAAGTTGCAGAAAGGGGTTTGTTGTGCGTCAGCCGGGCAAAATGAGATCAAGGGAGGAAGCGAGAGAAAGACAGACAGACAGACAGAGAGAGAGAGAGAGGGGGGGGGGACAGACAGACAGAGAGGGACAGACAGACAACAGACAGACAGACAGACACACACACACACACACACACACACACACACACACACACCACACACACACACACACACACACACACAGAGCGTTAAACAAATGTACATAGGCATACGTGTGCATTATAGGCATACGTGTGCATGTAGGAACATACACGCGCGCACAAAGGTATACATACACATGTTGTATGTCTGCCTCTCTGTGTTTCTGTCTCTGTTTCTCTCTGTCTGTGTCTCTTTCTGTGTCTCTGTCTGTCTGTATCTGTCCCTCTGTCTCTATCTGTCTGTCTGTCTCTGTCTGTCTGTCTGTCTGTCTGTCTGTCTGTCTGTCTGTCTGTCTCTCTCTCTCTTCTCTCTCTCTCTCTCTCTCTCTCTCTCTCTCTCTCTCTCTCTCTCTCTCTCTCTCTCTCTCTCTCTCTCTCTCTCTCTCTCACGCAGCTCGCACACCCAAAGTCATATGCTGTCTTTCCCTTGCACACACACACACACACACACCCACCACCACACCACACTACACACACACACACACCACACCACACACACCACACCACACCACAACACAACACAACACAACACAACACAACACACACACAACAACACACACACAGTCACACACACATATAGAGTGCACACACACACACACACACACACACACACACACACACACACACACACACACACACACACACACACACACACCTCGTGTCCGCGCACACGCGTTTGGTTTTATATCTAGAGCTGTCGTTAGCTCTTGATAAATAAAGAAGAAAAAAAAAAAAAAAGAAAAAAAGAACATTACATATTTCTTTAAAAAACCGTTTCGAAGTCCTCTCACCACGGTCTGAACTCAACAATAAGAGGAGTTGTGTCCCCTCCCCAACCCCCCCCCCCCCCCCCCCCCCCCCCCCCCCCCCCCCCCCCCCCCCCCCCCCCCCCCCCCCCCCCCCCCTCCCCCTCCCCCCCTCCCACCCCCCCCCCCCCTCCCCCTCCCCCCCCTCTCCCCTCTCTCCTCCTCTCCTCTCTCTCTTCTCTCACTTCTCTCTCCCCTCTCCTCTCTCTCTCTCTCTCTCTCTCTCTCCCAGTTTATGGGTAAGCTTTGTTTGACACGGAGGAGAAAGAGAGGGAGGGAGGGAGGAATACACAGGTGAGTGAGTGAGTGAGTGACTGGAAGATGGCCAAAGTCATCGATGCAGAACAATTCCTTGGCTTTTCCACTTCTGTTTTTTTTTTCCCTCTCCGGTTCCTTCTATCTTAGTCTCTCTCTCTCTGCGTCCCATCCCCCTCTCTGTCTGTCTCTGTTTCTGTTTCTGTCTGTTCTGTCTTTGTCTCTGACTGTCTTTCTGTCTCTCTGTGCCTTGCCTTGCCTTGCTCTATGTCTGTCTCTGTTTCTGTCTCCTTCGGTCTGTCTCTGTCTGTCTGTCTCTCTCTGTTTCTGTGTGCCTATCTTTCTCTCTGTCTCTGTCTTCCCCCCCCCCCCTCTGTCTGTCTGTCTGTCTGTCTGTCTCTGTCTCTCTGTCTCTGTCTCTGTCTCTCTCTCTCTCTCTCTCTCTCTCTCTCTCTCTCTCTCTCTCTCTCTCTCTCTCTCTCTCTCTCTCTGTTAGTGCACCTCTGTCTCTATCTTTTGTCAGTTTCTGTCTCTCTCCATCTCACCCCCACCCCCACCCCACCCCCGCTCTTTCTCCACCCCTGTCTGTCTTTTTCTTTCTTTTTTTCTCTCCCCCTAAGTACCCTTCACTTTGACTGCTGCAAGTGCCAAAGTGTAAGGTCACAATGGGTCACATCTCTCCCTCCCCCCTCCCCTCCTTCTCCCTTCTTTTGTTATAATCTCTGCTTTCCCATGACCTTTTTATGTCGATTTTTTTCAAAGGGGGGTGGGGTGGGGGGGAGGAGGACTTGGGTATCTCAGGGTTTGAAGTTGGTGACGGAGCAAATGGATGGTCACTGGGCAACGCCAAGTGAAGCGTCATCTCTCGCGTAAAAATCAGAAAGGGGGGGGGGGGGGGCGAAGCGAAGGAATGAGAGGGTAGAGAGGGAGGGAAGGGAGGAGAGAGAGAGACATACAGACAGGACAGACAGACAGACAGACAGACAGACAGGACAGACAGACAGGAGAAAAAACAGAGAGAAAGGAAGAGAGGGAATCAGACAGACAGACAGACAGAGAGAGAGAATCTTTAAAATGCTGGTACAGATTGTGTCTAAACACAGTACATGGAGACAGACAGACAGACAGACAGACAGACAGACAGACAGACAGAGAGAGATGGTTACATTTGATTTGATGTTATTCTTATATCGAGGTAATGGTAACCACCTTGGCTTTTGAGAGAGAGGAGAGAGAGGAGAGAGAGAGAGAGAGAGAGGAGAGGAGAGAGAGAGAGAGAGAGTGAGGAGAGAGAGGAGAGAGAGAGAATCAGAATCTTTATTTCGAGGGAGAGAGAGTAAGAGAGGTATCATTCTTTATTTTCGAGGACAATGAGTAAGCATTCATGGCTTTTTGTTTTTGCATCCAGAGAAATGACACTCCAGGAAGGACAGGCAGACAGACAGACAGACAGAGCCAGTGAGAGACAGACCGACACAGAGACAGAAAGAGGGGGGGAGGGGGCTGTGAGTTGGGGTTTTATTTGAGGTGTAGTGGGGCAGAAGCAGCAAACAAGGGTGGCCCCAGTTGGGCCAATCAGCCGGCAGCCAGGGGAGAACACGACTTGGACAGCATTCTAATCAGCCAGCTTGTTTTGTCCGCCTGTTGTGGGGGCTTTCTTAATCAACACAATGCTGCTGTGCTGCTGCTGCTGTGCTGCTGCTGCTGCTACCGCTGTTGCTGCTGCTGCTGCTAGTGGATTTAACAGATGTTTTGATTCAGAGAAGAAGAAACACATTGCAGAAAAAAAATCCATTTGGAGCAGCAACAAAGCTATTAGCTTATAGTGTACTCCACCATCCAACTAAACAAAAATGTGTTGTTTGGCAGCTAGTATTGTTATAATGATAGGGCGTTCGCCTGGGCATACTGATCCCACGCGCGCCTACATACTAGACAAGGCAAGGCAAGGCAAGGCAAGGCAAAATTCTTTTATTCGAGGATAATAGATAAGCACTCGTGTGCTTTTTTACATCCAGTCCCGCCCTTTTCATGGATAACATTGAGATAAGAAAGAAAAAATAAAAATAATAGCCACAACTACACAACAACAATTATAATGATCCAAATACCAAAAGTAAGAAACAATACAAGTATCAAACAACAGGCAAGAAATAACACAGAGATACAATATTAAGGTAATGTTATAAAAAGTCACTCATTCAGAAACGAAAAAGAAGTAAGAATCAATGATAATTTTGATTTGAATAAAGGAAAACAAACAAAACAAAACAAACAAAAACAAAACAAAACAACAAAAAAAGCGCAATAATTAAAGAGCAAACATGAGAATATGATGAGAGAGAGAGTGAGAGAGAGAGAGAGAGAGAGGAGAGAGAGAAGAGAGAGGAGAGAGGAGGGAGAGAAGAGGAGAGAGAGTGAGATGAGAGGAGAGAGAGAGAGAGAGAGAGGATACACCTACAGACAGACTGACAGAGAAAGAAAGAAAGAGACAGACAGAGAGAGTGTGTGTGAGAGTGAGAGAGAGACCTACAGACAGACAGAGAAAGAAAGAAAGAGACAGACAGACAGAGAAAGAAAGAAAGAGACAGACAGAGTGAGGGAGTGAGAGAGAGACCTACAGCCAGAGAAAGAAAGAAATAGAGAGACAGACAGACAGACAGAGTGAGTGAGAGAATGGAGAGAGAGACCTACAGACAGAAAGAAACACAGACAGGCAGACAGAAAGAGAGAGAGAGAGAGCTGTTGTTTATTACAATATTATGGGGAAAAAGCTTTGAAGTGAGGGGAAGTGCTGTCATTGCCCTGTGGCTGCTAGGCGATAGCCATCACCGCCTGCAGCCATTTCCCCTGTAGCCTCCTACCAGCAGAGAGAGAGGGAGAGAGAGAGAGAGAGGCTCACAGCACAACTCCCCCACCCC